>OY292490.1:10710395-11310395 GCA_958496325.1 Nomophila noctuella | reverse complement strand
CCACAATATAGCTTATACATCAGAATAACACATAGGATATTGGAAATCGAAATCCACGCGGACGAAGTCGCGGGCGGCCGCTAGTATTATCATAAAACAAAGAATTCAATACCGTTCCGAATATCAACGCTATTGAAGAACTTGAAAGAAGAGCATTACAAAACTATTTTAACTTTACCGCGGTTGAAATTGGTTACATTGTTACTGCTAACGCCATCTGTTAAATGCTTAAGAAGTTATTTAACGCCATCTAGTGTGGAGCAGAAATAGACAATATTATTTGCTTCTTGCCGAAAGATGGCGTTGTCGGAGAACATGCAAACGGGGAATACAAAAACGCTTTCGAAACTACATATATTATTGTATTATCAAGGTTTGTCCTCAGGTTAGTTACATACATACATGTTCTGCAATATTTTCAGTTAATTGAGTAAATTACTGTCAATAACTTTATTGGTATAAATTTTATTAAATCTTAAACATCGCATTTCTAATGCTCTAAATTCTATCAGAATCTAATTTAGCTTCAATGATGCATGAAGATGAATGAGTACCTCCTCCTCTTCAAGTTATTGTATTTTTAACTTTTGCCCTCAGTATTGTATTGGTACTTGTATTTCTAAATGCACAATCAAAACACATTTCAATATCAAAATTGTATATTTAACCATTTTGTGTAACCCTTACCCCAATGAATACAATATACCATATAACAAATAGAAAATAATATTTGAAATATTTATGAATCACAGTTAAACAATTAAATAAATGCAAAATTACATTATAATAACTCCAATAAGAGAAAACTAGTGTATAAAAATAGAAACAACAATAATTCGAGAAAACAATTTTGAACAATAAAGAATTGTAACATTTTCAACTTAAATTAATTTTAATAAATAGGGTAACTACACTAAGGTAACTTTGCTACTATGTATTTGAATTTGGATATTTTAATCCATAGAGAGACTGATCGATTTAATTTTTAATATTCAACAATAATTGTCGTTAAATTCAACAATAAAATCTGAAATAAAAGAGGCTGAATCAGAAATAAAATGGGATATCCATCTATAGTTTTTACAATTTATGTATGTTCTACAATTCAAAATCAGTTCTTATAAGTATTTTAACGTGAATAATATCAATTCACGAAGTACCTACACATTAATTTTGAGACTTTCCCCTCCATACAATTTAACTACTTCAATTTTATTGAAACGAGCAAAGCACCTTTATTGAGCAATACTGGAACTAAATATATTTGTAGAACACTTCATCGATATTTTTTATTTTTTTCAAATGGAATGTTTTTACACGATAAAGTATTCATACAAACAACAATTGAACTACTAAAGGCGAGATAGTATAGCTAACTATCGAGGTATCTAAGAAATTAAGTACATTAAGTTTTCACCAGTTCTAACATAGTTTTAAATCGTTTTGCCCTCGTCTACTTCGAAGTTGGCACTTAAATAAGAGCAAGACAGCACGTTGACAGTCACCCGTTTCAAGGTTCAAATGTGTGAAGCTGTTTTTACGAAAAGGTTAACAATATGCCGTCTTGCGCCTTTTTGAAGTTTGGTTATAATTCTAAAAACACAAATAGAGTTAAAGGTGTTACATTTCATGCGAAAATGCATAAATTGTATCAAAGAGGGTCTTCGCAAATGAAAAATCCGCTAGATGGCAGTAGGTAGGCGTAGGGTCTAACTGGTATGTGATTGGTGAATTTTGACATGACATCGACAGATATGTCAAAATTCACCAATGACATAGCAGTTCGACCTCACGCCTGCGTATTGCCATCTAGCGGATTTTTCAATCGCAAACACCCTCATCTCAAAAAAAGTATTTTATTCCGTTGCCACGGAAATAATGTCATGTTTGGTGTTAGTGTAAATTGTGTTCGCCAGATGGCGTACCCCAAAATAATGCCACAGTTTTATTGTGTAAGGCAAACGATTTTAATCTATGAATGTAATACTTCCTCCGCTTAACCCTGTCATTATCTGCTACATTAGAATATGTGCTCAGTACCTTATCTTCTTAAGTCGGTACATGTTTCCACGCGTACATTAGAATATACGCATAGTTTTCTAGTGTAAGGGCAAACTATTTAAATCTATGAATGTAACACTCCCTTCGCTGAACGCTGTCATTATATGCTACATTAGAATATGTGCTCAGTACCTTATCTTCTTCAAGGGCAGCTTTGGCGCCAGGGGGAGTCACATAACGCCAAGAGAGGGGGGGAGTCACATAACGCCAAGGGAAGGGGTGAGTCACATAGACGTGGTCAAGTCAAGTGGTTAAGTTAAAATAAAAATGTATGTTCCATTAGTGGGGTCATGACCCCGTGACCACCCCCTGGATCCGCCCTTGATCTTATTAAGTTGGTATATGTTTCTATGCGTACATTAGAATATACGCATAGTGTTAGCGCAACCATGGTTCATTCTGTACTGCACGTACATCATGCCGGAGTTGTGCCAGTAGTACAGCGCTCCCAGCACTAGGACGTGCCACCATTGATGCGAGTGTCCTATGTACAGTTTTCTGTTGTAAGGGCAAACTATTTAAATCTATGTATGTAATACTCCCTCCGCTTAACGTTGTCATTATCTTCTACATTAGAATATGTGCTCAGTACCTTATCTACTTAAGAAGGTACACGTTCCACGCGTACATTAGAATATGCGCATAGTGTTAGCGCAACCGTGGTTCATTCTGTACTGCACGTACCTCATGCCGGAGTTGTGCCAGTAGTACAGCGCTCCTAGTACCAGGACGTACCACCATTGATGCGAGTGTCCTATGTACAGTTTTCTGTTGTAAGGGCAAACTATTTAAATCTATGTATGTAATACTCCCTCCGCTTAACGTTGTCATTATCTTCTACATTAGAATATGTGCTCAGTACCTTATCTACTTAAGAAGGTACACGTTCCACGCGTACATTAGAATATGCGCATAGTGTTAGCGCAACCGTGGTTCATTCTGTACTGCACGTACCTCATGCCGGAGTTGTGCCAGTAGTACAGGGCTCCTAGCACTAGGACGTGCCACCATTGATGCGAGTGTCCTATGTACAGGAGTGTCCTAGTACAGTTTTCTGTTGTAAGGGCAAACGATTTAAAATTTAAAATCTATGAATGTAAAACTCCCTCCGCTTAACGCTGTCATTTATCTTCTACATTAGAATATGTGCCCAGTACCTTATCTTCCTTCTAAGTAGGTACATGTTTCGACACGTACATTAGAATATGCGCATAGTGTTAGCGCAACCGTGGTTCATTCTGTACTGCACGTACATCATGCCGGAGTTGTGCCAGTAGTACAGCGCTCCCAGCACTAGGACGTGCCACCATTGATGCGAGTGTCCTATGTACAGTTTTCTGTTGTAAAGGCAAACGATTTAAATCTATGTATGTAGTACTCCCTCCGCATTACGTTGTCATTATCTGCTACATTAGAATATGTGCTCAGTACCTTATCTTCTTCAAGGGCGGATCCAGCTTTCATGCCAGGGGAGGTCACATAACGCCAAGGGAGGGGGGGAGTCACATAGTCGTGGTCAAGTAAAGTTGTCAAGTTTAAATAAAAATGTATGTTCCATTAGTGGTCCAACTTAGTCCTGGAACCCGCTCAAGGGGGGGGGTCATGACCCCGTGACCACCCCCATGGATCCGCCCTTGATCTTATTAAGTAGGTACATGTTTCCACGCGTACATTAGAATATACGCATGGTGTTAGCGCAACCGTGGTTCATTCTGTACTGCACGTACATCATGCCGGAGTTGTGCCAGTAGTACAGCGCTCCCAGCACTAGGACGTGCCACCATTGATGCGAGTGTCCTATGTAGTCCACCTGCCCGGGGTACCAACGCTCCGGCACCTGAGAAGGGAAATTGAAGTTTATGATTATGACGGTTAAGGGTCTAGCCACAGCTACGGCGACGAGCGGCGCGACGTGTGGTGCGATGAGGCCGGCGACGTGATCTGCGGCAATAATCGCGCATCTCGCCGCCGATAGCTGTGGCATGCTTCATACAATTTCCTTTATTTGTTTTTTTCAAGATGCATCGCAACTTCGCAAGTCGCACCGCTGTGGGCTGTGGGTGTAAAGGTTGTTTTGGTTGTGCTTATTATGAGGGTCTTGAAAGACAATCCCGTAGGTTCAGTATCATAAATAATGTTTCACAAAATAAAATTAAAATATAAGCAGCCATTTTTTAACGTCATTTACGAGAATATCGTATTTTTATGAGTCTTTGAATTATATTGTGTGCCAGCACAATATTTAGAGACTGAAATGCCACTAGGGCTCCGTCCGCGTGGATTTCAGTTTCCGCACATATAGTGCCTTCCTCGACAAATGGACTTTCCAACACATAAATATTTATTCAATGCGAAACAGTAGATTCTGAAATTAGCGCGTTCAAAAAAAAAAATTCTTCACCTTTATATTTTAGTATAGATTTACTAAGATGTAAAATAGTTATGTTGTATCGTACCTTAAATGCGTAAATTGCGAATGCAGTCCCACTGATGACGTACATCCCTATGACTCTAGGGAAGAACATCTGAAACAGAAATACAACAAAAAATTATTTTAAGCTTCTTTTACAGCTTTCCGTTATATAAATATAAATACTAGGTTAAATTTCTCTCCCAATCGCTCGAACAAATCTAAAGGTACCAAAATATGTTCTCACCTGCACCATGGGATTCTCAAAGCCGCCCATCGGACGAGATGGAATCCGGAAAATATTGTGCGCAGTGAATTTTGGCCCCGAGGCACTTGGCGGCCGGCATCATGAAGTCTATCTATGTCTTCTGGTTCATACTCTATGGTAGTAAGGGTTATACGTTCTCCTTAGTAAAAATGGTCTTACATTGCACTACCTACCCAATGATTCTGCTATGTTGCTCTCCCAATTGCTGCTCCAATGACACAAAATAAACTATGAAAGGCAATTTTCTCACTTGTACCATGGGATTCTCGAATCCGTACATAGTGTAAGTCCATTGCCAACATATTATGCAGCATTCCTATATTTGCAATGACAGGTTTACTAATCACTAACCACTTACTGAGATGGTGTTCAGTGCTCTCCCAATGACTCCGACAAACCTAGAGGTTCCTTAGTATCCTCACCTGCACCATGGGGTTCTCGAAGCCCCCCATCGCGTAGCCCCTCATGGGAACTGGTGCCTGTGCAAAAACTGGGGGATTTCGTGCGTAGATAGTTTTGGTCCCGTGTTCCACTTATGGCTGCATCATGAAGTCTATTGTCTATGCCTGTGGCTCCTTCTCTATGGTTTCAGGATGTGTTCTTCTTCTTAAAAAGGGTCTGATATCGCACTACCTCCCCAAAGACCCAGATGTGTTGCTCTCCCAATCGTTGTTCCAATGACTCGAAAAAAGCTGTGACTGTTAACTTCCTCACCTGCACCATGGGGTTCTCGAAGCCGCCCATCGCGTAGGTCCAGTGCAGCGTGGGCAGCACTCCGTACGCTGCCCAGCCGATGAACACGCACATCTTGACCGGGTACGGCACGCGCAGCCGCGGGATCTGCAGCACCATCGCCACAACGAATATCACCGTCACCGATGTCATGTAGAACGCTTTTAGCTCCTGGAAAAACAAAGGACATTTGTCTTAAAAATCTGTTGTACTTATGTACAATCTAATACATACATATTTTGATACTAGCAAGTAGCAACTCACAATTCAAGTAAATGTACTTCCATTTTAACAGTTAGTTATAGAAGAAACCAGAGGATCTTGTGCTTTGAGGGTTTTAGAGCCTCCCATATGGCTGTTTCATGATGTCTATGCGAATCGAAAAACGAATAAACTACGATTAAAACAGTTAATAGTACATTCGCCCGGATGTAGTACTTATTCGTACTAGCATTTTATAATTTTGTATTATCGACATCTTCTACACTACAGTGTTTTGACAATGAAGAAATTATTTGCTTTACATTGTTTTTAAAGTGTTTTTTCCTAACAATATCTAGGCATAACAGCCCACTAGCATTAAAATTATGAATATACGCAACTATATCACTAAAGGGAGCTTCGGTTTTGCTACAAAGAATCATGTTTCTCATTTTGTTACTAAATAAAGCCAAAACCTTCTTACATGAAACTTATTTTTATTGGATACGTAATATGCGGAAGGGCAAGAAAACTGGGAATTAAATTGCCGTAACGGAACTACGGCCCAAAATCTGCACTTTCTAAAGTCATACTACCGAACATTTTGTAACAAATTCCATGTACTCTTATGTATGTATTATTATCTGACTGTACTCGTGGATTTGTTATTATAATGACCTGCCAATCATTGTTGTCTTGGGAGAGCCACAGTGATTTTTATGTACGTATGAATGGTTATATTGTCAGCAGAATTAGATAACTGAATAATATCGTGTGATTACGTCCTAGAATCGTGAAAACCAAGACAGACGGAGAGAGTCTAAGGTAAGGTAAGGTGTAAGTGTGTAAGCCACTCTCAGCCAAATGGCCATTGGAATACATTGGAAACTCATGTAAGTTCGAAAAACTCTGAAAGGACTTCCTTTAATAAGCACTTGAATACTTAGTCAAGTACTTATTTATGACTTCGTTCGCCCAACACCAATGTTTAGTAGTACAACCAACAATAAAATCACTCCTCGATTACTTCGGAAGATGATGTTTTAAATTATATATGTAGTACAATAAACTAAAACCCTTTCCAAAAGCCGTGTGTGTAACTCGATACTTAAACGCTAAGCCGAGGAGGCAAGGGGGATCACCAAGAAAGAAGTTACAATGGTCTTGAAAATCATAGCAGCATGACAACTAATTCAAGCATACGTGATTTGGAAATCCGCTAGCCTTCCATACTAATCAAATCAAACGACAATCCAATTACGAATGCGGGCGGCGAACACAGTAATTGAATAAGGAGATGCAATATGCACCACGTGCTAAGGTCAGTGTCGTGTTTTGTAACAGTTGACTGTCGCATGCGCATGCTGATGGTTCGATTCCTTATCAAGGATGGCCGTTTGATTTAGAATTTGAAATCGATACTATCGTCATTAAAGAGTAGCAAGGTTTTTGAAAAAAGCCCATGTCCAGCACTGGACCGCGTTATGTTGATGATGATGATGATGATGATGATGAGATGCAATATGCACCACGTGCTAAGGTCAGTGTCGTGTGTTTTGTAACAGTTGACAGTCGCATGCGCATACTGATGGTTTAATTCCTTATCAAGGTTGGCCGTTTGGTTTAGAACTAGAAATCGATACTTTCGTGGTAAAATATAAGCAGGCATGGGCAGTTTGGTTTAAATAGATGTGATAGAGACAAAGGAAAATCAGGGTTTTTTAAACACTCTACGAGTTAGTTTGAAAAACGGGGAAGGCAACGGCACAAGCTACTCCATTAAAATTGCCAAGACAGTTGTGCTTCATTATATGTATACAATGACACCGACAAAAGCACCGGTCAACCGGCCTATTGAATCACAAGAATCAATACATCTAAATAGAGAGACAAGTCAAAACAGGGACTGACATAAGTCAAAGGATAAAAGCAGTAGCGGCTTTAGGATAGGGCACCACAGGGGTCCCCAACCAACCTATCCTTATAGTTCGAAGTTTACTTAGTCGTAGAGAGGCCCGTAGAAATCTCGCCGAAGGCGCTGGTATAGTTAAAACAGGCACTGAATACAAGTTCTAAGATCCTAATATGTCCTCAAATCAGATAACCACACCCTTAACCTCATCTTATTCCGGAACCAAAACAGTAATCGAGGTCAGTTTAATTTCCAATCTTGCATTTTGCGATAAGATGTTATCTAAGGCTTCAAATCTAACGTGCAAATCGAATTTACGACAGCCGTGTCCTTGTCCTTCACAAAATACGCGCAAAAATATTTACAATTATTTGTCCTGTTGATAACTAGTTCTAATAATTGCGTATTAATTAAAATTCAGAAGGTAAGGTTGACCATAAGCATTTGACTTCCCGTTTTTGGATCCATAGCGTCTAGAAAAGAAGCCATAAAAAAGCATTGGAAATTATACTTGTTTACAAAACAATATTAAAGAAAACGCACTTTCATTTTAAAGTGGGTTCTCCTTTCGTTCTTACTTTAGTCTTACTATCCTCGGAGGCCATAATGCGATGGAGGTAACGTTGTTTGGTGTGTGTTACCTGTCTGTAAGCGAGCAACGTTACCTTAGAAAGTTTATTCAGATATAACAAAAATCTACCAAAAGGCGATGCAAAATAAGGTCTACTTTTATTAATAAAATACTGTGCAGGTCGGAAAGTATGCTACCAAGAATTTCCTCGCTATGATTTTCAGTGATTACCAGGCCCGCGTAATCAACATAATCTTCAACATTAATTAAGCAATATTATACCTACTCATATATGACACCATTTCGCCATAAAGTCGCATATGGCATGCGTAGAACATCGCTATATATCGCAAGATCCGATCCGACGGATTCCCTCGCTTCGGGCGAATTCGGACATTGTCGTATCCGAGACCGAAGTGAAAGTCCGCCATGATTGCTCTTGGATGCGCAGATTAACCAAGCCTGCGTTTGCGCACGGGGAACGTAATATTGTGGCGTGTGCCGTTATATTTAACCGTACAAGATGTTTATAATATTGTACTAGATGTTTATAACAATATAACTATAAAATTATGGAAACCAAAGCTTGTTTGCGCGTGTTTGTGATTGAAAAAAACTGATTATTGACTGAGCAGAGTAGATACCTACTTCCTTTAATAGTACATTGCTTTGGTGCATAATACATCAAGAAATTAACCTAGCATGACCTCTTCTGTCGGTAAACAATAAGTAATGTTCAAAGCAACATCTTTTACAGAGATTTACACGGAAAACTACATTATAAATGTTAACATTCATAACACAGATAATATAATTGGTCAAAATAAAATAAAAACAAACCAGCGTGTTCTGTTGACCAATAAAATTGAAGTAGGTCAGTCGATGCCGGCGAAAGACCGACAACGATAGACACTCTCATTCGGATGCCAAGACTCACTTTGGATCTTTTACCTTTTTGCTACGGGGAATGCGTTACCATGTTCTAGGAGTCGTGTTGGAATTTCCGTGGTAGCGCACCAACCCACAAGTTAGTCGTAGACAGCATGATCATGTTTATGCCTTAAATATCACCAAAAAAGGCCGTGCGAATAGCTCTCGGTGCACTATTAATGGCAAAACTCCAGATGTTTATTCCAGGCCTTCATTTCATAGACATGCCACGAACATCAGCACTTTTGACTCCATGCCCCCTTAATGGGGGCTGCAGAAGCGCGCCATCTTAGTTAGCCAATCCAGTCGTCACATTTACTTTCGGCCTACAAAGCGAGAAGAGACATCTTCACAATACTTACCGAATGACGGCATAGTACACTCCCGAAGTGTATATCGCGAGCAGAGAGAGCGCGATGCCGAACAGATCGTACATGAGGAACGTGTTGTAATCGTGCTCCGAGCGGCACGAGAACGTGTGACTCTTTTTATCGGAGGCTAAGAAACACTGGGTCTCTTATTATCGGCAAATGCATTACCCTGTCTTAGGAGTCATACAAGGCCGTGTGAGTGGCTCTCTGGCAAGTGTAGGGCACTACTCCTGGTGATATGGCTTCATGAGTTTATCCTAGGGCCTTCACTTCATTAACATGCCTCGGGCATCAGCTCTAGAGACGAATTAATGGGGGGCTGCGGAAGTGAGCCAAACTCGTTAGCCAATTCAGCTGTCAAATTTAATTTCGGCCTATGAAACAATTAGAAACATCATCACTCGACTATCACATATCTTCTCATAGCTACTCGCATACTCACAGAATGACACCAGAAGGCATAGTACACTCCCGAAGTGTATATCGCCAGCAGAGAGAGGGCGATGCCGAACAGATCGTACATGAGGAACGTGTTGTAATCGTGCTCCGAGCGGCACGAGAACGTGTGGTACATCGCAGACGACGCCATGCAGATCTGGAACAAACGGATTATTGCAGTTTGCGAGATGTTTTTGATGGTTGTGAGATAAATGAAGTGCGGTGGAATCACGTAACAGCTGATTGCTTAGCTCTAAAGTAGGCAAATTAAGGGTCATGTAGTGCATGCCTTTTCACTCTCAAGGAAACACATTTATGTGCCTTAACTGCAGGCTAGCTAGGCTGCAGCCCTGCGTAGGGCTCGGAATTTCGTCCCACTGAGGATTTCGATATAAATATTAATGTAATCAGATTTGAGGTGGAGCGAAGCGTTTCTGCACTTGACAATTCGTCACGATGTGCACGATTAACGGCCGAATGAATAGTAGTGTAAATGCAATTTTAGTTATACAAAGTAACTGTCATAGTCGCACGCTGTGGCTACCTACGAGTATTATTATAAGAAAGAGCAGACAGCCGAAATACTTATTGATTGTATTTACTTATATTTTTTGCTGTAAATAGGTAGTTATGTTATGTTGATAGTCCTAAAAAATAAATTAATAAATGCTACATAATTTCGATGCCCCGATTCAAAACATTGACTTCGTTAGAAACCGGCTGCCGCATCAAAATACAATCGACGTCACAGCACACCTTACTTACAACCTGTTTTCATTGACAGTTTTTGTTGATCGTAATAAATAGTTTGAATCAACTGTACAGTATTTTTACAGTATTCTTTTATTTTATTCAAGGCATTCTTTGTTTAAATCATTTGATCAATCTAACACAGGGCTTGGTAACGTTTCCATTTTCACATTATACATAATGTTAAATAACGGTACTTCTTAAAGATACTTTTTATACCGATAAAATAATTAACGATAAGTCGGTAGCAAAACCATATTTTACCGTTAATTTATTGCGGTAATATGTATCAGGTAACTAAACTATATTTTAACGTTATAAGGTAACGTTATTTATAACGTTAACTTATAACGTTAAAAACGTCATTTTTGGCGCGGCGTTGCCACTCCGCACCTTATTGGCCTGCGTTCGACAGCAGAGCGGCAACGCTTGCAACTATGCTTGCGCATAGGCACGGCACGAGTAAGATCGCAGAAAAAAACAGCCGCCGCTCGCCGCGGGACGTCATCTTGGTGAAACTGTGACCGTGCCAACCATTTTTGCTGTTTGATAGTGTTTTTTTTATAATGGGGCGTAAAAAACGAAATCCAGTCTATAGATATTTTAATCTAAATGAAAACGAAAAGACATCTACGTGCAAGCAATGTGATAAAACCTTAAAGATTAGTATTATTCGAACTATACTTAGTTGTTTAGTTATTAATTACTTTACATTGAATACAAAATAAGAGCGTAGGGATGTGACGACCCCATCGCCCGTTGGTGGAAGTTGGAGCTCCTCCTTGAGGAATTACAACTTCCATCAATGCAATCAGTCTCCGCAGGGCAGCTTGTGGCGAGCTGTTGGTGTGTGGCGACACCACGGACCCGAGACCTCCCGGGGGAACTTTACCATCTTCTCCCCCACCTCTGGCTTGCCTTAATTGGCCGTCCAGAGTGGAGCGCAAGAGCTATATGCTTGATGGGTGGAAGTGCTCAATCTGCATAATAGCGGGGAACGGCTGACCGACATATCGCGATCCAGAAACCGGTGCACACCTCTCGGCACCCTTAGCCAACCACGCCGGTGTTACTCCCTTGGTGCCCGCGACCCTAGTGGCCGCTTGGAGTGGTAGCTGTTTTGGGGGGCCCATCTAGTGGGAGGCGAGTCACCGTCTGCCAGGAGAAAACTTGAGGCAATTTGCATGGCAGACGTCCGTTGTCTCAACCCATAGCCCAGTTGACCAAACCATCCAACTACACACAATAGACCGGGAATTAGTTTTTCTTTTAATTTTGCAATAGTTCTTACATTTGCCAGGTGCTGTCTTTGACTAGATCTGTATTTAGTCAGAGATAGAACCTGGCAGATGTACACATTTCATTTAGATCAAATGGTACAAAAAAGCCTCTGCGCTGTTGGCTTTGGCCCCACGCATGCTTCAAAGGACCGGGTCCCTTTGGACCCGTGATCTCGAAAGAGTACCTACATAATAATAATAATAAAATGATGTACACATCCCATTAAGATCAAACGGTAAAAAAAAGCCTCTGCGCTGTCGGCTTTGGCCCCACGCATGCTTCAAAGGACCGGGTCCCTGTGGACCCGAGATCTCCAAGAGTACCTACAAATAATAATAAATAAATGCCTTGGACTAACACACCAATTGCCTAGCCCCAAACTAAGCTCGAAGCTTGTACTATGGAAGCTAGGGAACGGATAGACATACTTAAATACGTTTATAAACATCCATGACTAGGGCTTGCAAATATTCGACAAAATCAGGTATTCGAATATTCGAATATTTTTCGAAAAATATTCGAATATTCGAATATTATTCGAAATTTTTTTTCGAGCGTCCACCCACCAAACTTGGAAATATATAGTCTTGAGGCCATCACAAACGATACCGGCTATGGCAGTATAGCTGTTAACTCAGCCCGAACTGAGTGAGACAGGTTTAAACTTTTACACTTTAAGCCTACGCTTCATACATTTTCTATGGGAAAGTGCATACATTTTTTCTCGAGTCTTTCGACCTATCATGAAAAATGAAAATATATATTTTTGAGGTCATTTAAAATGCTATTTGATTTGGGAGTATATCTAAAAACTCAGCCCAAACTGAGTAAGACAGGCTGGGAACTTGAACACTATGTACCCTCGCTACAATTTTTTTTGTAATAGGAGGTTGTGTCTTATATTTTCCTGCGGCCATCAACCAAAAATGCAAATATATATTCTTAAGAGCCCAGTGAACAATATTTGCACAGGCAGTATGGATGTAAACGCAGTCCTTACTGAGTAGGATAGGTTAGAACTTTTAAACAAAAACTGGGCGTTCGCTACTTACATTTTTCTAGGGAAGGTGGCGTCTTTATTATTTCGCGTCCAGGAAGTCGCGTCGAAGATCCAGTTAGTTTGCAAAAGATCTGACCTGTCTTACTCAGTTTGGACTGAGTTTACACCCATACTGCCTTTGTAAATATCGTTCGCAGTGCTCTTCAGAATATATATTTCCATATTTTGTTAATGGTCGCAGGAAAAAGGGAAGACACCATCTCTCCTATAAAAAATAATAATAACAATAATAATACCCTCCGGCCGTATTAGGCCATGGCGGCCGATCTTATGATCAGCCAGGATATATTATAGTGCACAAGTGCGTGCGCAAGCACAGGTGCACTCCCTATTCCTTCACTCTCATAATTCGGTGGGTCAGCAATCTGACCAGACCGTAGATAGATCAGGCGCAGGACCAACGATTTAACGTGCCTTCCGAAGCTCGGTGGAGCTCGAGATGAAATTTTTCGGTCACCCATCCGATGACTGGCAGCTGCGAACGTTGCTTAAGTATAGCAACCGCAGGCCGAGTGTGCTAACCACTGCGCCATCGAGCTCCCCATTAAAAAATATTGAAGCGAGGGTACATTGTGTTCAAGTTTCAACCCTGTCTCACTCAGTTCAGACTGAGTTTGCAGATATACTGACAAATCAAATAGCGTTTGTAATGTCCTCAAAAATATATGTTTCCATATTTGGCCGATAGACGCGAGAAAAAAAAAGAATGCCATTTCCCATAGAAAAATCTATGAATCGTAGGCCTAAAGTGTAAAAGTCTAAACCTGTTACACTCAGTTTGGACCGAGTTTACAGCTATACTGCCAAAGCAAGTAACGTTTGTGATGCCCTCAAGCATATTTCCATGCTGGGTCGTTTTACCAGGAAGGGTTGTAAGGGGTGAAATAACATTAAACCAAGACATTATTATTTACGAGATCAATCACATTCATTTTTGATGAAACTTAAGAAGTTAAAGCTAAAGTTTAATCTGCTTAGAGTCAATTAATATCGGTCTAAAATATCGATAATCTCGATCAAAACTGTCGAGATCTCGATCAATATCACATATAGCGAGATAAATAGACCGTCGAGATAGAATATCGAAAAACACCTACCTATTTTTTGAGATTTGAGACTACCGAGATTGCATTTCCTAATTAATCCCAAAAGGACATAAAATATTCGAATATTCGAATAACGCGTCAATTAATATTCGAATAGTAAAATGAGTCGAATATTCGAATTATTCGAATATTCGAATATTCGAATTGCTAGCCCTATCCATGACTCGAGTACAAATGCCGATGTTCATCACACAAACATTTGCCCCTAGCGGGATTCGAACCCGCGACCCTTGGTTTTGTAGCCAGGGTCTCTAGCCACTCGACCAACGGGCCTTTTAATTGGCGAAACAGTGGCGAGCTCTTTACCAACAAAGATCCCAAAGGCCTCATTCGACGACTCAATCTTCTTATATATTTTTTCTGCATCCTCTTCCGTCTGGCTACTACCATCTTTCGTCTCCGCTGGTTTTTTATCTGTCTGGCAGTTGCAGATATTTTCCCATATTCCATCCCAGTTTTGTCCATTGTTTAAATAGAACTAAAGGTAATTCAACAAGATTTTGTGGTACTTTGTTGAACATTTTTATGCTTAATCCTACAAAAGACTTTCCAGTTTTCTGAAGTCTGACATTTGGATAGGCAAGTCTGTGCTTATTTCTTGTATTAAATTTGTGAGTATCAGATTTTTTAGGAAAATTTTCATAATATTTTCGAATATATAAAATGCAATCAAATATGTACTGAGAAGGTACTGTTAAAATATTAATTTCTTTGAATACATCCCTAAGCGAGTCACGAGGTCTAAGGTTTTAGATCGCACGGATAGCTATTTTCTGTAATATAAAAATAGACTCAATGTCAGCAGCAGAGCCCCACAACAGTAGACCATATGACATAATACTATGAAAGTAACTGAAGTAAACCAGTCTTGCCGTTTCAATGTCAGTGACATATCTTATTTTTCTAACCGCGTAAGCAGCAGAGCTAAGTCTTCCTGCTAGAGCGGTTATGTGAGGACCCCATTGTAACTTGGAATCAATGGTGATTCCTAAAAATATGGTTGAATTGACAATTTCTAGTTTCGCATTATTCATAGTAATTTGTGTATTAATTTGCCTTACATTAGGCATCATAAAAGACAATGCGTAAAATTGGCGTCTTTTTTTTTTTCGAGCGTCCACCAACCAATCTTGGCAATCTATATTCTTGAAGGCATTACAAACGATATTTGCTATGGCAGTAAAGCTGTAAACTCAGTCCGAACTGAGTAAATCAGGTTTGAATTTTTTTTCGCTTCATACATTTTTCTATGGGAAATTTAATTTTTTTGTTTCTTGCGTCCATCGACTAAACGTGAAAATATATATTCTTGAGGTCATCACAAACAATATTTGCTATGGCAGTATAGCTGTAAACTCAGTCCGAACTGAGTAAATCAGGTTTGAACTTTTTTCGCTTCATACATTTTTCTTTGGGAAATTGAATTTTTTTGACGCAAGAGCGTCCATCGATGAAGCGTAAAAAATATATATTCTTGAGGTCATCACAAACAATATTTGCTATGGCAGTAAAGCTGTAAACTCAGTCCGAACTGAATGAGACAGCCAAAAAAATTCAATTTCATACATTTTTCTATGGAAAATAGATTTCATCGACGAAACGTGAAAATTTATATTCTTGAGGTCATCACAAACAATATTTGCTATGCTAGTATAGCTGTAAACTCAGTCCGAACTGAGTAAATCAGGTTTGAACTTTTTTTCGCTTCATACACTTTTCTATGGGAAATTGATTTTTTTTTTGTTTCTTGCGTCCATCGACGAAACGTCAAAATATATATTCTTGAGGTCAGCACAAACAATATTTGCTATGGCAGTGAAGCTGTAAACTCAGTCCGAACTGAGTAAATCAGGTTTGAATTTTTTTTCGCTTCTTACATTTTTCTATGGGAAATTGATTTTTTTTTGTTTCTTGCGTCCATCGACAAAACGTAAGAATATTTTACTCAGTTCGGACTGAGTTTACAGCTTCACTGCCATAGCAAATATTGTTTGTGATGACCTCAAGAATATATATTTTTTACGCTTCGTCGATGGACGCAAGAAACCAAAAAATTCAATTTCCCATAGAAAAATGTATGAAGCGAAAAAAAGTTCAAACCTGATTTACTCAGTTCGGACTGAGTTTACAGCTTTACTGCCATAGCAAACATCGTTTGTCATGCCATCAAGAATATAGATTACCAAGTTTGGTTGGTGGACGCTCGAAAAAAAAGACGCCACCTGCCCTAACAAAATCGGCATTGTCTTTTAACACATTTAGTTTTTTTAGAATTGAGTAACAAATTATTGGTGCTGAACCATTGTGACACCTGCAAGAGAGCTCTGTTTACTTTGTCAAAAGTTTTTTCGTTTCTTTCTGTTTTAAAAATGAGAGAAGTATCATCAGCAAACATAACTATCTCACAGAGGTCCTTATTGAAATATGGAAGATCATTTATATAAATAAGAAACAGCAAAGGTCCCAATATCGAACCTTGGGGCACGCCCATTTGCAGTTTGGCACCAGCAGAATTGGTGTTTTTGATATTGACTCATTGTATCCTGTCAGTGAGGTACGATTCAATTAATTTCAAAGAAAAGTTTGAGACACCGTAATGTTTTAATTTAAAACGTTACCAAAATAGGTAAGTAACGATAAAACAAATCGATACATGTACCGGTAATTCTGTACACTTAACGTTAAATATAACGTTAAAAATTAAGCTATAACAGAATCCTTTCGTTTGGCATATCGGTACTAAAATAACATTAATTTGAGTAGCGATACTTTTAAAGTAGCGATACCTCAGCCGAGACAAAGTAACGTTACCAAATTTTTAACGGTATTCCAAGCCCTGATCTAACATATACATTTCCCAAGTTCTAAGATATTGCTACAATGAAAGTGCCGGAGATCGACCAGCTGACAAGCAATTAAACTTAAGTACTTGTTACGAGTTATGCTGCAGTGCGAAGGCTCTGTGTTTGCAAAGTTACAACGCAGAGAACTGATGAACACTCTTAAACGCTTGTCAAATAATAATTTTCAGTTTTATTGTTAAAACACACTTGACTGAAAGTCGCGTCGGAAGTTCGGCGGCACAATGCATTTTCTATATAAAATTGCACGACGTAATTTCGGCATAGTGCGTCATGTCCCATTTAGGTATGTCCTATGTAGGTACACGACGAAACGTAAATTCAGCCCAGTAAATTCAGTCGCGTTTTTTCCGCATGGTATGTACACACCTACACGTAAATATTTTTTTTATTATTATAATAATCCTTACACGTACATTGAACTGAAACAGTGAATAGTCTCACTCGTCTTTGAATACTGTGTACCTTCATTTCGCTAAAAAGATGCTCTATCATATTCAAATTCTAATTCAAATAAAGAATCAAGCCACTAAACGATAAATAAACAATAGTTACTCTACTATTGCACTGCCTGCATCAATGGTCATTAAAATAGTTTTAAATTTATACTTTCACCGTTGAAGAAAGCAGGTCGGTCATCTGAGCTGCCAGTGTCGACTTTCAAGCATTGGACCAATGGTGTTGAGCTCGGTTATTTCATAACACACACGTCACTTTGTACATTTCGCCGAAGAGGCTTGAATGGGCCGTTCCATGGAATGGAAGGGGTAGAATTGTGAGCCATTGTGCCTTCGACTAACGACTATAGATATTTGACAATGTAAATACACACACTTGTTGCGAAAGTTGCTTAAGCACTTGTGCTAAGGTATTGATTGACAGAGTTCAAATATATGGACACTAACATGGATACAATAGGTATACCCAAGTGCAGGATTCGGCACAAATTAATTTTTATAGATGTTGCTTTAAAGGTTAATGTTGGGTTTGGATTAAAACACGAAGTCAAGGCCCAACATAATACCGAAGATTAGATTGTTCATTAACTAGTTGTTAATCATTCATATATCTATCTATGAACGAACATCATATCTGATTTATTATAAGTACATCAAAAAAGTCACATCCATGAATATCTGACAAAGCAGTCTTGAGCAAAAGTAACCGTTAGTAATAATGATAGCACGATATTTTTTGCTCGTTACCCGAAAAAGCTTTAACATTGTCGTCCTATAAGTATTACTTGTATATTGGTCTCTCGCAGTGACCCACTAGCCGTTAACATCACCATTATAAATTCGATACCGATATGAATAAAATATGTGAGAAGTTTTCATTCGTATTATCGAAAACGACCGCAAGGGAACAGAACATTGATGTTTTATTGATATCGACGTAAAAAGTTGTGAATATAGTATTAGAAGAGCATTGGCGAAATTAATTTGTAAAAAAAAGTACCATTATTTGTGTGAATAATAATACCTCACAAGTAATAATAACTCACAAACTCAAAAAGCTAACTTGTTTGCTGCATGGATGTAGGACTTACGCAATATAAATTTATCCTACAGTTTAATACATCAATATAGGACAGGATTTTGAAACTCCGTACAGAACAACCCAAATACAATTTTTTGTCCATACTTGGATTCGAACCCAGGAACCTAACTGCTACAGCCGTTATACTGACCTACTAAACTACTGACCACAGAGGCGAAAATTAGTAAACATTACGTATTTGTTACACGTTACCAACGAGACAAACTCGCGTCTGTATGTCCTTTAAACATTAAGCAACCATGGCTGTATAACATTACTTCCAAAACAAGATTATTAAGTTATTTGACCTCTTCCGACCATACGACTATATCAAATTATAAACTGAATCTCAGGGTCTGTGCTATTAATACATTTTGAAAGTCAATTAAGACTTAAACATATTTAAAAATTTATTTAAATAAGAGGGCTAGATTGAAGCGTAATCAATTCAACTCAAAACTTTAATATTCAAGTGAATATAAATCATTGAATGTAAATTTATGGTGTTGTTAGATATGTACCTTGGTTCACTAGAATCCCCTCCCCGCCTCGGATTGAGTGCAATGCAGGCATATATATAATCTACTACGAAATAATGTGCACTCATAAATCTTCCCCTTGGAATCATTCTAGGTATCTTTTAAACAAAACGCATCCGATTCGCCATGTAGTTTTAAGATCTTAGTCTAGTGTTCAGAGACCCTGGCTACAAACCCAAGCGTTTGGTGTTCGAGTGCCACTAGGGGAACATCTTTATTCGAGTCATGGATGTTTATAAAATTATTTAAGTATGTCCATTATTGTCCATCCTTTCCCTAGCTTCCGTAGTACTAGCTTCGAGCTTAGTTTGGGGCTAGGCACTTGGTGTGTTAGTCCAAGGAATTTATTTCTAATAGCGGCCCGTCACGCGGTTTCACCCGCGTCCCGGGGGAACTACTTCCCGTACCGGGATAAAATATAGCCTATGTTACTCTGGGTGAATGTAACTTTCCAACAGTGAAAGAATTTTTCAAATCTGCCAAGTAGTTTCGGAGCCTATTCAATTCATACAAACAAACAAACAAACAAAAAATCAAACCTTTCCTCTTTATAATATTAGTATAGACTAGCGAGCGCCCGCGACTTCGTCCGCGTGGATTTCAGATCCGTTTTTTTTGGCAATAAAAGGTAGCCTATGTCTTTTTTCAGGGTCTTAAGATTGATATACAGACAGACATACAGAGTTACTTTCGCATGTATAATATTAGTAGGTGTGTAAGGTTTACACATGATTTAATAAGAAAATACTCACCAAAAAGCATGAGAAGAGTAAACCCGCGACAATCTTGTCTGTGACGGTGGCGTGGATGTTGATTATGACGAGATCATTAATAGTCAGGAACAGAAGGAGGAAGAAACCGAATATGTGTGTCCATATGTTCATAGTCTCGTTCGTCCACCAGAATATGCTGCGGACAAAAATGTGCAATTTAATTTCATACATTTATTTTTATTTTGGAGGGTCCTCGAGAAAAACAGCTCTTAACAAATTATTTTAATTCAACCTCAGTTTAATACGGGGTATTCGTTAGCCTACCCTGCAAGGCACTGGACCCGCGGGGTCAGTCGCGCACGGCGTTTTTTGAATTGGCCGACTGACCCGTTACTCGTACCACGGGGTCAGTTGGGGTATAACTATTTTCGACTACGTCGACTGACCCCGCAAAATAATTTTATGAATTCGTCTACTGATAGGAACAAAATGAAACGTACAGGTCAGTAGAAAACTGTTAGAGGTTTATTGAACACAACTATAATTCTAAGAGCTCTTATGCTCAATTCATATATACATACATGTAATAAGAGTAAATAACTAAAAAATTAAATAAAATCACGTTGCGAGTGAAATAATTTAAACAGATTTAGAATAATT
The DNA here is from genome assembly GCA_958496325.1 of Nomophila noctuella. NCBI lineage: Eukaryota > Metazoa > Arthropoda > Insecta > Lepidoptera > Crambidae > Nomophila > Nomophila noctuella. The sequence goes on along the minus strand of OY292490.1, from coordinate 11,289,992 downwards.
TGCAGATAATTTTAACTAAGCTTATCAGTGCAATAAAACTAATTTGAAACTCACGACGTTTTTAGTAAACCTAAGAAAACAGTTCCTTTATCAGATTGATATGTTCCCCATGTTCGCAGAGTAATTTGTGTATAATAAATTCATAGTATTTTTAGCTTTTACTTAATAAATGACTATTCTTTCTTGCACATTTTAATTTAATATATCAAAATGATTATTTAGCTACACGAATACAAGACAAAAACTAACATGGTGTATTCTAGATACTACTATTATCACTAGATAACATAGTAACTCAAAAACTGGAGAATTATTGTCAAGACACACTTATATCTTGCATTACTCAGTAAGGAGCCAAATTCGGACACAGTGTTTTATGACTTTTAAGTCTTAAAAGATTGCAAATAAGCTCTACTTTCAAGGAATGTATCGCATTCCCTATCACCCTGTATTATAGTATAATTTGTGTGCACATTTTGCAAACAATAAGACATTACGATAATGTATTTTAAATCATAGTGTTCTATAAATTAGTCAAACATACGCGTAAATATATCAAATGAAATGAAATGATTCCCGTATTATAAAACCATAGCTCTTGTTTAAATAAAAATATGTTAAATACCTTTTCGAAGCACTTTAGTTCGGAACTGTAAACAAAAATAAAAATAATTGGTTCTTTGGAAATTTATTTATTGACCGGGGTCAGTCGACTAAGTCGAAAATGGTTATACCCCAACTGACCCCGTGGTACGAGTAACGGGGTCAGTCGGCCAATTCAAAAAACGCCGTGCGCGACTGACCCCGCGGGTCCAGTGCTTTGCGGGGTAGGTTAATGAATACCCCTTAATACAGCCACGACATACAAAGTGGAATCCAAAAATTGCCTTAATTTTTCCATCGTTTTAATATCTGCACCTTAGAAGATACTATTTAGAAGTAGTGTCCGTTAGTATTTTATGTGGGGGTAAACTAAGGTTTATGATCTACAATATCATATTGTAGAGCTAAGAGCCTTGTTGTGGAAAAGTCAGCGTATTTAAATGATTTGAATCAAGGTTATAAAAGACTAGTTCCTGAGCTTGCAGTTCAAACAAACAAACTCTACATTCTTATTTATTAGTATAGATGTGGGATTTTCTACCAGCTCAACATAATTTAAGGAAAAACGAGTGAGGTAATCTGCAAATTAGCAGATTTATTGCAGCTGTACGATGTGCGATTCTGATACTGCGGCACAATACAAATCAAGGCGAGGTAAACGGTCGATCGATAGGAGTGCAGCTGCTTCCATTCTGCAGTGGCTAGTCACATTTTAATATTAGTACAGATAGAATTATAGAACTGAATAAAATTTATAATTCCGTCTTTATTCCGTTACTAGTGGCCGCCCGCGACTTCGTCCGCGTGGATTTAAGATGTCTTTTTTGAGATATGTTGGGTCTCATCATCACCATCATCAGCCTATCACAGTCCACTGCTGGACATAGGCCTCTCCTAGGGCTCTCCATTTAACCCGATTCGGCGGCGGGTGGGGTCTAAATAAGAATAATTGGTATGATTATTCTTGCGTAAAAAACCATATCCAAAAGTAAACAACACGCCGCTACTACAATAAAAAATATATTCGTAATTAACACGATCGTGGATCGAATACATTACCTACGTAGGTAAGCATTATCTAGAGCGAATACATCACGATTACAGCAACGCTTGGTTTCCAGTAATTAATTAATTTGGTACATAGAGTGACCGCAAAGACAATAGCTATTTTTACGTCATAATTGTAATAAACTACACCAAACAATTAGCCCTGATAGCGATGCTTTCTCTACAGGTAATCTACTACGAAGATACTTCTACTTTTTAAGCAAATACAATCTAAATTACAGTATCAGCCTATTAATGTTTGCACTGCAGACCAAGGGCCCATATAATTTGAAGTCATGTTTTCGTTACAAAGATGGATTTTGACTTAATAACCACGCTTGCCAAATGCACATTGGGTGATCACAGACCCGAGCTGTCTTGGGAAAAACCGACACAATTTTTTCCTGACCTAGAAAACCTCGAGACCACAGCCAGTTGAGGCGTTCAGGACTATCCAAATCCTTCGAAAAGTCGCCTGGTCTCATTCAGGGCCGTCTTTCACCCTTTACGGACCCTGGGCACGTCTTTAAACCTCTTGTTTGGTAAACGTGAGGCCCCCAAAACTTAGTCTGGGGGCCCTAATCGATCGCGGGGCACAGGGCACTTGCCCATTGCGCCCAGTGGGAAAGACGGGACGGTCACAACGCAATGAATCTAGAGTGTCAGATAGCTCTACTGAGGAAAGTTAGAATTACTTTTCCTAGCCGACAGTACCTATATAACATGTACAAGGTTGCCAGCGAATAACTAGGTAGTACAAATCACAAATCGATCATTTATAATTTCGCCACACATCAAAAACAATATACCTACAGGGTGTACCATCAGTAACGATTGCTATATCCTGCATACAGGGCATGCTGTTATTATCATAAGGTAGAAAGTGAGTCAAATATTAGGAAATCTGCGTACATCCAACACACGCTAACTCATGTATGTCTTCACATTAAGAGCGTGCAGTCAGCATACTAGCGCCCCATTCGGGCTTCTTTAATTGTGATGAATTAAAGATATACAAAAAACGCTATGTAGTGTACGAAAAAATGGAAAATATTATTATTTGAAATGTTTTTTTAATACTTTTCTTACATAAACTTCTTTTATTAACATTTTTATTATGACTACATAATGAGGAACAATGCATAAGAGTCACTTTAAAAAAATCATAAATATAATTCTTTAGTGCAGAGAGTTAAATTATCTTAACATCATACATAAAAGAAAAACGAATGGCGGCGCTAGTGTGCGGACTGCGCCCTTTTAATGGCGCCCGGTATCGTTACACGGCGAGATGCAACGTTGTTATACTGTTACACTCTAAATACGCCATTTTAATTTAGGTACATACATTATTGATTATATGATTATGAACATAAATCTATAATTACATAAATATGAATTTCGTTTATGAAAAGTCAGTTTGGGATAGTACTACCTAGTATTGAAATTAAATGTTTTTAGAAAATATATATGATACCACTTTAGTTTGCTGATTTGATTTGGTTTAACTTATAATAACTGGCATTGTAATTTTACTCTTACTCTTGGCCTGGAAACGTCACCCATAGCATGTGCCATATAGTATGAGCCTACAAAAGCACTTTTTCATGCCATTGATGTCAGAAGAAGCGAATAAAGGACATTCTGACGAGAGCTATGTTTTAACATATCATACAACAAGTTTGAGTGCAGATTTGCTCAATAGAACTAGCAAAGTATATTTATTTGTATTGTAAATGTTCTAAAAATAATGAAGTGACCAAATAAGCCTCGTCCTAGGACACTACTGGACCAGAGTTGCTGAAGACCCAGCTCAATAGGGGGCCTTTGCCAGAGGCATTACGAATTACCTGATTTTCATAAGGAAAAACACTCATATAGTGTTCTACTAAATTAAATGTACCTTTTGGATTAAAAAGGGACAAAATAAATAGAATAAAAGCTGTGAAACTTACCTCTCCCAACATAATTTGGTTGGTAATAATTTTCTATAACCATCCCGGATGAATGGATTGTGCTGTAAATACTCCGGTGCCTCTTCATACTTGAGTAGCTGCCGGTAATTTATATACTCAATGTCTTCCTTCGTCAGGTTATTGTTGTCTTCCAATTTCTTTCCTCGCCTAAGAAGAGTGCTGTTTGTACAAAAGCTGTCTGCACTACATTCATCTTCTATCTGAAACAAAGTATTTCTACAGGTTAATAATCTAGCTAGAACCCAATTTCTTTTATTAACAGAATATGAAACCCTCTTCAGGGCAAAGGCCTCCATCATTTGAAATCATGTTTTTGTTGCAGAAATAGGTTTTGGCTTAATCACCACACTTTTCAAATATGGGTGGTTGTTCACAAACCTGGTTTGCATTCAGAAAAATTGATACAAATTTTTCTGACCCACTTTGCAGGACCTCGAGACCACAGCTCGGTACTTAAGCCGCTAGACCATTGAGGCATTCTCATCCTTGCATTTATCACGGTTGCATCCATTGTTAACCCCAGGGTACACTGGGACTATGATCATGATAAGACCAGCCTGGTCATTACTTATTTAGCTCCTAATGACATACAAAATAAGTCACATTAAATAAAAACTATAAAGGTTGCCTAAGCTTAGGAAATTAACTACACACTCAGTTGCATTTTAAAAACTTTCACAACTGCCTTCATGCCAAAAGTTTTCATAACTTGTATTTGTACAGTTGTAGTGTGGTAATAAAACACAAGGTATGTATGCAACGGTAGACGCTCCTGCTCGCCCGGCGGCCGGTACAAGAGTGCGCGGCGAGCTCCCGCTCTCCGCGCCCCCACCACCGCACGCCGCGCCAGCAAGCGTGTCCACTATATTTATTAGCTATACATCACATCTACCTTTTACAATAAAATAAAACAAAACTCTATTAGTTATTTCCCAAGTACATCATTGTATCTGACACTACCAAGTTTCCTTAAATAATTTACACAGATCAACTATATATACTATAACTATATAAATCAACAATATAGATTGACATAAACATATCTATGATAAAGATAGCATAACTAATCGTCTACATCACGATTGTCAGAGCATTCACTAGAATCTCTCATAGTTCTATAATTTCCATTAGAAAATAATAATTACCTTCCACTTTCCTTCAACTTGTTTTAAATGTACGTTTTTTCTTCTTTATATGCACTCTGTTATTGTCATTTTCCAAATCTATTTATTTATATAAGTTAATTTATTTAATAAGTACAGCCAAAAAATATATATTTTTGCTAATGATAACAAAATACATATGAAGGAACCGTTCTGATATGCATCATAATAACTGCGTACATAAAACTTACTAGTAGGTACAGTAAATATATACAATGGGACAACTGAGTCGGAAGCACCCATCGGGCTATTTATCTGACAAATACATTTAAATTTAGAAAAGTTTTGACAATAAATATCAAGATCTACAATAATATTACTAACCTGATTATACTCAGCCACAATCCTTGCCAAAGGGGGTTGAAGACCGAGTTTTGAATTTATTTTACTCAGATTCAGATTCGTTAATTGCAAGTCACAAGTTATTAAATATGTTTAAATGTTAATAATTGTATTTGTGACTGTAGAGGAAATAATGTAAGAAGCAATAGCTTTGTTGTTTCTCTTTACAGGTATGTAAATAAGTTATTATTCTTAGCGTAAGTGTAAAATTAAGTGTAATTAGGTATGATTGTCATGCTCACAATAAATATCTCTTCACAGAGCAACATACGGAACTATTGTTTCATTAAATAAACAATCTATTACAATTATATATAGAAAGTAAAGGTGACGCCCTGCAAGGGCACAACAAACGTGTGGGGCAACTATTGCCTTCTTTTTTTTTTATATATTAATATTATATTATATTATATTCATATTATATTATATTGCATTATGTACCTATGTATTATTATTCATTCAGCAGAGTTATCAATTATTGATAAATCTGTCATTAAAGAATTCTGAAATGTCATTAGCATTTATTTATTAAGATGTTTTAAGTTTTTTTTTTTTTTCAATAAAAAGGATAGGCTTTTCTATATTAATTAAGACGCTCATTATAAGGTTGACGATGGGAATTTCTGCTACACAGAAATGCCAAATGCTTGGTAAAAGCACGCTGAATGCTCTCCACTCTGCGAGTGTACGCTATAAAATGGACTCCAGATTCAGGAAGCAAATTCGAGATGCCTGCGCACTAAAGCGTTATTGAGTATATTATATTATTTATTATTTTTTTTTATTTTTTTTATTACTTGATGTGGAATCATGTTCCAGCGATAAGGGATATACAGATTGCATCGCACCAATCTACCTTTCTCCCAAGGTCTTTTTGAATGAGGTTACTTTCCTCAAAATTAACAGATTTCTGTAAATTTTGAGGTCACCGGCAAATAAATATGTTATGCAGTTTTTATATTTTGAAAGAGAGATCGATATCAAATCTCTAATGTGCTCTCTAATTAAAGAACAGATTAAAGACTTGAAGGCCTTTACTAAACAAGAAAGCGTTGATATAAGGCGGTAGTTATTTATACACATGTGGCGGGTCATTTCATTCTCTCTCTAAGATGGTTGAGTGAGGTGATGGCTGCCGCCACATACGTCATACTTGTGAACAGGTGCCACCTTTGGGGACTGGTCGACCAGGGCGCCTCCAGTCCAGAATAAATTAAGAATTTAATTTTCATTTTTTAATTTATTAGGTACACACAGTAGACTATGTATGACTCAGTGAAAGCAATTGCTGATGCATTATTGTTGCAAGTTTATTTTTATATTATTGCAATAATTTTGGCATTTAAAAAGAGCAACTGTCGAGTTTCTTGCCGATTCTTCTCGGCAGAATAACAGTAATTACTAATAAAAGTCATTAAAATAACAGTTTATTTTTGATGACGATTCATAAGTGCTTATATTAAGCCCATTTGAATTGTGACATCTACTTCAGAGCCAGTGCTATTCGATGTCGTCTCTAGGTATGATTAAGGTATTTAAGGAACCGTTTCTGTACTTTATCTTTTCCCGAAAGGGGGTTGATAACTCATTTGTTGAACCATTTAGGATGACTTCGTCTACTACGACGTCGTTGTTTTCCTGACTCAACATAAAATAAAGAAATCATTTGATCAAAATCTCCACAAGCCAAAAACTAGACCGGCCAAATTACACACTGTAACGCAGCCACAATGTTGCAATAGTCGGCTTTAAAAAAATTGGATAAAGATACACTGTCGTTGGAACGGAGAAAATTTGATTTAGGGTAAGGCATGATAAACAAGAGGCTCGGATTAATCCCGTAGCACTTATTGATAGCATACCTGATGCTGCGGATTCGTAACCAACGCATAATGTATGCGACTGATAACTAGTCTAGATACTGTTCATCACTATTACTGATGTTATTGAGTTGATGAAGGCCATTAGAAGATAAAAAGCCGATTAAGTGTAACCCAAGTTGTACTTGTAATTAAGTGGCGTCATTACGTATCATCACTAGGCTCCCAGTGGATACCACCAAGGTTGCAGTCACAAACTACATACCTATTACAATATTTTCCGATCGGTATTGAGCAAGTTCCACAATGTTAAGAAAACGCTTTAAAGGTTCCAATTTTACTGGTGGAGGTACGAAGGTACTAGGTACACAACGCAAATAATAATATTTTATTTATAGTATTCCCAGTTTGAAACTGTAGTCTGACCCAAACGCTTTTAATATCGTCGTATTTTAAGTCTTGTTAGCGAGTAGACAGAATATTTTGGGACAGAGCTTAAAGAACACTCCCACCATCCATTTTAGAAAACACCACCAGAGCCAACACACACACGATCCCTACGATAGACTATTGTCCACGATTTCGTCTGTCGAGATGTTAACCACGTTTCAGTGAGTGCAATGGCATGGTAATTACAAAGCAAAATGCTATCAAACACTAATTTCGTTTTGGTCTCAAGACCATGGACATTTTGGTAGTACAACTTAGCATAAACACATCAAGCCCGACCCATGTGCAAAACGTTACCTTTTTGGCCTCCGGCATGGTGACATTTGTCGCCGTGCGGTATAACTTTAGGCCTCGTCGCGACGATTTTCAATTGTGGTGGCTAATAGTGGTATTAATTGTGACATGACTGTGGGACTATACTTTTAATCAAGGAAATTGTCCGCTTTTATAGGTACCGTTCTAATTTTCATAGAACTACCTCTTTGGACATTGTAGGTACCGTCCTATTTTCATAGAACTACCTCTTTGAACATTGTAGGTACAGTTCCGATTTTTATCGAACTACCTCTTTGAATATTGTAGGTACAGTTCAGATTTTCATCGAACTACCTCTTTGAATATTGTCGGTACAGTTCCGATTTTCATCGAACTACCTCTTTGAATATTGGCGGTACAGTTCCGATTTTCATCGAACTACCTCTTTGAATATTGTCGGTACAGTTCCGATTTTCATCGAACTACCTCTTTGATATTGTCGGTACAGTTCCGATTTTCATCGAACTACCTCTTTGAATATTGTCGGTACAGTTCCGATTTTCATCGAACTACCTCTTTGAATATTGGCGGTACAGTTCCGATTTTCATCGAACTACCTCTTTGAATATTGGCGGTACAGTTCCGATTTTCATCGAACTACCTCTTTGAATATTGGCGGTACAGTTCCGATTTTCATCGAACTACCTCTTTGAATATTGTCGGTACAGTTCCGATTTTCATCGAACTACCTCTTTGATATTGTCGGTACAGTTCCGATTTTCATCGAACTACCTCTTTGAATATTGTCGGTACAGTTCCGATTTTCATCGAACTACCTCTTTGAATATTGTCGGTACAGTTCCGATTTTCATCGAACTACCTCTTTGAATAGTGTAGGTACCTACATGGTTTAGGTACCATTTGATTATTTAGACTACTTCTTAAGTGTTACTCTCAGTTGTTGCCAAAAGTAATATTAAACTTTATCATTAATTACACGAAACTTAAAAATATTTTAAGTTTGGATAGTATCTTTAATCTTAGTTTACGTTCGTTGATTAGACAGTGAAATTAGCGAACCGTTTGATGGTGGTTTGCACGGCGCAGCGCGAACACCTCACCAACTTTGCAATTTCTTTCTGCTACTTGCCTTGTTCATGGAGAAGTTGTATTTTCACACAATTCTCTAAACAAATTTCACTTCTTTTTGGCATTTTTTTTTTTAAATAAATTTTTCGTCAATCTAATAACTTAAACAGAAATGAAAGCTTGTTTACTCGTAAAAGATCCGAAATTATTTGAGACACCGACATAACATCTCAGATGAGCCATTGTTCAATTGGTAAACATGTTTTGTGCATTTTTTAGGGTGCCTAATACTTTTGGCCAAGGGTGTATCTGTTATTTCAATAAGGTATCAGTACCTATATCTATGAAGGTCTTACTTTCACATTGTACACATAGGTACACACGCATTCATGTATAAATGTATTCGAATAAAATAACTATCATTCACGTGATAAAATATTCATTAAACATTTTACGACAATAATTAATTTTTTGTTCTATACTTGCGAGGAATCTTAACTTTTAGTTACTTTACTTAGTGTTAACGTTTAATATCGGGCGGGAGTATAACGAACACCTGTGCGCGATTCCGGTCCGCGCGAACAATAGAAACAGCATTCCATCCGATAAGCAAGCTTGTAGGTACCCAACCAAAATGCACATTTAATAAACGTATTAATTTTTAAAATTATTTTGACAACAGACTGAGATAACTTGTAAGTAATTCTACTTTATTACGGTATAGGTAACAACCAGTGTCTGTAACCTGCCTTACTAATTAATTCATTATTACTGTAACTGTTTTACGGTAACATGAAATAGAAAACAGGTATCAGTCACTGATTTACCTCTAGTAGCACTTTGTGTTTTATTTAGCACAACTATATTTATTAATTTTCATACCTTGGTTATTTAGATCCTGGCAGGGTCGCCACTTGTACAGTTGTAGTGTGGTAATAAAACACAAGGTATGTATGCAACGGTAGACGCTCCTGCTCGCCCGGCGGCCGGTACAAGAGTGCGCGGCGAGCTCCCGCTCTCCGCGCCCCCACCACCGCACGCCGCGCCAGCAAGCGTGTCCACTATATTTATTAGCTATACATCACAGTATTTTTACCTAATGTTTTAATTTTTACTTCACAACATTTTTAGAAAACTAGTTTTGCTGTTATAAATTTTGGAACTTATGACAGTAAAATGGTAAGGGAAGATATGACTTATGAGGCCAGTGTGTAGTTTAAAAATATCCTAGAAAATTCGAATATTAAATAACCACCACCAAAAAAATACCTTTATTAGTTTCTTCAATATAATTTTAAATATTTTTCCAAGGAGAGAGACGAACTTCTTAGCTATCCATGGATTCTCCGTGCGGGTGCCGGGTCCATCGCGTGGAACAGAGAGGAATGTCAGTCGGCGCCTGGGACTTGCGACCCAGCGTGTAGGTTTAAGGGGCCCCTTTATAGTATACTAACGATCACCTTCACCGATGACATTCCTCTCCCTTCCCAACCATATTTGGTACGAGCCGAGTAAAGCGGCTTTAGTTGCTCTTTCCAGTAAGGAGCTAATATTAGATCTTGGTAATCCTAAGTCCTTCAGCAGGTTGTAGAGAGATTTCGCTGGTATACCTCTCGCACCCACTTCCACAGCATACAACCGTGCTGCATAACCATTTCTAGTCATCTCGTTGGTTAGATCATAATACTTATTTGTTTTAAACGCGTGATCTTTGGGAATGTTTGTCTCCCATGGAACAGTAAGTTCTACCAACAGTACGCGCTTAAGTTTTCTCGAATAAACGAAAAGGTCTGGTCTAGACGACGATACCGCAATGTCTTCTGGAATAGCGTAGTGCTTCTCATACGTGTCCATCATGATCTTCCAATCCGGAGCTACACTAACGATGGAGTAAGGTTTGACTTTGGACTTCTTGTTAGATCCTTCCTTGACGAAGTTGATGTTCTTTGTATTCGTCGTCAAACCTTTTGCTGCTCTTGCTATTGAAAGACTCACCGCTTCACGTATGATCTGCAACACTCCGTCATGGCGGCGAGAGTAATGCCCTCTGTCTAGGAGCACTCTGCATCCCACCAGCAAATGCCTCGCGGTACCTACGGCCTCACCACAGAGTAAACAGGTTTTGTCTACCGCCATTCCCCACCTTACAAGGTTGCTCTGATCGGGCAGGGTCAACTGAAACGCGTTTAGATAGAATTTAAGCAACGCTGGAGACCAATCGTACAGTATCGACCGCCACTTCAATGCTAAAGGGATACAAAACTCACCAAGGGACACCCACTCGTTTTGCATTTCAAGATTAAGCGCATGTACTCTATACTCGTTATCTTCATCCATTCGCAGAAAAGACTTAATGATGTTCCGGTCATCCTCTCTTCCTCGACATCCCAATCCTACCCTGTTTGTTTGCGCTCCCACCATAAACTGCTTATGGAAACGTAGTCTAGACTCTAACTCACTCATATTCTTATCTTTTGGGAGTGTTGCCACTGCATTGTCTTTCGATTTTCCCAGAATATGCATCTTGGTAACTCTAAGATGTTTGTAGAGCTCCGATGGCTTATTTAGGTTCATCCCAAAACTATTTTTGCCCCTAAATAGAGTAGAGGGGTCTGCCGAGTGGGCTAATCCAGTCCAAGACTTCAACGATTTCACAACAACGGCATCCAGTCGCGATAAAAGGGTTTTTCCGAAGTTTTATATGAAATTAACCGCCGAATTATATGAAACTCAGCGTATTTAAAAATGAATACTGATCATAACATTTTGGTAGGTAGATGATCGCATCATCCAGGACAGGAATTCCGAAGTTATATGAAGAAATGTTTTAACGATAGCTGATATTCTTAGTATATTCTTAATCGAGAAACTAAAATGTGCATACGTTGTTTAGCAAAAATTAAATGAGCGTGGATAATATGCAGTTATTTTTCGAAACTCATCTCATTATTTCAGAACTCTTAAACATTATGCAGGAATCAAAATATCAATGAATAAAAGGTATCATCAAACTTACTTTTTCTATAGGCATGAATTGTACAGTTTCTGCTTGGCATTCACTAACTTTTCTGGTCATAGTTAGAGTCATTTTGCTTAAATTCACAATACTTTAATAACAAAACACAGCACCAACTTTTTTAATTGGATAGACTATCCGAATATTAAAATATTTAATTAATTCGACGTCATTTATGCGTTCGCGATCACATTATATCACAAAATTAATTTAAAATCACAGATTTGCCGAATAAACTGCATTTACACACTCAGCTCACAACCTGACTTAGCAAAAGCAAAGTAGAAACTATTTTTTTGATTTGTAAAACTAAATGTCACTCCGACACTCCGAATGTGACGTCAACTCAGGACGTCAAGTGTAAAAAGGACAACTACAGTAAAACAAAAGAGATAGATGCAGTTTTTGTCTATTACTATAGAATATACTGTGGCACAAGTTCTACATTGTCTATGAACACCTGAAGTGGGATAATAGCAACGGACTAAAGAACTTAAGAACACGGTGTTAATTTTTATTGTATTTAAATAAGTGCAAAAAGCTAAATAATATTAAAATATCACTGGCTCGTAAAAATAACATGCCAGTGAATATTCGAAGTAAGTTTTGGGGGTCTTTGGTTAGAGGTCAATAGCCGTACTTTTCCAGACTATGATATGATAACTACTTGACTGTCCAAGATTTACGGACATACTTAGAGCAATCAATCAAGTTAATATTTTTGATTGCATAAAAATACTTAGACTAAAAGTTGCGAAGAATGGGTTCGAGAGTGAAAATGGGAATCGGAGCATGTGTTATTGCAGGTATTTGCGGTGTTCCTGACATGTCTACAATGTACTGTTATCATTTAAGACCATTTTAAGACTTATATCAACCTGCAAACTAAATAAATAAATAATACTATCATGAAACTTAAACAATCGTTGTATTTTTTTATTAAAATTCCGAATATTGCTTCCTACTTTAAATTTTGTAAGTATTTTTCGTAAGAAAACAAATGTTCTCCTCTTATTTGTGTTTCTATAAAATCTCACTAAAAAGTTGAGGCCAAAGTGTCGTATTAAGTAATTTTTTTTTGTTCCCTTCCTTGAATTTCACAAAAGTTTAATGATGATTGAGTACATAATATAATATATTATAATTTATGGAAAACAAATAGGGTGCAATATTCTGTTTGTACATAAAATTGTCTTATAGCGGTCCTTATCAAATAACAAACGGTGGTCACTTTTACACCTGGGAAAGTTTCAAATTGCAAAAATGTGCGTTAAAATAGCTATGTACCTACTTTATTATCCAAAAATAGCGCCTCAAACATTACCCTTTACGGCGATGACGTCATTTCCGAAAATCGATATTGTTGCCGCCTAGAAAAAAGTAAACATAAATATTATTTAAAGTTTTGGTCTCTTTTTCACGTATTTCGACTTTAATTTCAATTTTTTCTATAAATTCATAAGTCAGTTATGTTGTGAACTTAAAAAAAGTTTAAACAATTATTTTTACTAAAACTTGCTTGAGCGTGATTACACAAAATTAAAAAGGACAGCATTTGTGAACACACTTCACAAATGATCGATTTTCCTGTTCACTGTTCTCTGTTCGCAGATTGTGTGTTAATTTTATTAAAAACGGCATCATATTTTTCTTCTTACAGTTTCTTATTATAAGTTCTTATATTTTTATAGTTAAGCGGTCTATATTTATTGTCGTGATAAATTAAAATAGTTTTAATATTACATAAAACGACTTGGGTGGTACTTTTGCGTTTAGACGGGAGCCATCTTGCAATCTCTAATCAAAGGTCCTTGGCTCACAGTTTCGTTGTCTAGTTGAAAGTCGATATATTCCATCATAAAATAATCAAATGGCGTTAAAACGAATTAATAGGGTACGTATTACTAAATATGTTGTATATTTCAAAGGATTCTACAAATTGAAATAGTGTGTTGTAAAATCTGCCTGGAAGACTTCGTAGTGAATGTTTCGTCATTGTGAATACCTATTATTGAAATTTCTTCTGGATAATTCCGTGTGCGTGATTGTTTTATCATAGGAACTGAATGAAATCGTCCTAAATTCGGTTCAATATGAATAGGATAACGGTGTTTTACTGGTTTATGTTGTGACAATTTGTGCACACGGCGTACATAAAATGTCGGAATTATGTGCCAATTTTGAGGTTTTCTTGTGTGATGGGATATCTGTGACATGAAGGCATCCTAACTGGAAACTGATTCCATGCGAATCCAGATGTTTCCAGCACGTTGTTGTCTTTGTTTTGAGCTGGATCACGAACATCAGTTTTATTTTTCAAGTGATGATGTGACAAGTAGATCTCGGTATTGTGTTCCATACATTGAACGTGTTGTCACAAATAGTTTTCTTTATTGTGCAGGAATTACAAGACCTCGGCAGAGACCCCCCAGCACAATGTTCCGCAGGCCCACACGGTGAAGATCGTAAGTACCTATTGATCTACCTACTTCTTATTTGTGACTCATTGTGTCGTATAATAATAATACGGGGAAACGATGACATAGGGAACATCATTAAAACTGTTATGATTGGTAGAAAGTATGTAAAAGTGTGCTTGTTACAAATGACCTATCAGCAGCAATAAATAAAATTTTCTTCTTTTTTATTCTTTTATCAAGGTAGAAAAAGAAGATTACAGTTATTTTTAAACATCTAGGGCATGTAAATGACACTACTTATGACAGAGTTACAGTCATTAAAAAATAATTTCCTGTGATTTATTATTAATATTTTATTCTGTTTGTAAATATCAGTGATCCTTTTGATATACCTAATATACTTCCCCACAAGTAATGACAAGTCAATGACCTCTTGGCTAGTGAATAATGATGCTGTATGCTGATATGATTTTTGTTTGTTTTATTTTCAGTGTTCCACTGGCAAGCCACAATTATGGGTCCAGTAAGTGTTTTATATATTTACTATTTTGATAATTCATTTAAAATAATATATTTTTGATGTTTACATTTTTTCAGTCTAATGTATCTCAAATATCCTGTAGTTAAATAAATTTCATTGTCCAATAATCTAATAAGTCAAATGGAACAGCTGAGTGAGTATGGAATAAACAGATGTTATGAGCTCATTCAGGTTACAAGTGGTAGAGTCCAGAAAGCCAAAGTACTTATTTTTGAATTTGATTTAAGACTGAATCATGAATCATTTTGTTTATCTAAGAAACATTGTTGGCCACCACTTAGCAAACATTTGACGATTGTTATAGTGCTAGCAGAATAGGTGTCGAACTATAAATAAAGAACAAATGCCTCTTCATCTTCAATGTGTCATGACAACCTCAAATGGGTATGTAAATGATCAGCACTAACAGTTAAGTTGGCAATAGCCAATCTATGCAAACATGTTTGGTAAACAAAATGATGTTGGATTCAGGACTTTTTATTAAGAAACAAACAATTTCATATTCAAACAAGTGTAGTATTGTCTAAAATAAAAGAGTTTTTTTTTCAAATAGAATATCCTGTTTCATAGTTTCGTACTTAGGAGATACAGGTTACGAGAATACTTAATGGTTCTTTAATTTTTATTAAGATTCTTACTTCATTATCTTTCTGTTGGTTAGGAGTTCTATATAATTGATAAAGAAATAACTAATACTCCTAAAACTACTTAATATCATTGCTTTTAGTTTGTATCATAGCAACAGATGTAATAACAATATTTTTATTAAAGTAATGACTGAGGCTTAAGAAATATAGTTCAAATAAAGGCAGTATATAATCTTATATAAAAAAAGTTACTTATTTTGATTACACAAAAGTGTTGAATCATTCCATTAATACTCAGCAGCTGATAGCCACAAATATAAACATCAAAAAATTGAGAACGAATGAAATTTTATCTGATAAGACACATAATAAATATAGTTCTAGCTTTTCAACTGATGTCAAAACTACAACGAAAATGAAAAATTACAACGAAATAGCAATGAACTTTGGTCATGTTTTGTCCTCTGGACAATTGGGCACAGTAGGTATTCTATCCATAAAGAAATAAAAGAATGCTGTCTAATCTAATATTCAAGTTGTGTAACAAATAGAACTTGAAAGTAGGTAGTCGTAATAAATTCAAAATAAGGTTAGATAGAAATTGTTTTTGTGGAATTCAGCAAGTTTTTGTATTGAACGTGTAGTTTCACAGTTGATTGAGCATTATTCCTCCAAATTTTTTATCCTAAACCATGTTCCTGAATTTGACAAGTCCTGGAGTGTTCAGGGGCTAGTTAGGCTTATGGCCTAAAAGCTGGGTGCCAATTCTTTTTTGAATCCAGAGGAAGCCTCATGGTTACCAATAAGAGAGGTAGAGCTTGGTGTAACTTCTACATAAATGAGCCGCTCATCTGGGGATGTACCTTACAAGAGTCCACAGTGAAATAACGCTTCGTAACTGTTGTGCTATATTTCTGCTGGTGAGTAAGGTCGCAAGGGGAAATAGGGAAGGGTATAGGGTTTAAAAGCAGGCAACGCATCTGCGACCCTTGTGCGGGTGTTCATGTCCATGACCAGCAGTGATCTTAACTTCAGATGACCCTCTTGTTTGTTTGCCTCCCTATAACATATAAAAATTATTGTGCCTTGGCTGCACAATCATTGTAATCGAACTAGTTTTCTC
Organism: Nomophila noctuella; assembly: GCA_958496325.1. NCBI lineage: Eukaryota > Metazoa > Arthropoda > Insecta > Lepidoptera > Crambidae > Nomophila > Nomophila noctuella. The sequence goes on along the minus strand of OY292490.1, from coordinate 11,273,560 downwards.
ACGACATTTTCTGTCACTGCTTAAAAAGTGGCACATAGAAAATCAATTGAAGCGCGTTGAGATTCAAACTATCAACCTCTTTCATGTGAAATACGTAGGGAAATAACACTGCTAACACAACAGCTATGTATTGAATTATCTTGGGTAGGAATGAAATGTACATTACATTTATTATTTGGCTTTCAGGTCACTCTGCTGTTGGTTGCTGACACTATCTACTTTAATCTAAATTGTTATCTGAATGAGCTTTAGTATACTTATTAGTGTTCTTTAAACACAAAAATGCGTTTTTACCGCTAAACTGGCTGTTCCATTTCAAATTGACAACAAAAAATCCTTATTTGTGCATTATACATAATGCAATAGTTCTGAGATTCGTTGCTACCTACATTACAAATGTCTGCTACAAAATGAAGAATAAGTAAGGTCTCATAGGGACAATGATTAATTCTTTTGTTTTTAAACCATATTTTTTATCATTGACCTGTATGATAATTAGTTCAGATAATATGTTGTCAGTTATGACAACAATAATTATCACAGATAGTGAAATGTAATATAATAATGGAAAAATCATTTTTTACTGATATGTTACATTATCGTTTTTTCCAGGTTGACAGTCCCTATCAAGGAGGCGTATTCTTCCTCACCATACATTTCCCTACAGATTACCCATTCAAACCACCAAAAGTTGCATTCACAACACGTATTTACCATCCCAACATAAACAGTAATGGTTCCATTTGCCTTGACATTCTGCGCGCACAGTGGTCGCCTGCACTTACCATATCCAAAGGTAATTATACTATTTTTATAAATTACATTCCTATTTGATGACAAAGTTCTTTGTTCCATTTCTTCTACAACTTAATGAACACAATGTTTTTTCCATTACAGTGTTGCTCTCAATCTGCTCACTGCTATGCGATCCAAACCCAGATGACCCATTGGTGCCAGAAATTGCTAGGATCTACAAAACGGACAGAGAAAAGTACAATGAACTAGCCCGCGAGTGGACAAGGAAGTATGCCATGTGATGAGTCAATTGTGACGTCAGCAACACATACACACACATCGCCACAGCCCGGGCTCTAACCCTTCCCTGTTCCCGCTCCCCGATTTTTCCGAATTCCCCATCAAAAACCAAAATTTACTGAAATTGTATAAATATTCATGGTCACCTTAGTATCAATTTTAACTTCAGTCATTACCTTTAATTTAATCTGCGAATTATTGCATCTAAGTAAACACGGTACACATGTGCAAATATAGTTTCTGTTTTATCTAATAAGAACATTTTCTATAAGAGCAAAATTGATTTCTGTTAACATTGATGTGTCAGTAGATGTCTTTACACTCATTTAGTTGAGGATTAGTTAAATTTACATTTGAATTTATGTATTTCCTAAACAATTTGTACTTTAACTAGATCTAAATTGCATTGTGAAACTGTACAATAGCCATATGTTTAGAAATGGAGCGTTCCTTGCTTACCACTTGTCCGGTCACTTAGGAATTTTGTCGATGAAATGTAAGTAAAGCTCATAAGTGTTAAGAACATTTTGGGTAATGTAAGTAAGTGGTATTACTAAATGAGCTCGTTGACGGGAGTCGAGTGAGTGTTAATTTTTTTTTTACTAGAAAAACAACTTTTTTTAAGTTAGTAAATGTAGCGTGCTACAAGCGGACTGATATTAATTGAGACAGTCAGTTTTCTTTCATCCACAATATTTTATAAATGATGGAAAACGCTCCAATAGTTAACAACATTCAGTATAAATTACAGTGTATCTCATAAGATGATAAGTTACGATTAATCTAGATTTTTTTCAATATGGCGATCTTTATATTATAATTTTATCTAATATATATTGTGGTTGTAAGGATACCTGCGTTGTGATTTCCACGTGTCCTGTCCACGTACCATCCTCGGTTCCTCCTAGGTAGCGGCGCCCGGCGCCCGGCGTAGTGTCGTTCCGCCCGTCGCCCTGTCGCCACTGTCGCCACTGTCGCCAATGTCGCCACTGTCGCTGCAGGATCAAGCTTGTGTCACTTGGTAACACTGGGAGAGATTCAAATTTAAAGCTTTTTTCAAATTGTAATCAATCAACAACTTGTATTTAGCTTCACTAAATTGTAAGAAACAATAAATTATTGTGTATGTAAATAACAAACTGAGCTTTATTTAGGCGACTTCCTGGATTCTTAGTTGATGGGTTGAGTGAAAGTAGGCGTAGTCGTGACGATTCACTTGCCAAGTGTACATGGCCATTGTGGTTCAGATATTTTGGTAGCCGTTTGCGTAAATGCGCCCACCGTGACGGATATATCTGACACGAGCATTATAACGAGGTATTGCGGAGTTTCAAGTCATACGCAAGCGTTGCATGTTCTTGTTGAACTCAATCTGAGAAATGCATTGTTTTATTCGAACTTGACATAACGCGTGGATCGATGTAGGTCATGTAGTTATTATGAATAACTGATCTTGTTTAAGAGCTCAGAGGAGAAAATAATAGGTTGAAGGATTCTATATCTGTTATTGATTAATGTGGAGGTGTATGAAATTTCTATATTTAGGTCTTCTTTGTAATTTACCTTGAGTATCTATGGTTACTACCTACTGAGTTAATTATTGGTCCCAATTTTGGAACCTTACTTACGTATAGAATTTGTATTAGTTTTTTGAATATACTCCCGCTTGTGGTAAGCAGAGATCACATCCTTCCATATGTTTATATCATAGTTAGGGTTTTTGACTTGTGGTCCCGATCCGATCTTGGAACGTACATATTTCATTAGAATGGTTTTTATTTTGACCCCCTCCAAATGCTTGAAGATTTACACTACTTACAGACTACATATTATTGTACGTGTACTAATATTACATGTAAAAACATAACCTTATAGGCAGATCACCGATGCAGCATCGTCCAGGAAGCAATAAAATAGGTTCGTAACATAATGATTTCTCGTATTTCTCATAATAAGGAAATCGACGAGATTGACTTCCTCCGACCTACTCTCAGGAAATTTGATAATTTAAGGGTATTTATAGCAGCCACGACCTTCATTGTTATTCGTCCAATTAGTTTATGTATTTAGAGGAAGGTAAGGTTGGGTGTTGAAAATGAATTCTGAGTATACTTGAAAATTGGGAAGTCGCCCTCCTGCTGAAAATAGAAAGTCAAGGTTGCCACGACAGCTGTCTATAATAAATAGCTTTGCCATCACGTAATCTGTAATCCACAGCAGACATCAGAGATCGGTTCTGCTTCGTTACACACAGGTGGACAACCGTTGACAGTGGTTGGCGATTACAGTACGATTCAAATTGTAATGCACGGAAATATATGCTTTACTCCTCCAGCAAATGAGCCTTGTTCTAGGAAACTAAAAAAAAATAATAAAATGCCTACCTACTAAAAAATAAATAATACATTGCTAATTTCAAAATAGAATGCAGTTTGTTTTGTAAGAATAGGGTTGATTGGTGGACGTAGATCACAGAACGTTGGGACCACAAGGAAATCCGCTCTCGTTGGGTAAGTATCTGTGAACTTGCTATGAGATTCGTGTGGGTTTGTATAAATCATTGGTACTCAACCTTTTTTATATACGGGCCACAAACCCGTTTTAGTCATGGTGTCGCGGGCCGCAAGCAAACATTACCGTGGGAGGGCCGGTGTGATACCACAGCCTCACAGAAAACCTCACAGAGGGCACTGGAGGCCCAACTCCCCTCCTCCCTTTTTTCCTCTCCCCTTGCTCTCAAAAAACCAACAGTGCACCTGTGGGGTCTTGGTCTTGCTGGTGTCCATAGACGGTGGTTATCGTTATGTTATTATCACGTGTTCTTTACATCCCAACTAATATTATAAATGCGAAAGTAACTCTGTCTGTCTGTCTGTCTGTCTGTTACGCTTTCCCGCTTAAGCCTCGCAACCGATTTTGATGAAATTTGGTACAGACAATCTTTAGACCCTGAGACAGAACATAGGCTACTTTTTATTTCGAATGAAAAGAAATCCGCGCGGACGGAGTCGCGGGCGGCCGCTAGTAAAAAATAATAATAATTTAGGATATTTAGAAAAGGTAGTTATAATAACACTAAAATATTTGGCGAGATAACAACGTGAGACACAAAAGTCTTTTGAAAAAAAAACTAAAATCTTGATCATTCAATGTGATTTTTGAAACTGTGAGCGCGTTTTAATAATTTTGTCCAGATCTGGCTTATCGCTGCGTGCTAACCTTCGACCTTGAGAAGAAAAGGCGCGAGCCGCCATCTTGAATTGAATGTGCCAAAATTAGGTTTTTTTTAAATAATGTCTCAACAGTTGACTTTTTGGCAAAAGTGTCTATGGGAAGTAGAAAGAAGATAAAATTTCTAACACTCTTCTCATACATGTTTATTCTGTAAGTCTTATAGGTAAAAAGTTACAAGCGCCGGAATAAAATATTTCCAAAAAAAAACGTGGCTCTGTTGACAAATGGAATAAAATATGCGAAGCGATATCTCATGCTGTAATTTCAGCAGCAAGACCTAGACCTTTTTTTTCGCCACTTTTAATCGGTATCAGTACATATTTGTACAAGAAGTTTGGATCAAAGAAACTTATCGACTTACTGTCTTCGTTGGGCTTCGCGGCGTCGTACTTTGAAACTACACTCTTCGAAAAATCTGCCGTTATTCGTCCTGATGCAGCTGGCACCTTGGTTGACCCAGATTCATTCTCTCAAGTTATTTGTAATAATGCGGATCACAATGTCAATACAATAGATGGTTTACATACTGTTCATATTATGGGAGCTATCCATTGCGTAACCCCTTATGATGCCGTATCACCCGATCAAAACATCCCAAGATTGTCTAATTTGCCTAAAGTAAATTGATGATTTTTGTAATTTTGTTTTTCTTTTACCAGATGTAACTTTTTACCTATAAGACTTACAGAATAAACATGTATGTAAAAAATGTTAGTAATTTTGTCTTCTTTCTACTTCCCATAGACACTTTTGCCACAAAGTCAACTGTTGAGACATTATTTAAAAAAAACCTAATTTTGGCACATTCAATTCAAGATGGTGGCTCGCGCCTTTTTCTCCCAAGGTCGAAAACTTGGATTTTTATTAGGTCCCCATACCTAAACAAAATAAGGTCAAAACCGCTTTTACTCCACCTTTTGTAGAGCAAAGGCTTTTATAAGTCCCCACAGACTGGATTAACATAGACCCAACGAAAGTTAGTAGCATATGAACACTTCTTTGAACATTTTTATACTTTTGGGGAGCAATGCTCCAAAATTCCGCATATACTTTGGTTTCCCTTTTTTTTTAAATAGAGCTTCTAGGTTGGTATCGTTTTTAAAGTCGAAAAATTCATCGAAATTTATAATAGTTAACAATTATCTCTAATTGCACGTGGGCCACTGATAAAGGCGCAGCGGGCCACATGCGGCCCGCGGGCCGCAGGTTGAGTATAGCTGGTATAAATGAATGAGGTCAGAGGGGCGACGGTCCTTCTGGAATATTAAGATGTGGAATATCCTCATAGAAACAATATGTCATTACAGAAAAACTTACGAGGAAATAAATCAAACGAGGAGCTTTAGTAGCAACGTCCACCAGTGGGGGATATGTTGGTGGTGGTGGACGTTGGGAATAATCCCTGTAATCTTTGTTAATAAATACCGCTTCTTATATTACGTATTTCGAAAGTACCCACTTTAAAAATAGTGCAATTACGTTAACATGGGGTAATGTACAAGGGGTACATTGGACATTAACTTACAATTTAGATATATTTGACGGGGGCTTATTCCACTTTTCCCCGTTGAAAATCCCCGTTAACGGGGTTGGTCTAGTTGTCAGGGATCCATTGGCTAAAAAACGAGGGTAGCGGGTTCAAGTCCCGCTGGGGTCAAATGTTTGTATGATGAACATCGGCATTTGTGCTCGAGTCATGGACGTTTACAAAATTTAAATTAATTTGTTGGGGGTACGCTGTCACCTGGAAATTTTAACACAACACGAACCCCTGGTTCGTGTTGCCGTTAGTTTGAGAAACCCTGCAATAGATGAATGAGTTGATGGACGGTTTTGTAGTTATGTCTAGTTTTTAGGTTCCAAAGGTTCAGGAATAACATTTCTTAGGCTCGTATTAATAAATCGCTCTCAACTCTGAGAGCAATCTTGAGTGCGATTTATTAATACGAGCCTTAGATTCTTGGGTGGGCAGGCAGATAGCGAGAATAGGGTAAATAAATTAATCTAAAAAAAAAATCGATAAAGTTGCAACTACACCCCTGGCCTGCTGGCCCTAACTAAAAATGTGCGTTTGTTTGTGTGCTGTGGAGGATCCATGTGACAAATATCTGGATACTTTGATTTGTTTGTCATGCAACCATCAATCATGATTGATGGAATTGACTGACCAGGGCATGAGCGTCTAAGGTACCCCTTACATGATGAATATACATACACATATTCGAATGATGATTGATGACCTACGCTGCGATATATGAAATACGTAGGTTATATCGTAAAGAAAATGCATAGCAGGTGCAGCTACACTAAATGTTGTAGTACCTACAGTTAGTTTTTTTTAATAAAGTTAGTAGTAAATAGGTACATTTCGTAGGAGGCAAACATAATATGAATGTCAATCTTAGCGTTATTGGTACACTCAAAGTACCAGGAGAACATAGATTTGTAAGAGGTGGCTGCGAGCTTAACCAGTTTCATGCTGGTCAACCTTAGCTTTGGGAATAGGCGAGTAACGTACCAGGACAGCATAATAATTGTGAGGGTGGGTAGGTACTATAATTGCCATTTCAGAATATTTTTCTTTTGTGAACAGGAGAGTAAAGTACTAAGATACCATGATTTGCAAGAGGTGGCTACAAGCTTATTTGCAAGCTTATCTGTCATTTTAAAAGTTTTATGCTTTGGGGAAAGGAGAGTAAAGTACCAGGATAACATAGATTTGTAAGAGGTGGCTTCGAGCCCAACCAGTTTCCTGCTGGCCAACCTTAGCTTTGGGAATAGGCGAGTAACGTACCAGGACAGCATAGAATTGGGATGGTGGGTACCAGCACAGTTGCCATTTCAGAAGATTTTTCTGTTAATTTCAATTTGCTTTGTGAAACGGAGAGTGAAGTACCAAGAAAACATAATTTGTAAGAGGTGGCTTCAAGCTTATGTCATTTTAGAAGTTTTATGCTTTGGGGAACGGAGAGTAAAGTACCAGGATAACATAGATTTTCAAGAGGTGGCTACGAGCCCAAATACGTACCTACTATCTTAGTGGAGTATAAGTCTCATTATTCCTAGTACTTGTACCGTACAGTGGGACTACTTAGATTAGGTGACTGCTACCCTCAATTATAAAAAGTTAAGGTAAATAAATATTAAAAAAAAAATCGATTACCCACATCCTATTACTCATAGAAAATCCTTGGAACTTTAATATTAGGCAATAAGTAAGTTAACAATAAGGAAACAATAACAACACACAGTCCCTGCAAAAGAAAACATCGCGATCATTTTCCATTTATTCTTTACAAAAAAATCTTAAACTACATCATTTACAAAGGCACATTACACTAAGTTACAAAATGTTACAGTTCAGTCGTTTCCATGTTTTTCGCGTTCTTCATCTGTTCGAGTTGCTGATAGAAGTCGTATTTGGCTTGGTTCGTCTGCGGTTCTGTTTCTGTTGACTCGAGGGAGGCAAACGCTCCCGATGTGATGAAGTACGGTTTGTCGTTGGACATGTCTTGGTCTACTGCGTTCTCGTCTAGCGAGTCTCGCTCGGAGTGGGACAGCTGGTCGTCGGACTTGTACCAGTCGTTTTCGTAGGCGTGGAGCCAGATGGGGTTGGAGCCTTTGGTGCTATGCTTGTTGGTGTTGGGCACGCGACCGCCTGAGCTGCGGATCGTCATGTCCGACTCGCCGGCCGTTGGGGTAGCTGCGAATAAAGTAACCATTAGATGTGATGTACACATAAAATAATGAATTTGGCGGCTTGTTTTGGCGATGGCCGCCAGGGGGGCAGGGACCGAAAATGTGAAATTTTCTAGTTTAGCTTTCACCTATTACGATGCGGCAATAGCAGCGTTAAAATAAAAACAATGCAATGTGATAATGTATGAAGAAAACAGAAAAGACGCTAAGCGGTGACTGTGTTTGATTATAAACTTCACTTGCTTACAGGAATTTTACCATAACTATGGTTGTATAGTCAATGTCTAATAAATAGTGACACTCAGGGAAGGTACTCAAATGAACCTAATGTTGAATAGGACAGGCTTAGCCTAGTGTCTAGGGGACCAGCAAAAATTGTTAACCATAAATGTTCTTGGAAATTAATGTTTTTTTTTATTTTGTCATTATTGTAAATATTATGAACCATTTCATTTTTGTCTAGTTATTTGAGTACCTACTCTGAGTTTCAATATCTATCTTTCGCTGACTGTATGGTTCCAACGTCACATGCTTCCATTTCATGTAAAATTATGAAGGAATTTCTTATGTCCTTCTGTAGATTAGTCTCCACAGTCCAGGACTAAGGTCCTAGTAGTAGCTATACTCACAATATGCTGTAGCGGTAGCCGCCTTCAATCTCCTCGCATAATCGGCGCGTTGCGTTGCACAGACGAGCAATGATAGCACGAGCAGAACGGCCAGGAACAGCGCCGTCCACACCAGCCAGAACACGGTCTGGTTCGCGGACAGAGACTCGGCGCGGAGAGGCTGGTACTCTGCCGGTTGCGTGTCGAGCACGTTGAACTCCTGATGAGAGATATATGAGAGACTTATTTTTTATTTTTTTTATTAGGAAAACAAACAGCAGTTTACAACACATATGTATAAAAAAACCCAATTAAATAACACACGAGTAGGTTATACATTAATTGTATCGTTTGGGCTACTATCTCATCTAGGGGACAGCACGTTAGAGAATTGGTCATTATTGAATGCATGTGAATGTTATATAACTGTTGGTTCATGTCTTTACAATAGATTTAACGATATATTAATGAGGCGACTTAGGTAATAAATAATCAACCAGAAATTAACCGTTTATTCCCATTCGCCACAACAAGGATTGCCACCGGTGGCAATTGGGAATTAAAATTCCCATTTGCCACACCCCCGTAGATATTTCATGCCATTACATTATGGGGTTCAGCAAGTCCCGAGTGCCTGCCTCTGATGCACCTGCCGAGCCACAGAGTCAGAAGAAGCAATGTGACGACGACGGGTTCACGAAGGTGGAAAAGAGGAAGAGAAAGTCCACCAGCAGGAACCTCTGCGGCACAGCACCGACAGGATCGAACCATCTGTTGCGGCCGGCCGTGCCGACGACGTTGCTCTACCTGTCCCGACTGCATTACTCCACGAAGTCAGAGGAGATTGTGGAGTACATTCGGATAAAGTCCAAGTTCACCCTGAGGGTCGAGCGGTTGGAGTCTCGTCACAATGTGAATTTTAATTCTTTTGTGGTGAGAGTACCAACCGACCATCTGTCGACCTTTATGAAAGAGGAATATTGGCCGAAGGGTGTCATGTTCCGGCGCTGCAGAGGTCGGTTACCAGACACCAGATTGTGTCACACGTCGCCGAACAAAACAATACGTTTGGTTAATTAATTTACTAACATACATTTAAGTTTTATTTACTAACAAAAACTGTCGTATATTAATATCTATGTTAGCTGGTAAGGTATATATCTATGGGCCTGCGTTGCCTGAATACAAATAAATAAATAAAAAATAAATTAATTACCTACGATACACGGGATATGAACAGCGAAGTGTAAGTGGAGCCAATATTTTCTACTGGGAGTTTCCATACCCATTAGCCACCGGTGGCCGTTGTTTTCCCGTTGTCCCCTACAGGTGGGCACTTGGAACAAATAAGTTGCATTTTCCTCAATAGTGGGCATCGAAACGAACATCTTTCAGTCATTATCGCAAACTCGAAATAGCTCAAATTGTATATAAACAATTTTTTAAAAACATGGTCTTAGGCGAAGAATATTTTTCCATTAAAAGTGGATCTATTGTTACGTAGACTTTTATTATGCAACTTTTGACCCGCGCTGTCATAGCCTTCAATCAAAGCCTTGTAAAAACATCGATCGGTGATATAACCAGTAATTTTCGCTGTGATCCGATTAGATACAAGCACTATATTGTATATCGGAATAGCGCCGTAATTGCATTATCTCTGGCTGTATCGTGGGAGTCACACGTTTTGCAGTCAGAATATTGCATAGCAACACAAAAGTGGTTGTTGTAACGTATTCATTTTGTAACATTCATATTTAAACAATGTTTAATGTTGAATCTATTGTTATCTGTGTCAATTCTTGAATCGTCAAAAGCATAAATCCGCAGTTGTAGTTGTGAAAAGTAACACATACAAATAAATAATTTCAATTATTGAATTTAAATATCATTTCAGTATATGATAGCTTGAAAGAAGATAATTGACCTGTTTTTCAGTGAATTGTCACTGTGCTTTATTGATACATTTTCAATGGGTCTCATATCATTGTTTGCACAAAACAATACATATTGTTCTATCAAACGAGGACCTTTATATTTCATTCGGGCATTGTTGAAGGCCATTGCTCTGCAATCAAACTGTTCAATTATATTCGCGAGCAAAAGTTTGGGGTCGCTTGTTTATAAGCTATCTCTAATGCGATATAGAGGCAAACGAACATGCGGCCATTTTGTGGTCAGTGATCACTGCTGCCCATGGACATCAACAACTGTACAAGGGTCGCTGATGCATTGCCTGCCTTTAAAAACCCCACACCCTCCTCAACTGAGCTCCGGCGAAATTAATCACCAGCAGAAACATAGCACAACAGTTACGAAGTGCTACTTCACTGTGGTCTTCTGTAAGGTGGAAGTACTTTCCCAGACGAGCGGCTCATTCAAGTGGAAGTTCCACTAAGCTCTATACCTCTCTTAGGATTACCTAAGAGAGGTTTTGGAGTCATAACTATTAAGTTATGACTCCAAAACAAAATAAAATGAAACGTGAAAAATTCTGTTTTTTTTTCAGTACAAAAATAATGATCGCGCGGGTCTTATTCTAGTTACAAACTAGTGATTCCATATTTTGTCTCGCAAGTGTACTATTTTACGTTAAAAATAAACACAACAAAAATCTAACAAACCTTAAACAGATCATCCAACTGCTCGATATTCTTATCGACAATCTTCAAGACCTGCTGGACCTCCATCACCGAGTGGTCCTGAGCGTCCACCAGATGCAGATACAGATCCGTCTTCGTATTATCCACAGATCCGTCTTTATTCTCGTGCACTCTCAGATCGTCTATGTTGACGACTGCATCTGCCACTTTGGCCAGTCTATCTCGGAAGATGTGTATGCGGTCTCGTACTTCGGCCGGGTGGGCGCGTAGGACGAAGCGGACGCGCTGGTCTTCTCGGAGGAGGTAGATGAACACGTGAGCCGTGTCTTGGAGGCCGCCCGTGTCGTTTGCTAGGACCTGTGGAGTAACTATAATGAAGACCGCTCTACTACTGTTGTAATAGGTTTAGTGATATTGGCTACAAAGTCATGTTCCTAGCTCCTGTCCCTTAAAGCATGCATACATGTGGACTACTACATGCATGCTTAAAGGGACAGGAGTTCTGGAAATACATACATGTACATGTTTATAATATATTACTGTTCTCCTAGTCTGATTCCGGCTACGGTGAACAATTTTAAGATCAGTAAAATTTATTTATTTGAAGTTTGGAGTCACTTCATCTTGAGTACACTGGCTTGATTTGAACGAATTTCTGACTGGGAGCAGTTGGTCTTTTAAAATGTTTTTTTTTTGTAAACTACATATTTTCTATTTATCTAATTTTATGTAATTTGGAGCAGATAGTTTATGTAACATTCTTCTTAAGGTACACCCACTCAACGCCTGTAATGGTACTTTATTGCATATAATGAGGAGGAATAAATTCAGGGAGCACTATGCTTTCTACACGATCGTCCACGCACGGAGCCTGCTTACACAACGAGCAGGACGTAGATCGGAGAGGGTGATTTTGACAGCCAGATTTCGCCTAAAGCATTCAACCATTTACGATGAGCTACTTTGAAACTACGAACCTTAAAGTCGAAGTATCCCTTCATTCCCTTCTGCGGGTCGAAGTTGAGAGCGACGGCTCCGGAGTCCACGTCCACGAGGAAGGGCGCGGCGGCCAGGTTGTCCAGCCCCTCCGCCAGCGTCTCCTTCACCGACCCCAGCAGGTAGCAGCTGATGCGGGCATTCCCTAACTAGATCTTCTTCTTATTCCTAGCGTTTATCCCGTTTCTATGCGGGGTCCGCTTTGACCATGGATCCAGAATTTCGCGAGTCTGGTTCTCTAACTAGATCTAATGGAGCCAGAAGGACTCCAACCTGGTAGCTTTGTTCCCACGCATGCTTGGAAGGACCTGGTCCCGAGATTTCGAAACGTATTTTTTTATGGCTCCGCCCCGCGTTGCAATGAACCAACATCCTTTAGTATACCCGTCGCAGGGGAGCAGATATGTACATAGGTTATGTGGGGCACTCCCTCAGGCACACCCACCTGTAGCGTTACCTTTCGCCTATAATGAGGAGGAATAAATTCAGGAAGCATGATGCTTTCTACACGGTCATCCACGGACGGAGCCCGCTTACACAAACGTTGGCCCCGCCCAATAGATTGGAGGGGGTGATTTTGACAGCCAGATTTCGACTATAGCATTCAATCTTTTACGATCAGCAGCTATGAAACTACCAACCTTAAAGTCGAAGTACCCCTTCATCCCCTTCTGTGGGTCGAAGTTGAGAGCAACGGCTCCGGAGTCCACGTCCACGAGGAAGGGCGCGGCGGCCAGGTTGTCCAGCCCCTCCGCCAGCGTCTCCTTCACCGACCCCAGGAGGTAGTAGCTGATGCGGGCGTTCCCTAACTAGATCTTCTTCTTATTCCTAGCGTTTATCCCGGTTCTATGCGGGGTCGGTTTTGACCATGGATCCAGAATTTGGCGAGTCTGGTTCTCTAACTAGATCTAATGGCGCCAAAAGGACTCCACCCTGGTAGCTTTGGTCCCACGCATGCTTGAAAGGACCTGGTCCCGAGATCTCGAAACGTATTTTTTTATGGCTCCGCCCCGCATTGCAATGTGCCGTCAACCTTAAGTATACCCGTCGCAGGGGAGCAGATACATAGGTTATGTGGGGCACTCCCTCAGGCACACCCACCTGTAGCGTTACCTTTCGCCTATAATGAGGAGGAATAAATTCAGGAAGCACGATGCTTTCTACGCGATCATCCAAGGACGGAGCCCGCTTAAACAACGGGCAGGACGTAGGCCCCGCCCAATGGTTTGGAGAGGGTGATTTGACAGCCAGATTTCGACTATAGCATTCAACCATTTACGATGAGCTACTATGAAACTACGAACCTTAAAGTCGAAGTACCCCTTCATTCCCTTCTGCGGGTCGAAGTTGAGAGCGACGGCTCCGGAGTCCACGTCCACGAGGAAGGGCGCCGCGGCCAGGTTGTCCAGCCCCTCCGCCAGCGTCTCCTTCACCGATCCAAGGAGGTAGTAGCTGATGCGAGCGTTCTCGCCCGAGTCGAAGTCTTCGGCCTGGGAGAGTATAGTAAAAGATTAGGCAAATCGGAAAACAAACAACGGAATACAAAGTTTACTGTTTAACTCGGTGACAGAGTACCTGGTATTTAGTTCACTCAGTGACTGCACTGAGAAAATGTAAATGGCTGTTAAGCCATTCTTGTGCTCAAGTGAAAAAATATCGAAGTGAATATCGTCCTTTTCAACCTGTGCATGGACATAAACATCGTTCACTGTGACGTAAACAGTGAACAAACTCATTGCGTCCGGTTTCGCGTTGTAAGTGGGCGGGGTCAAGAAAAACACTTGCAGTCGAAAAGTAGCGCTTATGGCCATGGTTTAAGGACTTTGTAAGTCCAGTGACTCTTTTGAATAGCCTTAGAACGCTTTTGGCTTTTGGTCGCTTCTTACGACATCCACGGGAAAAAAGTGGTGGTACATTACCTTGACATGCATAAACTCGATGCCAAAATCGGCTTCAGTGGTCACCCCTCCAGTGAATATCTTCCTTTTGAATCTCGGCGCGTTGTCATTGACATCGTTCACTGTGACGTAGACAGTGAGGGAGCTCACTGCGTCCGTATCCGCGTTGTAAGTGGGCGGGGTCAAGCATTCTTCCGTGGCTAGGATTGTGAGGTTGTAGTGTGAACGTTGCTCGCGATCTAGCGGGTTGAGTGTTGATAGTCTGTGGGAAGAGGCAGATAGATATTTCCGTCAATAAAAAAAGATATTTGATTTAAATTTATCAGGCACATCCGAAGCTTTGGCGTCCCGTATTTGGTATATGTCGTTAAATTGAAAGTATTTTTAAAATAGCAGCATTTACTTCTACCGATTACTTGTAATCTGTAGCATAATCGTTGTAATTCATCAGTGGGTGGTAAACGTCCATAAAGTACAAAATTGCTTGTTCAAAAATTTAACGCAAACAATACGAAACTCCATGGGCGTGAACTGTCAAAATACTGTAAACTAAATGGACAGAGTATAGCAGTGTAAAACACACTTCACTGAAAACTTACTTATGCGTACTCCTCTGCAGTTGAAACGCCCCGCCCACATTCCCGTCCACGATATAATAACACACCGGCAACACTGGTTCATCTCCTCTATCTATAGCATCTCTTTCTATCACACTGGGCAGGTACACTTCGTACTTCGGCGCGTTCTCTGTTACGTTGATGTGGAAGGTTCGGTATGGAAAGCGTGGACGGTAGCTGTCGACGTTCTGGACGTATATCGTGACGTCGAGGTCGGAACTGAGGGGCGTGGGCAAGCCGAGGTCGTATGCTTCGATCCGGACCTGGGAAGAGGAAACTTGAATTAGGTTTAAAATTAAATAAAAAAATTGGCCAAGTGCGAGTCGGACTCCCGCACTGAGGGTTCCGTACAAATTCTATTTTTGACGTATTAAAAAAACTACTGAATAGATTTCGTTCGAAATAATTTTCGTTGGTAGTTTTAATGGTAATGTACATTATATAATTATTTCAGTTTTATCATCCTCTTATTTTAGAAGTTAGAGGGGGGGGGACACACTTTTTTCCACTTTGGGAGGGTCTGTCACGCAAAGTATTCACTTTAGAAAAAAGTGATATTAGAAACCTTAATATAATTTTTAAAGACCTATCTATAGATACCCCACACGTATATGTTCAATGAAAAAAAATATTTTCAGTTTCAGTTCTGACTATGGGGACCCCCCACTATTTTTATTTTTTTTCTATTTTCATGTGAAAACCTTGTTGCGGTTCACAGAATACATCCACTTACTAAGTTTCAACAGTATAGTACTTATAGTTTCGGAAAAAAGTGGCTGTGACAGACTGGCGGACAGACAGACAGACAGACAGACAGACAGACAGACAGACATGACGAATCTATAAGGGTTACGTTTTTTTGCCATTTTGGCGACGGAACCCTAAAAACACAAAGTGGAACTTCCACGCGAATGACGAGGAACTTCGTGTAGTGAAGCAGCTCCACCTTAGAGAAGACCACAGTGAAGTAGCACTTCGTAACTGTTGTTATATATTTCTGCTGATGAGTAAGGTCGTCAGAGCTCAGTTGGGGAGGATATGGGGTCGCCGCCCACTTTCCACCTGATTGCGACATCGAACCAAAAACACCTAAAATAAGAATTAGTCAACTATGTTCCTAACTTAAGTGCCCGCAACTACGTCTACATAACACCACCTCTCACCTGGTAAGTTGCCTGCTTGTCTTGTCATCGTTAGGTCCGAAGTCCGCGTCGATTGCATGCACGGTGCACGATACGATGCACAGAGATATTTATTTATTGTACGGAGATATTTATTTATGGACAGTGCAGTAGTGCGCTCACCTCCTTGGTCCTTCGCTTGCCGGAGCTGGCGTTATTGTGCTCTATAGACATCAATGGCGTAGCTAGCATTGGATACCCGGTTGGAATGTTTGCCATGGGCAATTTTCTAGGATTTTTACACTGTACCTTCCTAGATATTCCTATATCTAGTGTACCACTATACCTCACCTGGTAGGTAGTCTGCTTGTCCCTGTCCAGCGGCTGGGTAGTCCTCAGGGCACCAGTGGTAGCGTGGACTGTGAAGGCGCGGTGTGCGCCGGCCGCGTCTCTGCGCACGCGGTACCGGACCGCGCCGTTAGGTCCAATGTCCGCGTCGATTGCCTTCACTTCTGCTACTACTAACGTGCCAAAGAAAGCATGTACGTTGCTATATGCACAATGCAGTTGTGCGACTCACCAACGTGGTCCTTCGCGAGCCGGTGCTGGCATGCACGGTGCTATACAGACTATCAGTGATGGAGCGCGAGATACTCAGAGCAGATCTTGGCGTTGGGTAATTTGCTGGGTTTTGGACCAGTATAACTCACCTGGTAAGTAGTCTGCTTGTCCCTATCCAGCGGCTGGGTAGTCCTCAGCGCGCCAGTGGTGGCGTGGACTGTGAAGGCGCGGTGCGCGCCGGCCGCGTCTCTGCGCACGCGGTTCCGGACCGCGCCGTTGGGGCCGATGTCTGCGTCGATTGCTTTTACTTCTGCTACTAGCGTGCCGATTGAAGCATGTCTAGTGCTATATGGACAGTGCAGTAGTGTTTCTCACCTGTGGTCCTTCGCGCGCCGGAGCTGGCATCCATTGTGCGTTACAGACATCAATTGCGTAGTTTGAACGTTTGCCATGGGTAATTTTCTAGGATTTTACACTGTATTAAGGTACATCTAGAGTAGCACTATATCTCACCTGGTAAGTAGTCTGCTTGTCTCTATCCAGCGGCTGCGTGGTCCTCAGCGCGCCAGTGGTGGCGTGGACTGTGAAGGCGCGGTGCGCGCCGGCCGCGTCTCGCCGCGTCGATTGCCTTACTTTGTACTAGTTACCCTAGTGCATACATGCTATTAGCATGTCGATGGAAGTATGTACGGACAGTTTAGTGGTACATCTCACCTGCATGGTCCTTCGCGAGCCGGTGCTGGCGTTAATTGACGAAATTTGCCTAGGATTTTTACTGGTTAACCTACTTGCGGCTACTGTAGCTAGGAGTATCTAGAGTACCACTATATCTCACCTGGTAGGTAGTCTGCTTGTCCCTGTCCAGCGGCTGGGTAGTCCTCAGGGCACCAGTGGTGGCGTGGACTGTGAAGGCGCGGTGCGCGCCGGCCGCGTCTCTGCGCACGCGGTACCGGACCGCGCCGTTGGGTCCAATGTCCGCGTCGATTGCCTTCACTTCTGCTACTAGCGTGCCGATGGAAGTATGTACGGACAGTGCAATGGTGCGTCTCACCTGTTTGGTCCATAGCTCGTTAGTAGAAGCGAGCACGGTGCTAATGCAAACAGTCACAGACTATCTAGCATTGAGTGATATCTGGAGTGGGCCGCCACACACTATCCTTCTGATTTCGACATTGAACCGAAAATCGCAAAATTAAGAACTAGTCACCGATGGTGCTAACTTAGGAGCATGCAACTGCGTGTAACACCACCTCTTCGATGTCTGCGTCTATTGCATTTACTTCTGCTGCTACTAACGTGCCAAAGAAAGCATGTACGGTGCTATATGCACAATGCAGTTGTGCGACTCACGAACGTGGTCCTTCGCGAGCCGGTGCTATACAGACTATCAGTGGCGAAGCGCGTGATACCCAGGGCAGATCTTGGCGTTGGGTAATTTGCTAGGTTTTTTATAATCTATCCGTTGTAGCTCTATTTCTCACCTGGTAAGTAGTCTGCTTGTCCCTGTCCAGCGGCTGGGTGGTCCTCAGCGCACCAGTGGTAGCGTGCACTGTGAAGGCGCGGTGCGCGCCGGCCGCGTCTCTGCGCACGCGGTACCGGACCGCGCCGTTAGGTCCAATGTATGCGTCGATTGCTTTTACCTCTGCTACTAGTGTGCCGATGGAAGTATGTACGGACAGTGCGTCTCACATGCGTGGTCCTTTGCTTCAATAGTAGTTGATAGAGGACGTGCACGGTGCTTATACAAACAGTCACTGACTAGCTAGCATTGAGGTGATATCTGGAGCGGGCCGCTACCCACTATCCCCCTGATTGCGTCATTGAACCAAAAACCGCAAAATTAAGAACTAGTCACCGATGGTGTTTACCTAGTGCCCACAACTTAATCTAGAGTAACACCACCTCTCCGATGTCCGCGTCCATTGCGTTTACTTCTGTTACTGCATACTAGCGTGCCAATGAAAGCATGTACGGTGATATATTGACAGTGCCGTGGTGTGTCTCACCTGCATGGTCCTTCGCGCGCCGGAGCTGGCGTCAATTGTGCTCTATAGACATCAATGGCTTAGCTAGCATTGGACACCCGGTTGGAATGTTTGCCATGGGCAATTTTCTAGGATTTTTACACTGTACCTTCCTAGATATTCCTATATCTAGTGTACCACTATTTCTCACCTGGTAAGTAGTCTGCTTGTCCCTATCCAGCGGCTGGGTAGTCCTCAGCGCGCCAGTGGTGGCGTGGACTGTGAAGGCGCGGTGCGCGCCGGCCGCGTCTCTGCGCACGCGGTACCGGACCGCGCCGTTGGGACCGATGTCTGCGTCGATTGCTTTTACTTCTGCTACTAGTGTGCCGATGGAGCTATGTACGGATAGTGCCGTAGTGCGTCTAATATGTGTGGTCCTTAGCTTGATAGTGGAAGAGTGCACGGTGCTAATACAATCCGCTATCGAGCTATATGGACAATGCAGTGGTGCGCTCACCTCCTTGGTCCTTCGCGTGCCGGAGCTGTCTTCAATTGTGCTTTACAGACATCAGTGGCGTACGTAGTATTGGACATCCGGGTGGGATATTTGCCACAGGTCTTTTTTTAAGTCTTATACGGACAACTTACGTGAAGCATCCGTATCTAGGAATATCTAGAGTGCCGCTATTTCTCACCTGGTAAGTAGTCTGCTTGTCTCTGTCCAGCGGCTGGGTAGTCCTCAGCGCACCAGTGGTAGCGTGGACTGTGAAGGCGCGGTATGCTCCGGCCGCGTCTCTGCGCACGCGGTACCGGACCGCGCCGTTAGGTCCAATGTCTGCGTCGATTGCCTTTACTTCTGCTACTAGCGTGCCGATCGTTGCGTTCTACGAAACAAGTTTAATAATTTGAAAAGGAAAGAGGCACTTTGTTTACGTATAAAGGTACATGGTACAACACTGGAGTGTAATACAAAAATATATCTGGTAAGTAGTAGTAGTATCAGCCTATTAATGTCCTAATATCCCACTGCAGGGCAAAGGCCTCCATCATTTGAAATCATTTTTTCGTAACAAAGATGGGTTTTGACTTAATCACCACGGTTGCCAAATGCGGATTCGTGATTACAAACCCGGGCTGTGTTCAGAAAAATCAACACAAAGTTTGCCCGACCCGGGAATCGAACCCAGGACCTCGAGACCAAGGCCCGGTACTTAAACCACTAGTGGTTTAAGTCCTCGATGGTCTAGACCACGAGGCGTTATCTGGTAAGTATTATTATTTATTATGACGATAAACTTAGGCCCGTATTAATATATCGCACTGAGCTCCGAGATCGCACTTGAGCGCGAACTTGGTGCTGTTTTATATGAGAATGACATAATGATTTCGCGCTCAAGTTCGATCTCAGAGTTGAGGGTGATTTATTAATACGAGCCTGTATCTGAATTAAATCGGCACAAATAAAACAGGTTTTTGATAAAAAATACACACTTGATTGTGAGGCCATTATATTTTATCCAGTACTAACGGCCATAAGCAAGCATAAGTACAGTCATAAGCACCAACATGTTATTATCACATTACATACTCATTGACCCTTATGTCAAAGCAGTCAAGTTCATATTTAAATGTGTTTATATACATGCTGGTGCTCATGACAGTACGTGCTTCGCTATGTATGGTAAATAAAGAACCACTCGACCGATTTTGTGCAAACTTCAATTTAAAATGCCAATAAGATCAACAAAACCTTACCTCAGGTACTTTGATGGTGACGTTCTGCGGCGGATGAACAAACACCGGCGCATGGTCGTTGTAATCCGTCACGCACAATCTCAACTCCCCTCTCACAGTGTTAGGGGGGATGCCGAGGTCTCTCGCCTCCACTGCTAAAGTGTAGTTCCCAAATCTGTCCTTGAGGGATTGGCGAGCGAACAAACGGCCCGTGTTGGCGTCTCCGCCTACTTGCTCGAACCGGAAGAGATCTGAACGGAAAACAGATAACGCGTTTAAATCGGGTGAATTTTGAAACAGAAGGAAATGATAATGGCGGTGTTTTATTTATTCGTTTGAAAGGCACAGCCGGCACGAAAGTTGACCAGGTAATTAAGAAGGCGCATTAGTATTTTGTAAGTGCCATCGGGTAACAAGCGATAAGGTGGTAACGAAATAACGTCGTTCCGATCCCCCAAGATGACCCTCTTGATGTTAAATAATATAATCAGCGGTGGAGGTACTTTCCCAGAGAAGCGGCTCATTCGAGTGGAAGTTCCACAAAGCTCTACCTCTCTTGACAAAAGCGAGTGAAAAATTAGTTTATTAAATAAGTATTAACAAGTATGTTTCTACTTTTCAAGCCATACAACTACATTATGCAATGTTCTGAAAAATACACCAAAAATTGGCTTGTGAATTAAAGGGATGAAAAAATTAATGTACTCAATAGGTGATAATGACGTACCATAACCCTTCCCCCCTACTAGATGGAACTGCACCCTCCCATTAGGCGATGAGTTGTCATCCGCGTCTGTCGCAGACACGGCTACAATAGGCTCCCGATGGTTATGGAACTCTGTGATAGTGGTGCAGTCTTCAGGCAGCTGCAGTATCGGCGCGTTGTCGTTTACATCGTCGATGTGGACACTGGGTTAATAAAACAAAAAATAAATTATATACATTACACAGTACGAACGAATAAATGGCGTAAAAAGATTTTAATGCTTAGTAACGACGAACTTTAAATAACAATCCGGTTTTATAGAACCAACAAGTATATTGTGTGGACTACAAACGTATCAACACGAACTAATTAGCGGTCGGATAATGTGATTTCGTATTGAGCTCACATAGATGCACTTCAGAACCGTTTGCTGCCGTGTGCGGGAACAGTCTAACGACAGCTACCCGCCATAACCTTTTTTTTTTGGTTGTTTTGTCCTTGTCAGGACCCCAAACGTATATCAAAATAACGGAAACCAGTGCTGCCATCCTTGAATAGACCAGATCAATCTCGATAGATGGCGCTAGCTGTAACTGTGACTGAAAATGTACCTTTATGTCACTGACAGAGGGTCAAAGTTGCTAAATGGTCTTGGATAAATTTAATAAATTAATGAATTCCTTGGACTAACACACCAAACTAAGTTCGAAGCTTGGACTATAGATACTAGGTAACGGATAGACATAAATAAAATACATACAACCCGCGACCCCTTGGTCTAATAGTCAACTTCCTGACCACTATACCAAGCGGGTTATCTTTCCAAACATCAAAGTGGCACTTACACAATCTGTTTGAACGCGTTCCTGCTCTCGCCGCTGAGGTACCCGAACTGGTAGTTGTCCCACGCCTCCACCACGAGGTTGTACGCCGCCTGCGTCTCGCGGTCCAACCAATCAGAGACGGTTAGTGCGCCCGTTTCAGCGTTTATTAGGAACTTGCCCTGTAAGTAAATGAGATGTGTTTAGTTTAGCGATATAATCATCATTTCTGATTTTGTGGTCAAGTCTTGGTCCTTCGAGCCAGATTCAGATTGTCAATTTAAAGTTAAAAAAGGCAAAGTCAAAGTTAATGAAGTTATTATATTCAATTGCGATTGTCTTTATAGTTCAAATGCTATGCTGGCTAATCCTACTCAGTTCAAATAGTATAGAGTAGATTACGACCCAATTTACAAATCAGATTATAAGAAATGTTAGTTCAATAATATTTCAAAAGATTACAATTAAATGACATTCTTTTAGTTCATTAAAAAGCTTTTTACTTGATTTTTTTATTATGTTTGTAAATAAAGAAACATACAGCACATTTTATTATACATATATGTTTTAAACAATATTTACCTGCGAAGACATCCGATCCAACAGATAGGTGATCTTCCCATACTCTCCTGAGTCTGCATCACTCGCCACGATATTGGCAATGGTCGTCCCCGGTTCCACGGCCTCTAGTATTCTGTACTCGAAAGCCGACGACTCGAATATTGGGTTGTTGTCATTTTCGTCCAGCACCTACGAATGAAATAGTATGAAGTAGTTTTTATCGTTATCAATGTGATAATAAGGATATTAAAAGCCTCTGAGGGCTTACAAGTTTTAAGTTTGCCTCATAGAAAATATTAGGCATTAGCTCAGCAAAAAAGATATAATTATAGACTTAAACAGTGATGACCTCAATTTATGTCATATAAAGAAATTTTACGGTGAAGGAAAACATCGTGAGGAAACCTACACACTACGAGTAAGTGTGTGAAATAGAGAAGGCAATGGAAAACAATCCACTAAAAATGTACTATGTCAACACACAACAACTAACTTGAGTTCTTGTGTGTTTCATTTCATACAATGATCACGAACCTCATTGGCCTCAGTGATGCCACTGAGTGTCGTGATCATTAAAGGAGATCAAATTTAACGTAGAAATTTTCCGTATGATCGATAGACTTAATTTAATGAACTTACCTGTATAAACATATCGACAACGGAATGTCTGGGCGGCACACCACTGTCCACAGCCTTTATTGTCAGGTTGATCCACGGGTACAGCTCGTGGTCTATCTTGTTGGCCACCACCAGCTCACCGGTGGACTTCTCCAAATGAACCATGCTGAGTAAGTCGTCTTGACCTGGGAACAACAAGACAACACTATTAATTTTTTTTCTTTAAATAAATAAATGCCCATGGCCATCAAAAACGAATGTATCACGACACGTAAAGTGATTATTGAGACATGACAAACTACTCACCTTCAAGATATATGACGTATGTCAACGTCCTATTCTTGTCCGCATCATTAGCGAACTCGGTCCAGAGTCCGGGGACTAAGTTATCTATTACATACTTCAACACAACATGTTACAGAGCTTATCGTAACCAATTATGGCTACGGCATACGCCCTGTGTTCAATAGCAGGAAGAACGGCTTGTGAAACTTAGATATTATATCGATACGTTGATTAAAGTTCTCGTCATACAGTCTTAAGAATCTTACCTTCAAGATAATACGTCATCGTCCTATTCTTATCCGCATCATCGGCCACAACGGTCGCAATATTCGCGCCGTTCTTCGAGTTCTCCGGCACCGAGGTCCGGTAGAACGGCTTCCGGAACCTGGGGTTGTTGTCGTTCTCGTCTTCTATCACGATGTTGAGAGTAGCCGACGCTGTCTGACGCGGACCTCCATCTATCGCGGCCATGTCTTCCACTGTTATTATGAGTTTGACGGTCTCCACTTTTTCTCGGTCTAGGAGTCTGGAAGTGAATATGGAATAATGCTACAGTAATTTTAGAGGCAATGCAGGTCTTATATTTGGTTTTATGTCAGAAGGTAAAACAACTATTTGATGATGCTTCATTATTATGGTGCATATTTTGTCAATGCAACAAACCTATCAACAACCCAACGTTGAGTTGTTAATGTCCATCAGCACTGCTCCCCATCGATATTGCTACTCTTTTCCATAAAAAATTACAAAACCAAAATCAATTAACACCCCTTCCGTCTGTTTTTCGAATATGGCGGGCGATCTTACGATTAACCAAGTACGACGCAGGCTATATTATAGTGCACCAGTGTGTGTGCAAGCACAAGAGCATGCACTATTCCATCATTCTCACTGTTCATCATCTGACACGACCTTAGAGAGATCAGGCACAGGACCAACGGATTAACGTGCCTTCCGAAGCACGAAGGAGCTCGAGATGATTTTTTTCGGTCACCAATCCGATGGCTCTGCGTAAGTTGCTTAACATTGCAATTGGAACCACTGCGCCATCGAGCTCCTAAAAATCAAATAGGCACCGTGTGTAGAGATAACTCTGCCATCTCGTGACTCATATTCAAAACTTTTACTCTCAATGTCGGTAATTCTACTGTCAAACCACGGAATAACACGGTGCCTTATTCTGCTATCTAGTGACTCATATTCGAAACTTTTACGCTAAATGTCATATTTTACTGTCAAACCACAGAAAATAAATGGGATTTTACGGGCGCCCTCTATATAGTCTCTGCACGGTGCCTATATACTAGTAAACACAAACAAATACTCACTTGACAACCCTCAAAGTCCCATCGACCGGGTTCAGATCCCACAGCGAAAGGAAGTCGTACTCCACAAACGGTATGGGCACGCCGTCTTCGTCTCGCGCGCTACTGCCGTCTCTGTCTATCGCGTACCGGAGCACCGGTTGAGAGTCCGCGTCGTACGCTTGTGCTCTGTAGATTTGAGTTCCCACCTAGGTTGAAAATATGTACGTTTTAATATTATTAGAACTGTTTTAGTTCTTATATATTTTACTAGCGGCCCGCCCCGGCTTCGCCCGTGGTACTTGTCCACTATTTAATGGATGATATTATACATAAAAACCTTCCTCATGAGTTACTCTATCTATTAAAAAAAACCGCATCAAAATCCGTTGCGTAGTTTTAAAGATTTAAGCGTTCATAGGGACATACAACATACAACATGACAGAAAAAGCGACTTTGTTTTATACTATGTAGTGATTTCTAACTGGGTCATAAATAATAAACTGCGTTAAAATCAGAACTAATTCCATAAAATTAATTAATTGACAATATATAAAATATCTTTTTTGTTTCATTCGTTATATCGTTTATGAATAATAACCGGAATTCATAAACGATATAACGAATGAAATAAAAAAAATCATAATAAATTGAACTGACTTGAATTGTCAATTAATTAATTTTATCACTTCAATTACATATAACAACACAAAGATTGTTCTTTATTTTTTATGTTTAAACTAATTAAAGATACTTAATATTTTTTAAGTAAACTGCCCCATTCGATCAAACCAATTACTTTTATCAGATTTCAAAACTATTTAATACTTAGTAGGCGAAACCTATTATAGAAAACAATAGAATGCAAACAAATCAAACCTGAGTGTTCTCCCTCACAAATATGGTCCCGGGTTCCCTCAACACTGGCGGTTTGTTGTTGACGTCAACTATCGTGATGTTGACCAACACGGCCGCGCTCAGCTGTTGATCACCGATGCCTCCGTCGAGGGCCACCTGGTACAACATAGTGTAAGTTAGAAGATAGGTGGAAGGCAGGTTTAAAGTAAATAATATTTTATGCCGTTATGAGGGCCGCTTGTAATATAATGATTTTTAACAGTCGGGAATCGGACCCACAACTTTCTAAACGGGAAGTTGACATCATCATTTTCTTTTTTTATTAACTGTCAAAACGATTCCAAACTTTGAAGTTAGTATGGGAATAGCACACTATGACGTCATTATTTTTGAAGTCAACTGATTATTTAACTATTTAATTTTAATCTTAATCTTGCAAATAAACAAAAACAAACCAATCTATTAGATGCTAAAAAGGTTCTTCTTTTTTTGGAATGGACTTGTGTAATTAATAAGTATAAGCTAGGATAGCCTAGCAACTCTTTTTACTCAACTCAATTCACATAATTTTTATGGATATGGATGAAAGAACGAAGAAAGAAGAAAGAAAGAGGTTGTGATATTAAGTTATTTATACACATTAATTTGGCCGTGTAATGTCACACCTATCAGGAATCTGGCTGGCAGGTGGGACTCTCGACGTCCTCAGAAGAACGTTGCTCCGCCCCCATAGAAAAAAGGGGCGGTGTATACTATAACCTAAAACCTTAAGCCTCACTGGGGGACACCGACTTTCAGGGGGGGGGGGGGAACTGTCACATACTAATGATAGTGGCGATGATGATAATGTTATAACTTACCACAGTGAGCGTGTACCGATCGCTCTTGGGGTTGGTCTTGTCCGGATCAAGGGAGGACCCGTTGGCGACGCTGACGACGCCGGAGCGGCTGTCGATCACGAACTTGTCGCTCGCGCCGCGTTGGATGCGGTACACTACGCGGTTGTTGGGCGACGAGCCGTCGCTGTCGCGGGCTTTCACCTGGGAATTTGAATTAGAATTTTTCAGAAATACAATATGTATACTATACTGTATAAAGAATACTTTACAACATAAAGGTTCTAGCCAGGTGCTTAATTTTAGTTGCCAAAAATCCCAACTAATATTATAAATGCGAAAGTAACTCTGTCTGTCTGTCTGTCTGTTACGCTTTCCCGCTTAAACCTCGCAACCGATTTTGATGAAATTTGGTACAGACAATCTTTAGACCCTGAGACAGAACATAGGCTACTTTTTATTTCGAAAAAAAAGAAATCCACGCGGACGGAGTCGCGGGCGGCCGCTAGTAAAAAATAAAAAAATGTGCTCTCTAAGGTAGCTATTGCGTTTAACAAGAGAAAGAAAACAAAACAATAAAAAAAAAGTTAAAAACAAACAGCACTGTAGTTGAGGGTATACTATGAACAAAACGTTACCCACCGTGCTAGTCGAAACTGAGTTACGGCTGGGTTAAAAATCTCGCTCAAGTAATATCACACTCTAACGAACTCTCTGGGAACGGGTAATGTATTTGTAACTGATGAACTTAGTAAAATTTTACTAAGTTCATCAGTTATTCCCATGCCGCCATATTCAACCCATCAACGGTCACGGCTAGGAAGTATTAAACTTTAGCCGCCCCCGTAGGTAGCTAAAGTATGGTGGCAATACTTACAGCCAGACTCTCAAGTGACTGCCAACTTAGGCAAGATTTAGATGATGACTACCACATGACTTAAAAATCTTATCGATTGAGAAAATAAACCTTTTTTTCAGCTATCGAAATCAAGCGACTAAATAGATTTGTTGTTTAACATTTGTTTTATTAACGTTACGAGTACCTAATATTTGTATAAAGTTAATTAAAAACAATCCAATCAATTTATAAATCTCCTTACCTCAAGCACACTGGTCCCGCCCGGCATATCTTCAGGGATAGATCGTTTGTAAATCATCTGTTGGAACAGCGGGGCGTGGTCGTTTACGTCCTGCACGTAGATAGTTACGGGTACCGTTGACGATAGTGGGGGCACACCGAAGTCACGGGCTCGAACCTGAAGAAAGAGATGATGTTATTAAGTTATGGAAGTAGCTAGCGGTGTTCTGTTTCGGCTCGCAATGATTCGGGAGGATTTTAGAAAGCTCACGGTCAACCTTCTGTTCTGAAGAAGCAAAATGAAACGTAAGATTTTGATTTCGAGTTAATGATCAGCAAGCTAAAAAGAGAACAAAAAACAAAACCAGTAAACTTTTCAATAAATAAATGTAGTTAAATAAGGAAGCCATGTTGCTTTATAGTTAAATGCGTAATGACTTTGTCAGTTACCAAATTGTTTTCTTTTAAGTATTGCTTACACTTTATTGTAGAAATTGAGAGAGAATAAAACTTTGCGTCACTTCTTTTTCGCCCTAATTCGTATAGTTATATTTGGGCGCGTGTTGTTGATGATGAAGCTTACCGTCAAATGTATCGGTCGTATGTTTCCGTTGTCCCCTGGTATCTGCTCGAAGTCTAACCCGCCTCTGGGTGTGATGATACCCAGGTTTGGGTCTATCGTGAAATTATCCTTATACTCCCCACCCACTATTGAGTATTCTATGTGACTATTCTTCGTGCCTGAAAAAAAAAGATTCCTTGATTTTTAAAGAGCCTTGTACAACTTAAATCGTTTAAAGCGTGGTCCTTCGAGCCGGATTATACGCGTAGATTGAAATACAGTATCTCGCGTGTATGTGATGTTCTCTAAAAATACGATGTAGCCATTGTTCATGATAATGTAGTAGTTAAGAGTCTATTTAATTCAATCAGGCAATCAAATATTACTTTTTCTAATTGTATTTCCAGTAGTACAGCCTGAGTTTCAAATCCTACTCACCATTTAAATCAATGTCCCTTGCTTCTAGAATGAGCGGATTCTCGAGCTGCAGTTCGTTTTCTAGTAGACGTGCCTCGTATTTATTAGCCAGGAACATCGGCGCGTTGTCGTTAACATCCTCTATGTCGATGATAAGTTGAGCTGTGTTTCGGTTGCCCTGCAAGACGATAGGATTTGTCAGTCAAGAGGCAGAGCAAAGGTATCAGTGATTTACAAATATGTACTTTATAGCAATGATTTAAGACTGTGATTGATTCAGTGGAAAATCCAAAACAGTACCAAGCAGTAATTTAGTTCATTATAAGTATGGTAATCGAATATGAATCTTATCGCATTGCATTACAGTATATACTAAATTAAAGCAGTCGGCAATTTCTTTGCAACTGCCTGACAAAGCTACTGTAATAATGTCACAAAAACTAAAAGAACAAAATCACACAGAATTCAACATGAAAGGGGAAATAAAAATACTTCCGAATAGATCTTCTTCTTTCTTCTTTTGAGCTCAATAAAAAGAAAAACTAAATGAGTTCCAAATTACACAGTTTAATATTTAAAGGAAATGAATTGTTCCTTACCTTTCCAAGGTCATCGCGTGCTTCCACCGTCAGGTAATGTCTGGAGACCAGCTCGCGATCGAAGTTGTCACCACCAGCCTGTTTCACGGTAATCACTCCAGATATTGGGTTCAGGTTTAACCTGTAAAAGATTTGTTATACATTTTTATATTTTTTTATATACATTTTCATATTGAACGTTAAAAATTCCTAGGACTGAAACATAAGATATGTATGACGTGCAAAATAATTTCTTTATAAATCTAATTGTAAAATAAATAGTTGATTTGTTTGAGCAGAGTTTCTTAAGATTTTCTCCACTAGATGGCGTTACGTAAACATAGCATCGTAGTTCTAAGTTATGATCTGATGTTCAAATTGATGGTGCTTTGACTTCTTTTTAAAAAAACTCAGTGAAGTTAGACACCCTGTATACGTTACGCCACCTAGCGGAAACAAAACTACAAAAATCTCTCATCTTTTTAAATATTTCCTTTCTTACAGATTAGCAATGCTCCCTCCTAAGCTGGTGTAGCGAATGCCCCTGGTGCCGTAGTTGTCGGAATCTTGGTCCAAAGCCTGCACCCACGCGACGGTAGTACCGACGCCACAGTTCTCCGGAATAGATACCATGTACAAAGACTCCGTAAATTCAGGAAAGTTGTCGTTTTCATCTTTTATGTGAACCATTATTGGCACTATGCTGGAATTTAATTGATTAAATTAAAATCATATGCTGCTGTAGAAGCAATAGTTGATGTTGTAAAAGTAAGGATCTATAGATAAGATGGAACAATTATTTTAAGATAGTAGCTTATAAATAGCAACGAGAATATTTTTTTCTTGGTGTTTTGTTTATTTATTTTACTTACCTCATTTTAGGATCTTTGGCAACAATTTCTTTGGCGACTAGACTAAAATTCATTACAGTAACCTTCTCGTAGTCTAAGAACAAAGGGTCGTTTACACGTATCAAAAACGACGCTTCGTTGATGCCCTTGAAAGGTGTCACGTCGAAAACGCCGTTATCACCTTGTAGATATAACTCAAATGTCCCATTCTTACCCTATAATCAAGGAAGCCAGTCATTATAACATGTTGAATAAATGTCAACGTATATTTAGTAGTTAATTGGGCGGAAACAAAGTCAAATGTGCGTAAAATGTTACAACAGTGTATGAAAAGAAGGCCTAAGTTCATGATAGATAAAGGCATTCATCAATCTAATTTATTTTCTGCCTCAGTTACAGCATTTTTGTAAATCAAATAATTCATTGGCAGTCTCACAATGGGTGTCACAAATTTAATAAAAATGAATCATTGAATAAACATCTCACTACATCACATAGATTGATCGGACTCCATGCTAAGTAGCTTAAGCACTTGAGTTTTAGATATAAGAATATTAAGAATCAAAACATACTTTAATAGGTACGTATAACACCCAGACCAGGACAAACAGACATTTTCATGCACACAAATCTTTGTCCAGCGCGGGGATCCAACCCACAACCTCTTGGTCTAATAGACAACTTCTTGACCACAACACCAAGCAGCTTGTCAAATTAGACACTTAATATAGTATCAGATGTCTTACCTGGTCATAATCAAATACTTCTGGTAGAGCATCTTGCAAGAATGTGATAGGAGTGTTCTGTTGAGCATTTTCCAACACTTCTCCTACATATTTATCACTTCTGAACGTTGGAGTTTCATCATTCACATCAGTCACTATGACCGTCACCTCTGTGGTCGCACTAGGCATCGGAGACACTGCTCGAGATTCTTCTGTAGCCTGAACACAAAAGCAATTTTTTGTATGTTATCTGGACGCAAATAAACAAGAGGTTCACTTAATAGTAAGTGATCATCCCTGCCTGCATTGCCTGCCTTTAAAACCCCTACCCTACCCAACTGAGCTCTGGCAATCTACTCACAAGCAGAAACATAGTAAAACAGTTACAAAGTGCTCTTTCACTGTGACTGTGAGCGGCTCTTTCAAGTTGAAGTTCCACTAAGCTACCTCTCTTATTATTACAATGGTAAAAAATATAAAAAAAGTATATGCATGGACTATTTCAGATATTACAATCTTTTTTCCATAAAGAACGAAAACAAGAGCAAAATACAAATTCATTAAAATAAAAACTGTCTAAATTGTTGTATCATTCAATATTAAAAATTCTGTACTCTATTGGAAAGTCAATAAAATTTTAGAAACTTTAGTGGGTAATTAAATTTACATTTTTACAAGTTTGCTATGCTATCCATGTGTTTAAAGTTAAATTGAAGATAGATGTTGTTAATAAAAAAAATATTATATATTAAAGCTGTAAGTTATTTTTATAGGTTATCATAAATATACCTTTATTAATAAGAATAAATGAAGTAAAAATTGTAGAACAGAACAGTATTTATTATTTATAGC
The DNA here is from genome assembly GCA_958496325.1 of Nomophila noctuella. Taxonomy (NCBI): domain Eukaryota; kingdom Metazoa; phylum Arthropoda; class Insecta; order Lepidoptera; family Crambidae; genus Nomophila; species Nomophila noctuella. The sequence goes on along the minus strand of OY292490.1, from coordinate 11,242,437 downwards.
GGCCGCCCGCGACTCCGTCCGCGTGGATTTCTTTTTTTCGAAATAAAAAGTAGCCTATGTTCTGTCTCAGGGTCTAAAGATTGTCTGTACCAAATTTCATCAAAATCGGTTGCGAGGTTTAAGCGGGAAAGCGTAACAGACAGACAGACAGACAGACAGACAGAGTTACTTTCGCATTTATAATATTATATAGTTGGGATTTTGTGAGCAGAAATTCAGGAAATAACTAATTATCTTCTGTTTTCATTGTCTATTAGTTGTCTTGCCAAATACTCTTGCCATAAATAAGTTAAACATTTACCAATATCTCCAGAATGTAAGCTCCATTGCTGTTGTGAGGGTCTTCCCTGTCGAGCTTGTTGATCGTGTACACAATGCCGGAACTGCTGTCGATATCAAAGTGCTCCTCTCCGCCTGATATGATGCTGTACGATATGCGGTTGTTGACACCTCTGTCGCCATCAATAGCTCTGACTAGAAAATAGATAATGATTTTTGGTTTAATAGATGTATATTTTTCAAAGTGTACATTTTAGTTTTGCATTTGTTTACAATATAAAGATATGTTTATCTATAATTGAAGAACCTAGCAGAACGGAAAATGCTTATGTGTGAAATCACCAAGACATAGTAAGTGCTACAAAGAAAGTTTATGTTATAAGAAGCTGGTTTTCCATACCAGCTGTATGGTGAAGGAAAACATCGCTAGGAAACTTACACACTACGAGTGAGTGTGTGAAATAGGGAAGGCAATGGCAACTAAGTCCAACAAAATTGCCAACAAAGTTGTTGTGTGTTTGATGTTGTGTGTTCATAAACTTTATGAGTTTATCAAAATAATATTGTAACGATTTCAGTTATAAAATCAGTAAATAGGTAAATTAACCTTGTAGAACGGAGGTCCCGACAGGCGCATCCTCCCCTATCCTCGTCACAGGGCTGGCCACGACGAACTCCGGCGGCTGGTCCTCCACATCCTGCACCTTCACCAATATAGCTGCAGTGCCGGTATTCACCCGCCCCTGGTTAGCGCGGTCGACAGCCAACACTCTCAGTTGGTATAGAGATTTCCTCTCGTAATCCAAGCTGTTCGTGAGCCGGACCACACCTTTCCCGTTCACAGTTTGCACGGAGAAGTTCTCGATGTCTCCGTCCAGTTCTTGTAAGTGATAAAGAACCTGAAAATTGCATTGATATTGTTATTGAAGAAATTCACGATATCGCGCGTGAAAATTGCAAAATGTTTTGTTTGTTTTTTTTTCTAATTTGACATTAACATGATGACATTTGTTTTCTTAAACGCTCTTTCTTATACATGTGCCAAATGAATTGATTTTAAAATGACAAAAAAACATTAAAATGGTACCATAACATTATAAGTAACAAAAAATATTGTTGTGTGCATGTTGTAACTAAAATATACTAATTTAATAAATGTATTACTTGTCCATAAGCTCCTTCATCAAGATCCGTGGCTTCCACAGTTGTTAAAATGCCTGGAGGTGAATTTTCTTTCACAGTTATTGCTGACGGGTACGGTTTAAATATTGGTTCGTTGTCGTTGACATCCTCGACTAACAACAAAAAGCTTTGTGTGACGAAATTTCCATCCCCTAAATGTCCATCAGTTAAAGTCAGGACAAAAGAGTATTCATCACGGGCCTGCGAAAATAATAAAATTAAAGCATACCTAATGATTAGTGCCTACAGTTCTTTGCAACGAAACCGCTTAATGTTTACTTTGGTCATCTTACCTCTCTATCTAATTCCTTAACTAAATAAATATTAGCTTCGTTGGATGAAATGGCTTCTAATCTTAAAATATCACTACCAAGTTGGTCTCTAATTCCAAATCTCAATGTGTCTCCATCGGGATCAACGCCCCTTAACCGATAAATTAGACTGCCTGAAACAAAAAAAATGGTGTCAGTCAGTATTGTATAATTGCTGTGATATTTCGGTGAATAAACAGTAGTACCTTTAATACCTATGTATAATCAAATTCAGTAAATAATTATTGAATAGTAGCTTATACTTCTACATGCATAGTAGAACGCTGCTGACCGTACTGATAAATAATGTGTCGTTAGGTAAAGAAATTAATATAATTAATGTCATTCATGAAAGTATGTTAAATTAACAAGTAGCAATTTGCAACCATTGTTTTGTAGTGGCTGACTACGCTCGACTTACTCATACACCTATTTTACCCTTAAACGTAATCCGAACTCGCTGACTTTGTTATTTACCTAACAGTTATACGATAGGTAACATTACTACATCAAGGGGTAAGCGCTTGTGATGCTTCCCCTTTGTTGGACGTCAGTTGTCGTGGATACCCCCTGGAGGCAATTTCCGCCCGTCAGTTATGCACCCTACCACTACCACTTGATGGGTTTAAAACGTTTTAACTAAGGATTTTCCGGTGAGTAATGTGAATGTGATTTCAGCAGTTAGGTTGAATTCGGTTTGGTTGGAAACTTAATTTCTAAACTAGGACTTTCGAAAGTCGCTATGCTTATTAATTAATTAATTGTTTATAAATCAAAAGCGAAGGAAGTACCTATTCTGTTTTTTTTCCATTTTGTAGAATTTCAGTCATAAAATTAAATAAATCTAATGAGATGTTCGGATTTTTGAATTCATAATGAACGATTTACTTGTAAACCTATAAATAGAAAAGAGTAATAATTTAAATCCCACTTACAATTACACAGTGTTACCCAGTTACAGTATTATTTTAGTCTACCCGACTCTACGTTTTGTACCTGCATGTCCTTGTAATACGTAGGATCGGGATAACTCTACATATACTCGTACATTAAAAAATATATCCAGTAACGTACCTATAGGAGTTTCGATCCCTTCCTTAAGCCTGACGACGATCTCTGACTGGCCATCAATCAGGAACCGCGGCGGCCTGTTCGCCACGACCGCCTGGAGAGTCACCAGGAGCCAGAACCATCGCACCATCGGCTTTAACCGGGCCCTTGCCGGCTTCCCTTCCTCTGCTTTCATCCTGGATCACCTGGCACATCTAGCCCTGTTCTCTATGGCGGGAATCAGCATCTTCTTCTTCTTCACGTGGTTTCAAGCCACATACGCCCTTAGGCTAGGTTGAGCGGTGATTTGCGCAAGATGGCTGGCTGGAGATGGATGCGAGTAGTCGGGGATCAAAGTGGCGAGTAGCTTAAGTGTTCAGAAAGACTAGATGGAGTACTGATTTGCGCAAGATGGCTGGCTTCGTTAGGGCTATTTGGAGAGGCCTATGTCCAGCTGTAGACTGCGATGGGCTGATGATGACGACGGGCCGCTTGAAGAGGCCTATGTTTGAATCACACGGTTTCTCCGGCAGCGTGCTGTACCGGCGAAAGTGTCACCTTTGCTGCTCGCTTGTAGTGCGATTGATCTCGTCTACGTTGTCGCAGGCGCCTGCAAAGTGACAGGTGTTAGTTTATTGTTTTGTTAGCTTTGAAATGCGACGGAGCGTGGCTGTTTTCTTTTTTTTGGCGATTATAATCATGATTGATCCTGTTGTGAAAGAAAAAGAACAGAACAACAAATTATTATAAGTAATAGATAGATTATAATTATGAAGTAGATATTACAGTCGTAGGTATAATAATGGTTTTGAATGGACATTGTCTTTAAATGTTAGGTTTTCACTTCGTCCCACATTTAGGTATTTAGGTACTAATTATATCGTGGGATTTCCTAAAACAAATTGGAATCCAATTCATCACGTCTTATCATGAACGTATCTAGGTAATTTCGGCCATCAGTACCACAGAAATTCTAACATTCCCCAGTGCACAGACGTTAAGTTAACCTACTTCGCAGGCTGTTAATCACGTGCCTAAGTAGCTTGAGACTTGTGATCACCGAGTGCAACGGCTGCAGTAAAAGTAAATTGGCTAATGTTTACACCTCCGCGCCCTTACGCTATTTAACTGTGCCATCTCTGGCAACTAGCGCGTATCGTGATCATTTGCCAACTGCCGAGTCGTCTTCATCTGACAATGATGGGAGAATCACTTTGACTCGTATTAATAAATCGCACTCAACTCTGAGATCTTGAAGGCGAACTTGAAGTGCTATTCTAATGTAGAACTTGAGTACTCAGAGTGGAGAGCGATTTATTATTAAAACGAGCCCAAGTCTTGGCGAAGGGCAGTGATTAAAATAGGCGCCTTTTTTTTCTCGCGTCCACCAAACGAACATGGTTGAGGGCATTTCAAACGATACTTGCTAAGATAGTTTGGCAGTAAACTCAGTCCGAACTGAGTGGGACAGGCTGTTCTTCCGCTTCGTCAATTTTTCACCTACAAAAATCGTCATTGACTTTTACCTACATCTTCATTCACGAATGACTCATTCACTAACGTCTTAAGTATAAATTGTTTTGTTTTGTTGAACGCGGCTGATTATTGTTTTTAATAAATAATAACTGCCTCGCAACTAGCGCGTATCGTGATAATTTGCCAACTGCCCGTGGTGAGTTCTCCTAACACTGATGGGAGAATCACTTATTCTTGGCAAATCAACATCTTTATTTGCGCCTCAGAATACAGAATAAACGTATTCTGAGATTTGCGCTAATGTCTTACAAATTGTTTGCGGTATTGTTTTGTTCTGTTGAACACGGCTGATTATTGTTTTTAATAAATATGATGTCTTTTCTATGGTTATGAGTTTGTAGAGTGATGACTTTATTTAAAGAGTTCTGTTGCGGCAGTCTTGGTTTCGTTATAACTCGGGACCACTGTTAATAATAATATTTGAATGGTCCTGAGAACTACTTGGGAATTTATGATAATATTGCGTAAACATAGCTTCCGAGGGCGAGGATGAAAGTGTTAATAAAAATAAAAGAAAACATTTATCAAACTTTTTCAATAAAAATGTTATGGAATATTTCATAACTTCCGCATCGCACTGCATCAAATCAACAGATCAGCTGGATACAAATTAAATAATATTTTGTTTTGTTTCAAAAAAGATGTTTTGCGAACGACGGATTTCATAACTTCCCACCGCGTCTGATGCGAATCCGACAAATGAGAACAAAACTCAAGAAATGGAAACAAAAAATGTCACCGTATTGAATCACAAGCAGAAGCAGTCAGAATAGAACATTTCACTCTAGTAGCGGCCCGGTAAATTTTAATCCAAATTAGTTTTACGTAGATTTCGATCCGATTTTAAGTACTTAATAAAAGTTTTAAACATTGTAAGTAATTAATTTTTATAGTCTGCTTCATTTTGACATTGTCTACTAGGTACATAGATCAGAAAGAGTTTGACCCAGTATCTACGATTATTATGTTAATTGTGATGTTTATCTACCAAGTCCTTGAGCTGTGGTTTTTACCATTATCCCGTTATTTATGTAAAAGATAATTACCAAATGTTATTTTTGTATTCTTTTGTGATTTTTTCATTTGGATCAGTTGGTAACTCACGCTCCCCGATAAAGGAAGTCACTGATTTTCCTTCCTGGTGAACGTATTCTACAACTTGCTTTTCATCATGCCGGGAAGACGTATTAGAATGTTCGTTCCAATCTTTAAAACAATTTCGACAAAGAAGAATGGAAAAACCACAAGCGATTGCTTCGACCTATCGACTTATAACAGGCGGTCTCTTATCTGGTTATTAATATATTAGCGCAAAAACCAAAGAACAGTGGCTAATTAGTATAATCCTAAGCTTGTTTTTTTTGACGAATCAAAACGATGTCGCAAATATTACTGTAACACCATGAAACAGTGAACAGGTTCATTCACACGCACCTATTCAGTACGAGCGGATTAAACAATGTAATTACGTAAAACAATTAAAAATGACCTCGCGCCCTCTGCCGGATGCGTAACACATGCAACAGACCCGACAAATGTCGTTGACGTAGATTTTGGCGGGTACTGGACCTGTATGGTAACCCTGTAGGGTTGCTAAACTCTGTTTTTTTTTTATAGTGGCTCGGTTAATTGGCTCCGCTTTGCCTGGTGGTAAGCAAAAGAGGAGCCCTAATTGCCATGACAGCGGATGCGGTACTAAAGTGCTATCCTATCCGCTGGCATCGCCATGCCGGCCCGCGTGATACTTCTTCACGCTTCTACTACCACTACCACTGCATGACAGGCTTTATCCAACGAGCTCCGTAGGTTTAATTGAAAATTTTAACTTGTTCATTATAAATAATGTATTTTAAAATCTATAAAAATGGGCCAGTTACTTAAATTACAGAAAAACAAAGCTCTCTATTGATGTTTTGTAATGTCACAAACATTTTCAATGCTCTAAGAAACCGCTTACAAATAGAAAACAACCATCCACTACCAAAATATGTACTACGTACTTAATAGTATGTATTAAAATATGACTCAGTTTAAATATTAACATAATAAATTCAAACAATCCGTACTCACACTCATTAATTAAATTAGACTGTAATTAAAAAAGCACTTTCATCCGAACCGGTAGTTCACAGCCCTGCCAAGCGTGCGCGTACGCAGAAACAAAAGGGTCAACCAGCGAAACGGCTGCGAAGGCCAATGACTATTGTGGGCAGGGACAGCCCGGGGATTGACCTTACTCTGATCATCATCACATTTCTACTAATGAAATCGGAACATTTCCTGGCGTCTCGATACGATACGAATCGGCCGAAACAAAAGAGGTTGAATTGAATCCGTGGAATAGGTTCGAACAACGGGATTGTGTTCAACCGGTCTAGCTGAAATGAATAATGGGCTATCTGTTTCAGATGGAAATAATCATTTGTATTTTAACTTTATAAGTAAAATTCGCACATTAGACCTTTTCTTTGAAAATAAAGAGTGAATTAAAATTTCGGTAGCTGCGCTATCATAATAACTAGTAAATAAGTATTTTAAACAAGAATCCAAATTTTGATCTACATTTTATTTGAAAGCAGCCAGATATAACACTTATGAAACCTTACTGTTTCTCTCAAAAAGATCAGCAATGTCGCAGAAACCAGCTTTTTGTAAAATAAAGCCCTGTGCTGGTTGGAGAATATGCACTTATTTTATAAATAAGCAGTAATTCATTCGTAATCAAATTTCTCTTTCACTGATTGATTAATACGGACTACGGAACCAGTTTTAGAAACGCACGTGACGGAAATACAGGGTCTTGTCATCTATAGGGAGCAATTTACCACCAATAAATGCCCCCTTGGCGCCCGACCTGCGATTTTCTTCCTATGTCAATAACCCTCTATAGAAAACTTTCGACTAACAACATAATGACAGGCCTCATTTACACCGATTGCTAAGAGCAAGTTCAATGGAAAACGCTATGGGAGTATGGGAAATGCTGATAGAAATTGCAGATGTGGTTTGGTGTGAACGTGAGTCATTGATAATGGGATGTTTTATGACGCGCATTGTATGACCTTGTTGCATGGTTTTCTGACAGATTGAAATCATTCAATGTGATATCGTTGTACATTCATCGGAATGCTAACCACACTATGCATCATAGGTCCTGTACCAATAGTATATTGCCTTTTTGTCAGATTAAATATACATAATTGTTCTGGTTCATTTTTGTATAGTTTTAAACGTTTTTAGGTCCTTGAGAAGGGAAAAATTTACATGAAGAATACTATTTATTTATTTGTTTTACGTAAATCGAGTTTCGGACAAAATTACTGCTCTAGAACCACCACAATGGGCTCATGTTACATCTAAGGAAAATCCGGTTCGAAGGACCATGTAAAATAGGCGAATAATGTTTCAAGCCTTTATTGAGGTACAAACTACTGTTGGTGGCCAACTTATGTGCTATTATTTTGCATTCTTATTTTTACTTTTAAACCTTTGCAGGTGTCTAAGTAAGTCTTAACTTAAGTATGTACCCTCCTCAAACAACGGCCTCAGAGCATGACGAACGAGTCGCTTCCGAAAGGGGACCACGCCGAAACGGAGAAAGCCTTCACCCTCCGCTACACATGACTATTATTTTAATTCACACTTTATTTTGCAAATAAAAGGTCTTATGTGCGAATTTTACTTTTCACCGCCTTAAAGGAGGGTGACGTGTAGAGTAATTTGGGGAATTAGGGTTACGGCTTTTTGCCGATTTGTGTTATGGTAGTCTACAAGACGCAAGTCGCCGCCCGAGGAAAGGGTTGAGTGGAAGGAGCTAGGAGAGGCCTATGACCAGCAGTGAACTGCAATAGCATGATGATGAAGATGATGATGTTATCATAGTTCTGGGATAAAAAGTCAGATGGTTTATGTGGCTTTATGGTTACACAGAACAATAAGAAAGTCGCAAGAATTGGTTATGTTTGGATACTCAAATAATTATTTGATTGGACGTTGGTTTCAATCAGCAGAATTGCTTTATACCAGTTATTCGTAAAATTTACAAATCCTCTGTTTGATCTATTTCTTTGCGGTCTGTTCTTGGCCTTGCGGCCCATCTGACTGGGGCCGACTCGGACCAGCTTGGCCGACTGGCTTCCCTCGAGGCTGCTGACCCCATTCTCTGTTTCTATCACTTTACTTCTCATCTATTTAAATGACCCAAGTGTGCTAAGTGCTTAGATCTCCGTCGTAAGCTATTGCGAAATGTAAATTACAAGACGGTTTCTCCTGCGTGCATACGTTTGCATCAAATGCGACAACATTATAGCACCTAAGTGTCAGTTACTTCATTTGATTTACTTTCTTTATATAATAACTTAAAATAACACATTACGTTGAAAACGAAAGCACTGGCAAAATGCAACACAATTTAGAAGAATCCGTCGAATTGTATTTTTATTTATAATTTTAAAAAATACCATTTGTCATGTATGTACTGTGTAATAAAAGTATTGATATACGTGCTTAAAGGCAGTAAAACCACAATAATAATGTGACAACGGATTAAAAAATAAAAACAAGGACAGTAATTCCAATTTAACCATAATATTGATTATGATTGAAATAATGCGTGCCAAAGCCAAAAATACGGACACTAAATTAATTAATGGGTATTAAAAATATAGAGTAATTGGTATTCCCAAGCTATTGAACTATTGGAAGCCAAGAATAAAGATCCTTCAAGCTGCATTTGACTCCTTAACAAGCTTAGGTCAACGGTTGACGTAGTGCTTCAGTTTTTAGGTTAATCTTGTATTTATTGTGCGTTAATACCTCTTCAATGCCGTGTAAAAAGTTATATTATGAAATAGAAAAGTTGAAGTATGTCCTGTCAATGTACATTATGTCCTGGAAAATGGCGGTTATGCACATCCAACGGGTTTATCCATGGAACATTTGATATGATGAAATATGATATTTATTTCACTTTAACTGTGGTGCATGGTGATCTTATGGCTAATTGTGGTTTTACAAATTTTGTCAGCACCTGACATGTATTTAATTATTTTTGACTAGCGGGCGCCCGCTGCTCCGTCCTTGTGGATTTCGGTTTGCGCATACATAATGTTTTATCTACTAAAGTTTACGAGTAAAGCCTTCCTCGTCAAATGAACTATGCAACACAAAAATATTTTTATCATTCGAACCATTACAAACAATCACTTCAGCTTTATTACATGTATTTATTACAGTACAGCATAGATGCGCGAATTTTCACCGCTAGCTTTGGTAACCATTTTCTTTGCTTGACCTCAGACAATTTTGCCTTTCCTTGTTTATCAATTTAGAAAAGTAGGGTCCAAGAAACGTGCTAGCATCCAAACTACTTACAATGAGACCACATCTATTAAGTTCACGTTTACTGCTCTACTATGAGGTTAATCTTGTTTAATTGACCGTTATGTTGTAACGCCTAGTTATACTTAAACTTACTTACTCACGGTGTCTATTGCAAAATTAGTGTATTTAATAACATTGTTGTTGTGTCCACATTAAAATTTCTCAAAAAGTCGACGCGAAACTTTTATGTCAAACTATCTTATTTTGATTTTAATTTAACTCTTTCGTCTATGAACCCATGCAAATGGAAAGTCATATCAAGCCAAGATCGCTACTACGTGAAAAAAGACATAAAGAAGAAATAATATTGAACACGCCGACAGAACACAATAGACGTTACATTCATATGCTAGAAAACTATAAAAAAGAAAACAAGAGAATAATACTGATACAGAACAAAGAATAAATAAAAAATATCATAGAATTAAATATTTTACAAATTAAAAAAAAATGTATGGTCAATGAGGTTCACGTTACAAGTTACTACCCCTTACTATTGTCGTGTACAGTCTATACGAAAAGGGAAGGTAAGTATTTGTTCAACACTTATTTAAGAGAGGTAGAGCTTAGTGGAACTTCCACTCAAATGAGCCGCTCGTCTGGGGAAGTACCTCCACCTTACAGAAGATCACAGTGAAATAGCACTTCGTTACTGTTGTTTCTGCTGGTGAGTAAGGTTGCCAGAGCTCAGTTGGGGAGGATATGGGGTTTTAAAGACAGGCAACGCATCTGCGACCCTTGAGCTGTTGTTGATGAAGATGTTACATGGGCAGCGTGATCACATATCACCGCTGCCCATGTAACCCTCTTGTTCGTTTGCCTCGTCATTCTTATTTTCAACACAGATTTTGTAAACTGGCTGAACAAAAGCTTAACTGCGTGTATCAATAGGTGATTAGCGGCGAGTACAACAATAACTTTAGAATCGCAGTTACGGAACATTTGTTATATTACGTTAAGAGACTTTTCTCACGGTTACGTTATTTTTATTAAAATTGTTTAAGAAATCGAGACCCGTTCTGGAATTTGGTACAGTGCAGACGTAGTAAAATTTTATATGTTTAACTTAAAGCTTTGCTATTGCAATGTTGAAGTGTGACGCGGACGCTATATTTGCCACCGATGTGATAGTGTTTTTACTTTCTATGACACTTTCAGAATACTTACGAAAGTAGAATTGGTTTGAAATTATGATTTGCTTTATAAAAATGGCTTTTTTATACAAGAGTACCTACTTTCATCAAATACTTAAAAGACAAATTCCACGGTCTGTCTAGATTGAAAAAGCAAACAAAAAACTAAACTGTATTACGAAATACTTAGCTAAAATCGGCAATGAGGTTTAGATTTCAGTAATTAGTGCATTGAAGAAACAAAACATAAAACTCTATGGAGAACTGTCGTTTTTCGTTTATTTACATTTTATTTATTGGATAGGTACCATTATAGGTACCGAGGTTTTGTTCATTAAAGATAATGTCATGCGACAGCAACGACGCCATCTTTAAAAGGTATATTCTATCTTTGGGAAAACAGGTTCGTTTCTTTATAAGAATGTACCTACCAATCAAATATTTAGTTTTCCTTTGTCGAAATTTTGAACCTATTACTTATGTTCTATTAAGCAATTCTCTCAGAATAATCATCTTACTTTCGTGTCGATCTGTTTCACAACAAATATCTTTATAATGATACACCAAGTGAATTGTTACATTTACGACGTGTAATTTTGTGCTATCAAAACAAACGGAATCGGCTGTGCTACCAATAGGGTATTCTACTCTGTTTGACAAAGTACTATAATATGTTCGTTTCATCGTTAAAAGACACCAAAAAAATATTTCGCCGAAATAAACCCGCTTTCATGCCATAAAGATACTTCAAAGTTTTAAATATATTTATTCCCGCGAAAACAGACTTCTGCGCTGTCCGCCATGTTTATGACGTCATTTCGGCATATAAACAAAGTTGTAGGTACGAGTTGTTGTATCTACACCATAGAGTAAAGTAATAATATATTGGACTGGGTTGACAGGTGACAGCAAATTATTATTGCCAATATGACGTAACACGGTCACAGCATGGCGGCTCGTGTTTTTAGTCACGTGATATACAGATTAAAAATATCAGTTTTTAATTTTAATATTATAAATCAATAATGTAAATTTATGACTCAAAATCAGTTTAACTATGTTTATTTTTACATAGAGTTCATTTTGTACCGATTTTTATATTTTTTCATTAACCACCGAGAGTACCCTATTCAGTATTAGATAGTAAAAAAGTTTTCATATCATGATTTCTTTTCTATCGCACTGTATAAATCAGGACAGGTAGTAAAAAAATTTTAAGTGTCCTGATAAATATAAAAAATTAAATGTTTTTCCAAACCATATTTAAAACATTTAATTTTAAACAACGAAAAACGAATTGTACATAGGTACGCTGGTCATACATTTATTGGGACCCTAATGGTTATAAAGTTATTCACATATTTTTGATTTTCCTTTTTAATTAACCAATATTGTCCCACTGCTGGGCAAAGGTCTCCCCTACATTTCTCCATCTGCATCTTGCATCTGTCTGCGGCATCTGTATTGGCAATTTGCCAATTTGAATTGTCAAATAATATTATTTGTAAAATTTAAATGTGTTTTAATTCTCATACTGCACGCAGATTAATGGACGCAGTGTGCACAAACATACTTTTAAATCCCACAAAGCAAAGCAGGTGAGCAACTTTTTACGCCGAAGAATCCGGAGTTCGCCATCGTGGTTAATTATAGGGCATTTCCTTATGCAGTCGCATATTACGAGTACATCCGACGCCTTAGAAATTGCCTTGAGCTTTACGCTACTAAGTAGTTTGATCAATAAATAGTTTAACGCGCGTTTCATTCCACTTTTTCCATGATCAAGATCAGAATCTACGGGAAGATGACTTTTAGATTTGTTGACTTTTATAGCCTTTTATATGATTAGATTAATGTTGCCATGGTACTCATATTTGTTGCCTTTTATAATAAGCGATTTTAACGCATTACCATTACAATTCCAAGAAGAACCAGCATCAGTCATCGTTTTTGGAATGGATAATAATGTAAATCTAAATTTAACGCAGGCATAATGGATAGTGTTATAATTTCGGTGGAAAACGACAATCGGTCGTGTGCATTCAAATAGGTCAATAGTAACATTTGATGGTTGATTCATGAGCATTTCCTAACAATGGAAAGTCGGTTTCGCTCAGAGCGTCATGTGGCTGAGTGTTCCTGTTTACATAACCATTAGATTACCAGATTACCTGTCTAGACTTCGTATGTTCTGTTAGCTTTCAAACATAGGTATCTAAGACTTACGTATCTGGTTAATTATCAAGTAGTTGAAGTATTGATTTTGGTAATCCCCTTACTAAGCTTTTTGAAGCCGTGTGTGGTTGTGGACATTTTTGTGCATCTGTTTATATTTTTACTTACCTTCTGTAACTCCGTGGCTTTAATCAAGTAGGTATATCCGCTTAATAGAACCCCCTTTTGATCCTATTACACCCTAAATCTTCTCACTTGACATTTTTCATCTGCCCTGACCGAGGGTTGACTCCAGATGTCGACAACTGCCACAGATGCGTACAAACAAACAAGCCACTTTCATTCAGTCATTAAATGAATCGAAAACGCTCGCATTCTAACGTAATCATCGTCATTCAAATACTGCCGCGTCATTATTATAAATATCTCTGTCGTTTGCATCGTGACTGCCGGCGACACCGCTGGTGCATTTAGGTTCATTTACCTATTTCGTCGCAGTGTGCGGCCGACCGTGCCTCCCCAGGACCGAAGTCCCGAGTCCCGTATCCGGTGTCGTGACTATACGATACATTTTTAATTATTTTTTGCTGATGCACTTGGTTATCAGGGTTAATAAGGTGAGCTTACTCATATAGAAATGTTTTTATAAACTCGTGAGGATAAATGTTTTGATCGTGGTTGTCACCATTTTGTCATCCCTTCGGTTTTTATGCTAATGGACTTGCCAGGGTGTTTTAACGTTTTTTTCACAGCCGCATTGTTGTTTTGCTCTATGCTCATTACAGAGTTTTATGAAATGAGTTAATGACATCCGCTATATCTATCGCTTCCGATACAGGTTACAACACCATCATTAAACTTCAAGACTTCGATAAAGACAAGAGAAAATCTTAGCATTCGGTCTTGATATTTGGGACTATGCTAGACTTCATGCTTGTATGAACCACCGGGTTACCGCGATATTCATCTTTAGTACTTTCGTAGTAACTGCTAGACGTTTCGCTTAATAAAATACTTAAGTTGAAAAATTACTTGCTTGAACGAAACTTCTTTTCGACTTCACCTTTCGCAGTGCGTGACATAGTCAATCGACTTAAAGATGTAACCATTACCTACAACATAACGCCTACATAGTACCATTACGTCACTATGGCTTATAGAATAGAAAGTGACCGTAAGTGTATCAGCGAATTTACTCCAAAATACCTAGCGTGTTCACTGCCTATTGACCTTTCTTGCTAAAAGATTGGATAACTCGCATTATGTCATTCACAATAATACGACTTGAAACAAAAAGCTTTAAAACAATAAAATACCTTTCTTCAATTGTTGAGCTTTGCAACATTTTACGATTTTCACATTCACAGCGTGCAGACAATATATAAAAATGCACTTTGCGATTCCCTTGGCATTAATGAGAAAAAACATTAGAGGGTTATTATTATAATGATAATTATGTTTTTATGGCAACTGTCGGGTGTATCAACCCTGATCTAATGCTTGGGAAAAAAAAATCAAATTCTTTCAAGAGAAGCGTGAAGAATCTTTCGGGCCGGTATGGCGATGCCAACGGAGAGCAGACCATCCATCAATCGATACCACCAAACCATCAGGCAGAGTGAAGCCATTATACCGTGATATTGTAAAAAGAAAAAAATATGTTTTTAAACGAAAAAATAGGTACGAAAATACGGACATCCAATTCCAAATTATTTGGATTAAATTAATAAATTATTTGGACTAACACACGGGTGTGTTAGTCCAAATAATTTATTAATTTCTGACAATGGGTATTGTTTAGCCCCAAACTAAGCTCGAAGCTTGTACTGTGGAAGCTAGGGAACAGATAGACATACTTAAATACGTTTATAAACATCCAAGACTCAAATAAAAATGCCGATGTTCATCACACAAACCCGCGACCCTTGGTTTTGTAGCCAGGGTATCTAACTAGTAGACCAACGGGCCCTTCAAGTGTATTTCAATTATATCAGATGCAAATATTAATTCACAATCCTTTTGCAACTATTTCAATAAACAAACGTCTCAAACTAGGCATGTCCGTTAGGCTTTTTTAGATCATTCTTCCAAATATTCTTACTTGCTGTGTTCTTCACAAAAACTTACTAATCTCCATTGTAATACGTTTTTGTGATGGATCGTCTTCGCTGAGATATTGGAGCAATTTAAATTTAAAACGGTAGCCATTTTTTAAATTAACTGTTCTTGGTTTATCTTTTTAGAATGATTGAAAGGTAGAACTTGGAATCGTAGGAATGTACTGTTAGAATCAGTAGGACTTATAAAGTACTTGAGACAAGATGGCATTTCCTTGTTTATTACACATAAATTATAAATGTTCAAAATGCATACCTAAGTTAATTTGTTTGTCCAGCAATCACGCTGAGACTACTTAACCGATTTTGATGAACGTATACCTACATGCAGGCATGATCTGACTTAGGTGGTAGGATACTTTCAATCCCGATTAAATACTCTTATGGGATAAGAGTATTTAATCGGGAAAATAAGAGTATTTAATAAGGGTATTTAAACTCTGATGGGATAAAAACAGGAGACTTGATAAATGATCTTTTTACATTACTTATAAGACCCAGCAAATGTTTTATACGAAATGTAAAAAGTATGAGGAGAGTTTGGGCTTTATTCAAGGCTGGCAAAGCATTTCTGACCCTTGTGCAGTCGTTGATGTCCATGGGCAGCGGAGATCACTTGCCATCAGGATCAGTAACCACATAAACAAGTGTTCGTGTTTTGCAAATTGAATACTTATAATGCTAGGCATGAAGTTGCCGTGAACCTTTCCAATTGTCTCCACTGACGAGTAATTAAACTAATAAAGTAATAACACTTCACATGTTGTCTTTTAACCCCGACATCGACACAATGAGACGAGGCGACACCAATACGATTTCTAGTGTGATTCCAATCATCCCATGAACCATTGTTCATGTGAACAATTCACACGGTTTCAACTGCATGATCTTGAAAAGATTGGAATCGATCGATTTCTACGACAATTTCAAGGACCGATTAGTGATCTCTTTGCTTCTTATTCTGAAGGCCATATTTTGACACATCGAGGGTCTTTCTTATGGGTTTATGATGTTTTAACATCTCTGAATTTTATTATTGTAAACTTACAGAGAAATACTCTTGATAATATTTGACGCAAGCCGAAACGTCTGGCGCGCTTAAGTGAGCAACGGTGGCCACCGCTAGTCTCGTTCTCAATAATCCCTCTACCTTTCTTGCAATGGGCCCGGATTTGCTTGGTGAAGCCGTTGACTGCTGAGTTCTACACCTACCTAAGAGTTGTTAAAATACATATTATATTATCTTAATTAAGTCGAATATTTAATAAACATTATTATATAATTAAAGGCTAATATGAATATTGAATGTGTACCATTATTGTGTGGGTCAATTATTTATGCCACTTCTAAGCTTAAAGTTTGCAACATATCTAAATGCTATACCTGTTTTCAATGTTGTTTCGTAATTAATCCTAATCATATTATACTGTTCGTGGTAAAATTCTCAGTTTCTATTAACGAAAGCTCATTCAAAGAAGATTTTCGAACATTCAGTCCACTAACAACAGTAATCAAGAAAATTACCGAAGGTTTCTGTTTGCATTGTCAAAGAGTTACTCTGTGGTAATAAATTGCAAGCCACTTTTGAGGTAAAGAGCGGCCAATTATGAGAAATGGAAAGACCGTATTAAGATTGACGGATAAGAGATTTGTACAATGAAATTATGGGAACGACTGTACCACGGTGAAGTAATGTTTAGTGCAATATCAGTCAAGTTTGAAAAATGAAAGCGTTTTGGAGGGATTATACGACCTTTGCCTTTGTTAAATGAAAGTTAATAGCAGTATTCTGAACCAAAGTAACAGAAGTGTTATTAGATTGAATTAACAGATTTCAGGAAAATCCAGTAAACTTAATGAAACCTATTAAAAGTAAGAGTTAGAATAACATGGAAATGTATTTGATCAGATCAATGGAAACATCTTTTGGTATTTTTGTGATACATAGTGTTCATTACTTGCAATTAAAAAAATATAAGTCTATTCATTTCCCACTGAATGTAAATGGCCTCCATCATCTGAAATAAGATTTTAGTTACAAAAATGGTTTTTAGCTTGATGACCACGCATTTCAAGTAGTTATATATAAAATAACTTTTTCAGTAGATTCTAATAGTGTGCGCCCGATAATTTATAACGTCGTTAGTATTATACTATGATAGTTTCCATAGAAGAACAGAGACTTTGCAGTTAAACATTGTAATTTTTTTAATTTTCCAACGGCAACTTTTGGACAATCCTTCGATGAATCTTTGCCAATACTGTTTCATTTCACTTCCGCAGCGAAAATCCGTTGATCGCGTATACTTTCTTCCGTCTAAACAAACGCTGATGAAGCTAAAAGTAAAATTTGTTTGACCCATAAATCGCGATCTGTCACGATCTAGTTGGCCGCTTAATTTGTGCGGTGGAGTGCGCGAGAGCACTGTGCCGACAGAGGTGCTCAAACAGTCGAAACTAAAACTAAACAAATAAGAATCCTACTAATTTGAATTAAACACATTATCTTAATCTATAGTTATACCTATAATAAAGCTGAAGAGTTTGTTTCTTTGATTATATTATTTGAGCTAAGCTCAGAAACTACTAGTTCGAATTGAAGAAAATGTTGTGTTTCAAGGAAATTCAACACTATGTGTGCGGTAGGTCACTTTTCTCCTTGAATATTGTGGATTATTAGATTTTATTTTTGATAAATTGGGAGCTTTTATTTGGGACGAAATGGTTAAGTTGAAATTGCATTTGTTGGAATATTATGCAGTTTAATTGAATGAAGAAAGTTAACGAAAAATCTTGAAATTCTGGATCCGGTATCAGCGTGCTACACTTAGGCATAGTGACAATAAATCCATATAAAATGAGAACTTATTGATTTATTTTATGCGCGTGTTTGGTAATTGTTTGAGAACCAACGTCCGATGGGTTTTCAATGGTGCTACAGAAACAGTTGGTGTCCACCTGACGAATCGGTCGCGACCCTTATTTAACTTTTATTCGCATGGTCGATTAGTCTTGATAAAGAACGTGGGATTCGACGTTTTTTAAACGTAACAGTTACAATTCGTCAAACTGTATTAGATAGGTACTTGTGGTGATATGGTAATTCGTTTTGGAGAGTTAATCTATTTTACGTGCCAGAATTTATTGACATTCGAAATAACAGGATCAAACATAACGACGAAACGATATACATATTTGCCATTAAAAGCCCCATCATTTGTTATATTAAAATAGGGAGTCCAGTGTGTGTGATTCGACGCTACTTGTAATGAATAAATGTTGGTTAATTCTTAAGGGTAAATACCGGTAGAATTATTATAATATTATAAAAATGAATGCAGATGTTTATGGGGGAATAATAATTTCCTCTTTCTTTTTTCGTGAAATTTAAGTTGGTTTAGACACAAAGTAGGTAAAAACTTCTAAAAGTTTCAGTAAGATGATTAAAAATATTAAAATACCTACCTATGTTAAAGCTTTTTCAATCTAAACATTAAATGCGGTGATACGTGATTATTTAGTTTATTGCATTAAAATTGTTAAAGCTCCTTAATTTAACTAGACATTCCGTTATTAACAAAGTTAGAGGATTAGTTACGTATACAAAGTTAATTAAATTAAATCCTCAAATACTAAATTAAAAACTGAACTAAACAACTCACCAACAAACGTAGAAAAAAATACCGCCGACACCAAAGAGGTTATAATTCTCAATCAATACAAAAACGTCACACAGCGTTGAAAATTCAAAAACAGTTCTACCTACATTCAAACGTTCGAAATTCGAAACAGTTGGAAACAGTCACTGCACTTCCTATATCCGATGCGGTGCGGCCGTCACAGGTAGGGCGCGAGTCGCGACTGGCGACCGCGCTGTCATTCTCGGTTTCGCACCCCCGTGTGTACTTTGCTTTACATAATGAAGTGGATGTGGTGAGCGCCTATGTATAACTGGCTTTGCGGTTTACCATTGTATAGTAAGGTTTGTATGAGTAAGTGGACGGTTCTTGTTATTGTTTGTTTGTATTTGATGGATCTTTTAACACAGGCAATTTATCAGGATAAGACAAATATTTTACTTTGACGGATTTTCGCAAAATGTTTTATTATTTACCTTAATTTCATAGCAAAACGCACTTCCTTAGAGAGAATGCAAAATATTGTAATTATCCAAAATAAAATGTTTGTTTGAGTGACTACATAAAGATGCATGCTTTTTCAACCTTTACGCACAGTTAAAAATATGAAAGTTTTGTTTTTATTTTAATCATCGTTAACTTATTAACTTTATGTACCTCACGAGTAAGCACAACAATTAATGAATAAGGGTGGATCAACTTTTTAACCGACAAAACGAGCGTAAAATTTCGGCATGTTTCAAAAAATTTTTTTTGTTTATTTATCCATTTTAATTACTCAGAAGTGTGTCAAATATATCTGAGATACGGCTTCCTAATCGAGCAGCGAACTTTTTGAACTACTTCTTATTGAAAAACTCAAATGTTTAAATCTTGACTCATAGTTTTGTCACCGGAGTTACCCAAAGTTATAACGCTGCAATTCTTGAATAAATAGACACTTCAATATTTATTTAAGTGGATTTATTCTGTCATGCAATATCAAATAGTTTGGTATACAGCATTTGTATATAGTTTTAGTATATGGGCACTAAAATATGAAATATATGTATGCTGAGTTACTATCGAGTCATACATGTTGTAAATTTTCTCTGCTATTCTTTAAAAACTTAAAATAAAATCACAGTTTTCTCTGAAATTAAAGTAAATAACCTTATCTTACGGTAAACCTAAAATAATCATACAAATGAAATCAAACACACATTGTTACCTTCCAAAAACGGCTTACAAATTTAGGGACAAATAGTAACTCCTGAGACTTTTTTGGTAACTCAAGAGACAAGAGACAAGAACAATCTATATACTTCTGAACATAACTACACTCGCAAGCAACCTAATCGACTCAAGCCCAACCTCTGCATTCAAACATAGTTCTAAGTAAAAGTATGCAATATTTGAATAGAAAGGATATGTCATTTAATAGCTTAAAACTTCAGTATTTATGAGATATCATCATTAATAATAACAATGTATACTTTTTTGATATCGGTGTCTGAACTTGAATTAGGGAAAATGGGATTTTGGGTAAAGGTGTTGAGTTCAGAATTGACACAACTAGAACATGTTTTTTTCTTAGGGATTATAAAAATTATTGGTCCAGTATTTAATACTGACTAGCCCTAAGTACAGCCCGTAATCGGTTCTTCATCGACCTTGTTTATTTATTGAAGGTGTCTTGACGGATACCTTCCCAATCCTCTAATAAAACTGCCTTCAACTCTTCTAGACTAGATTGGGCTGAATTTCTTTTTCGTACCCTGCGTTTGAGCTCGTCCCATAAATTCTCGATGAGATTTAGGTCTGGACCTAGCGCATGCCAGTCCATGGTGTGCAAATCGACTTTTTGAAGGAACTGCTGCGGAATGCACGCTGTGTGGCATAGAGATTCCAATAATGTCTTGCATTAGGCGAGCCCTATGGCCAGCAGTTGACTGCGACAGGCTGATGATAATGATGATGTAAGGATGAAGTCTTCGCCAGCAAATCCTGCGTAGGGCACAATATGTTCCAGGAAAATATTTGTGATGAGCCCCTCAGCTTCTTGTCCTCCTCGGCCTCCTCCAGGCACGAAAACGAGCTCGGTTTTATCCTCCAACGGGATACTAGCTCACATCATGCCAAAACCGCCACCAAAGGGAACGGTTTCTGCGAAACAGCATTGGGAAATTCACTCTCCCGGACGCCTGTAGTCCTGGCCTCTCCTTTCACTGCCATGCAGACACACCCTGCACTCTTTTGTGAACAGGATCGACCGCCATTGCCCAAAACTAGAGTTGAGATGCTCTCGACCAAACTGTAACCGAGCTTGCCGGTGGCCTGCAGTCGATTTTTGGCCTGTTGCTGGCCTTTTTGGAATCAGGTTGGCTTCCTTTAGACGTCTTCTTACCGTCTACTCGCTGACAGCTACATCTTGAACATGTCTCAGCTCACCTGCACGTCCACACCCGTAAGGTGCCGATTTCGCAGGGTGGTAGAAACAATGAACCGGTCGTCTCTTCTGGTTCTTAGCCTCAAAATAATGATCCAGTCTCTTTATATTGCTTGTATACTCGGGATACAGTAGACTGACTAAAGAGAAGCTGTGAAGCGAATACTCGCTGTCTCAGTCCTTGTTGCAAAAAGGTAACAACTTGAGCGGCTTATTGAGGTGTGTTATGCATGTTTACCACCATGGATACCGCCATTAGCAAGTTTACAATCTGAAAGTAGTTTTTATTATGACAGTATGTCTATGAAAATCGCATAATGTCTAAAGCGTTACCTAAATTGTCTTTGGAGTTACCAATTTGGTAATACAGTATACAGGCAACTCAGCAGACATTTTTTACTTAATGGATTGAAAATTAAAATTTACTAATATGGCGAACGTTTTGAATTGACCCATAGCAAATCAGCCTTAAGGACCTTCAAAATCTGATGAAGAAATTAAAAAACATTTACCCGTTCATCGAAATAATCCGGTAACTCTGCCGACACTGAATAAATACACGCGCACTCCTCTAGAGTTTGCTGCGGACTGGCAGCGCAACGGCAGGAATCAAAGGCTCGCCGCCGCGCGTGCAAGGAATAACATCGTATCCCCGTTCTTTACTAGAAATTTGTGACATATTGCATAATTTTGTTTACGTTTTTTCGCGGTCACTCAGTATACACCACAAAATGAGATGAATTAGGGACAGAGCTTTAAAGCCTATATTTCTATAAAATTAAAACCTATTTTTATATTTAACATAGGAAGAACTAAACCTTGTTTCATTTATAAGCAATATATAAGCAGACTTAAGAATGTTCCAAGGAAAAAAACTCTTAAATTAACAATTACATATAGCCACCTCGATCAAGGGACAGCTAAAATTTGTATGGAAAGCTATGTCTTATGCAAAGTCGTATACTGAGTTACCATAGTTTTTACGTTTACTTCTTCGTTTTATCTAGATATCATATGTTTTTTATTAAGGTTAATGAGCTGTTAATTGAATAAAACATAGAAATAATTTCTATATTGTCTGAATTTAGTCGTTTTCGAATGCGATGTCGTCGGGACAAACTTATGTCGGTTAAAAAGTTGATCCACCCATAAGTATAATTCTTTTAAAGCACACCACAATTTTACAACTCATATCTACAAGTAAAAGCATACATTTCGTAAAAACGTTAAGCTCCCTAAATGTGCTATCTCAAACCCTAACGAATACTCCACACTTAATCCATAGAACAAGCTCTTGCTTACTCAAACGGATCGTAGAGCAAAGAGCAGAAAGTTCGTTAGTATTATGAATTACGTACAATCGTCGTAGCACCTGCCTGATTTAATTACCTACTTATAAAAAAATATCTTATATACCTATTACCTACGCTAGCTTGGGTTCCAAATTCAGATCAAAACAAATCTGTCTTAAAACCCCATGACTACCTATCCACCACTCGTAATCCATAGAATAAACTCACGCTTACTCAAACGGATCGTCGAGCATAGAGCAGAAAGTCCGTTGGTATTATAATTCACGTACAATCGCCGTGGCACCCGCTTTATTTAACTACTAATTTATGAGAAAATACCTTATACTTATACGCTAGCTCAGATTCCTAATTCAGATCAAAATAAAGCTGTCTTTAATCCCCATGACTACCCATCCACCACTCGTAATCCATAGAACAAACTCGCGCTTACTCAAACGGATCGTAGAGCAAAGAGCAGAAAGTTCGTTGGTATTATAATTCACGTACAATCGCCGTGGCACCCGCTTTATGTAACTACTAATTCATGAGAAAATCCCAACTAATATTATAAATGCGAAAGTAACTCTGTCTGTCTGTCTGTCTGTCTGTCTGTCTGTCTGTCTGTCTGTCTGTCTGTTACGCTTTCCCGCTTAAACCTCGCAACCGATTTTGATGAAATTTGGTACAGACAATCTTTAGACCCTGAGACAGAACATAGGCTACTTTTTGACCCATTCCAACCCCCCACTTCCCCGAAATGAGGGGGTGGAAGTTTGTATGGAAAATCTAAACTACTTGAGTTAGACGCTTGAAGTTGGGCATGCAGGTCCCTTAGTAAACTTGATGCTTAGTTGCAAAAGGATATTGCAAAATTCCCACGGGAACGGGAGTTAGCGGGAAAAAACATTCGTATAATGAAAACCGACATCCACGCGGACGAAGTCGCGGGCGGCCGCTAGTACCTTATATACGCTAGCTCAGATTCCAAATTCAGATCAAAATAAAATTGTCTTTAATCCCCATGACTACCTATCCACCACTCGTAATCCATAGAACAAACCCGCGCTTACTCAAACGGATCGTAGAGCAAAGAGCAGAAAGTTCGTTGGTATTATGATTCACATACATTCGCCGTAGTACTTGCCTAGCCCAAATAACAACTAATTTACTAAGCCTGCTCAGATTGCAACTTAAGTCTCGAACCCTCATGAATACTCCACTCTTAATCCATAGAATAAACTCACGCTTACTCAAACGGATCGTAGAGCAAAGAGCAGAAAGTTCGTTGGTATTATGATTCACGTACAATCGCCGTGGGTAGCCAAGCTCGACGGCTGGCCGGTGCTGTGCGGAGGCGCGCTCACCGTGACCGGACCATAAGCCACCAACTACGTAGGGTAACGTTACTGACTGTTCCATAAACGGCTATTGGACAGTTCATTTAATATCTTTTACTTATTACTAGTAAGTAGTTATATGACCGTAACTGACTCCGTGGCGCGACGATGGCGTGGTCGCACTTTAATGCGGCAGCCGCGCCGGAGGTCCTGGCTTCGAATCCCGGGTCGAACCGGTGACATTGTGACTGTGTTTTCGAGTTGGAATAACACAGATATAGTCCGAGGTTTGGAAGTTGGCGGTGAAAAACTCCCGTGCCTCGGAAAGCACGCTAAGCAGTTGTTCCTGCGCCTGATCTCTCTACGGTCGTGTCAGATTGCTGTCCCACCGAACTGTGGGAGTGAGGGAATAGAGAGTGCACCTGTGCTTGTGCACACACCACACGTGATGAACATTGACATATTTAGGTACTCAAGTCATGGATATCCGTTCCCTAGCTTCTATTGTACAAGCTTCGGGCTTAGTTTGGGTCTAGACAACTGATGTGTTAGATCAAATAATTTATTTCTTAATTTATTATTAAATTTATTGCAACATCCCAAAGAGGTTCAACATACATAACTAACATAAACGAGGGTCACCATCAACTTTGTTATAACAGCTGGCTAATTGCCCATGTTATGTCCCGCAATGTAAGGTCGGATGGTCACCTACGTGCCAACATCGACTTAATTTGTATGTAACGGTTACTTTAATTTAAAGTCGAGTAAGTAGTACTGTAAAAGTGGGCTGACAATTATGCCGCATGCGATTTATTAGAGCTACTAACGAAAGAAAGTTTTTCGGAATGATTTCGGAAGAGCTACGATTATGCATACGTTGACGGCTCTGGCGGCCATATTTGTTAACTATTTTAATCTTAATGGCCGGGGTGTATGTTCTGATGTTTACTCATTTCTTTTTATTATTTACTCTACTTGCTTTGCCACTATTTAATTATTTTTACTTTACCATAAGCGCGGATTGTTACATTGATATTTATTTTTGTAACACGCCCATTTTAAAGCATAGGTAATTAGCAAAAGTGATACATTTAGAAACACCAAAATCTATTGTCAAGTCTCCTGTTGTAAAAAATGAAATTACCTGAGTACATATTCGAGGATTTTATGTATTGATAACATAAAAAATTGTTTCCAAGTACCATTAAGTGTTGTATGTGTTGATATAACCGAGAAATATTGAGTATGTTTTTTATATCCGTGTGGTAATTGTTTTGTATGTCTTATGGTTATTTTACAAAGAACGATTTCACAAGTAAGAGTAAAATTTTATTGCTGTGCAGTGAATATTCGCAAACACGCAACACTGCCGCAGTGCAATAATGAATAAACATGCGTATTTTATTGTTTTATTTGATTCATCTGATTTTATATCTCTACATAAATTATATAAATCTGGATACACTTTTAAATGCTTCCTAAATTGCTGTATGAAAATGGAGATATTTTCTAAAAAGAAATTACATTAAGTTCTTCATCTTTTTTTTGCAAACGGGCTAGTAGGTAGGTATGCTTACTCACTAATCTCTAATAATCACTTACAAATCAAAAAACACTGGATCCGCAAATCCTTCCTATTTTATGCTGCGACGGTTTCAAAGGAAACAGATCGGCGCTAATTGGATTGGCTTAGATTTATCTCATGTTAATTTTGATTTTGAATGTTTTAAAATAAGATTCGCATTCTTTGTATAAGATGCAAATTATTTCTGGGATAAGTGAAAAAAGCTTTTTCATTCTCATTACGATAACTACACAACGTCGGCTAAAGAGCCAAGCCTCGTAACTCTATCAGATTTTTTTTTACAAAAGACATAAAAAAACTTCACCACGAATTTGGTGACTCAAAAGTATAAAAATTACATATGAAAAAAAAGAATGGAGTTACGAGGTCTGACACTTAGCCAACGCCAAGCTGTCTTTTACCGGATTCTAAACCACCACCACACTTAACTACAAAACATAGTACATTTACATAGGGATAGTTCGTAATGTATGCACCTGTAGTCGCCATGGATCGATGGCGGTCGATGTGGGCACCGTTGTTCAGTCACGCTCATTGGCTGCCTCCACGTAATTCTTGCACCCATAACGTGTTATGATGGCTAGGAAATGTTGCTTATTGCAACTAGGTTTTGAGTTGAGCGGGAATAATGAGCGTGAAATTGGTATTTTGGTTCACAATATAAACTTAAATATTTATAAAAAATACATGGTTTGAACATTTCTAGACTAATTAGTCACCGATAGCTGGTTGATGGACAAAACAATAATAATTAAGTATAAAACATTTCTTGTAGTTAGCAACACAACAATATAATATTATCTTTAATGTTTTTAATATAGGAATTAGATTTTATAAATATTTTTTCCTTACTGTTAAAACTTTCGTACCATTCGGGGAGACCGGGGTAAAAAGGAAACGCACTCTAATTTTAAATCATAATTATTTTTATTCATAATAATTATCATATTTATTTAACTTTATCGTACATCCCAACGCTGTGACTGCCACAATAACGCATTTTCATAAAAATAAATCCGACTAAACATATGACTACGGCCCAGACGTAAACGCTAGACTAGCAAGGAACGTGCGTATTATCTACTATTTTTTTTACCACATAGGAAGATGCGATTAACAACGAATTATGCCCACATTAATTTACATAACAATAAAAAGTATATCGTCAGAGGAACAGTATGAATTTTTGAAAAACAAAATAAAGTTAATTGCATAAAAGCACGGAGTTTACCTTTGGGTAAGTAGTTATTATTTCAAAAGCCGAAAAAAAAAACCTTTCAAGCAAGTTATTCATGAAAAAACGAACATTCCTTACATTCTGACAAAAATGGGATTTGGTTCTTCGCATCTTTCCTTGTGAAAAAATCTAAAATCTTACATTGAGCACCATGAAAACAATATCTTTTGTAACTGGAGGTGGTAGCCTTTAGGAGATTAAAACTATTCGATAAAATGTATTACCTATTATTAAAATTTAATGAAATCTAAATAAAAAAAATATTTTTAGGAAGAGTTTTCTTTATCTTACAATTGTTTTGGCTATTTCTACCACATATTGTGTTATTATATTTTTATACTTTGCCTATCCGTGAAGTAAAGTACTCGTTAATGTTAAAATAAACTGATACCAACCAGTAATATGAAACGTACTCGTAATTTTAGGAACGTTCTTAAAGTGTGAATTGCATGGCATTGGAGGTGAAGCTAAGGCGAGGAAAAAAAGAAGAAGTCAAATCTTACGATTTTAAATGTATATGTCACTTGAATCGTAAGGCAACCTAATAATAAGGCAACCTCATAAATAGTACGTCAGCAAATTCTATATCTGGGCCCGGTCTATTTGCACCTATTTCATAGTACCATACATGTTTATCCATATTTGAATCATCACGTTCATACACCTAAAGTTTACAATACACAGTTAAACTAACATAATCCATCACAATAACTTTAGAATATCAGTTGTTTGATTCGTTTTAGGTTATTAATGTGTTAAGATAACTACACTACCTACCTTATTCTAATATTCATTATTATTTATTAATAAAATATAGATTTCTTCAGTTGATTTGTCGATAAAATCTTTGTAGGTGATAACAAATTTTACTAATATGAGATTTCCAATTTTCTCTGTACTTTTAACATTAATGTGTCTACATTTATTTATTTATTATGAATCAATATTTAATTTTCTTCAAGGACTACTTGTGATAATATCAATTATACTTTAAATTTGACTAGAATAAATAATCAGTGCCTATATGATAGTATAGCTATAGGTATAACAATTTAGGTCCAGTTAGGATAAAATATTTAATTTAGGAGTTTGGAAGATTTGACTTAGGTCCATCTACAAACTTATGTGCCGTAGGCCAAGCATTCATGAAACTACACAATACATACCATTTCTAGCATTAGAGAATTATTTTATATCCTAAGTCATCCAAAGAGTCCGATCATTCAATCTAAAGATTCAAAGAAAAATATCAGCTTTGGTCGGATTTCCAGTTTCGGCAAGAAATTCAGCACATGCGAAAAAATTGCAGCACGAATTTAGTAGGTAGGTATCAAAATCAAAATTGCAGATAGCGATGCGTTGCTTTACGTGAGGTGAGAATATCAACAGATACATATAAATGGATATTTTTAGTAAAGTTTTATTATGCGATCAAAATTTACCAAAACTTATGTGACATTTATCTATATGTAAACTAAAGTAAAGAGTAAAGGTTGTAGAGTGACTGGCCAAATATTTTTATTCGGACGGTCGTAAAAATAATAAATTATTGCGGATATCCATGCGAACACTCGAAGGCCAAAACAATTGCATCTTTGCATAGCGTGTTTGACATACATAACATTATCAACTCACTACAAGATCTAATTCAAAATTGAACGAGTTACATTAATGAGTAACCCAGTGTAACTCTCAGCACTTCACTTATAATAATAAATGTTTTAATTTATTTAGGCTATATTTACATAATTTCTTTACAATGCCTCGCGTTATTTTTATAAATCATGTTAAATGTTACAAAATGTTTTGTGCATTAATTCTGTAAATAATGGGTAGTATAAGTTGTATAAAAAAATATACCATTAGATGATAAATACACAAAATAGCAGATGTAATTGTATTTTGGGGTGTTCATCTGAATAAAATCAACTTTGCACAATTTAACTTGGCCCACTATTAGACTGAAAGGATTAAAATATAATTATGCAAGTAACAGTCATTATCTATAATAAATAATATTTGTTTACTTTTGACTGTTAGCTCACAGGCAGGAATTTCAGAGGCAGATAAAATAGTAACTTTATGAAGTTATTTATATATTGTCGAATATATAAAATAGAATGCAGGTATTATTCCCTGTAAACCAGAACCGAAGCTTTGCACTTTTGCACACAACATTGTATAAAACATATTTTCAGTATTAGAGTAAAATTTTAAAAGAACATGAAATTGCTTAACAGCAAATACTTCACATACTGTCTTTTATTTTACACTACTTACATGATTTTAATCGTGGAATGCTATCATAGTTCTTAACAAGTTCCCTTCTAGAACATTATGACGTGCAATTTAGTATGGAAACACACTTTCAATAACGCGGACGAAAAGACGCAACAATGTGTTTTAAATGGAGGATGGCACACTGTGCCGAAGTAACGTCGGGTAAATGAGCTTCGGCCGAACTTAGGTCGCGTTTTTTCAGCTTAGTGTGTTTCTACACTTAAAGTTATAATATTAATATTATTATGTTTATGATACACAATGCTATAAGATATCGTTATGATTAGCATCATATTGAATATTATAACGCATTTATACAATTGATTTACAATTGAAATTGTACAGGGTGTACAAAAATGGCTGAATATTTTTGTTCGACTGCGAAATGAAAAAGTTTTTTTCTATGAATCGCTTTACCTGTATGAGATTCATTTAGAAATAAGTTATGTTGTTATTCAACCACACGCCCTGTTCTAACCAAACACCAATGATGAAGGGTAAAAATACTGCTTATTAAACATCTTTCAAACACCACAAGGCAATAACACATAATTATTATACCGTTATATTTTACTCATAGGTTTCGTTGCGTTTTTCGGGCAAGATTGTGAGATATTTAAAATATTAATTCTAATACTGTTTATCTTAATGTTTTTGAGATTACTCAAGAGATCAATTCCACCATTACTAAACTTACGTACCTATTTAGGTAACTTCTTTATAATAAAGAATGATGAAAGTGTAACGGGATTTTGTATTAAGCTAACATTAGGAACTTCACATGATTTTTCTTAAAAATGTTCTTACAATATGGAATATTTAATGTATTTTAACTTTATGCCAACCGAGCTGTTAAAGGAATTTTCAAAGGATTTATTGTCATACATACATACAATAGTATGAATGCATCAATATCGCAACAATGTATACAGATTAATTCAGTTTTATATAACGAAACAATAAATATCATTAGGTATTCTTTATAGATTATTTTTATTTCATATAATTTTTGTTTTAAAATTTTAATTTTAAAATCTATTACCTCATTAAGTACCCAACTTCATTCCAATGATAAAAATATTATCAGGGATCTTCGTGCAACCTTTCTATGATGTCTTGTTTTTACATTATCATGTATGAATAAACTGTACAATTGATTATTTTAAGATGTTTTAGATTTAACGCCCTCTTCTACGTTATTTTATTTCAAATATCTTTTTGAGTCATTTTATCAAGGGTTTCACTGTGTTCTCACTCCATGGAAAAAATTACGAAGACATAAGAAATAACATAATTTTTCAACCGGTATATCAATTATAGTCCATTCATAATTTGTGCACTTTTATACCTATATCCAAAGGCGCTGAGGCACAGTACTTGTTTCTACATATTTCTTGAGTCCATTACAACAGGTACGTTATCTGAATTACTTTCACTTACACCATTCAGAACAGTATTTGAAAGTTTTATATTCAAGTAAAGTGCTTTTATTATACAAACAATACCGAAAGTTATGGTTTTTTGTGTCCCCAGTCTCCTCTTTATAGGATCTTTCTGTTTGACTTATTTGTTGGAGTTGTGTTTTTCACTGATATTTTGACCTTTTTTTAACGATGAAGGTTTTTAATTCACAGGATTCACTTTGATTTCTTTTAAATAGTTTTATTGTGCATTGGGTGGCCTCAGTACTGTGATGCAGATCGATCCTCTTAGTATTCGGAGTAAATCGATAACTTCTGGTGTCTTCATCGACGTAACATTTTCATCGTTTACCTGAAAATATAAAAGGAATTTTTATAATTTTGAAGTCAAAATTAAATATTTATCATCAACTAGCGGCCGCCCGCGACTCCGTCCGCGTGGATTTCTTTTTTTCGAAATAAAAAGTAGCCTATGTTCTGTCTCAGGGTCTAAAGATTGTCTGTACCAAATTTCATCAAAATCGGTTGCGAGGTTTAAGCGGGAAAGCGTAACAGACAGACAGACAGACAGACAGACAGAGTTACTTTCGCATTTATAATATTAGTTGGGATAAAAAAAACAGAATGAGTAATGGTGTATGCCCCTTTAATAATCAAATTGTTCTTTAGAAGTTTGACGTCAAAATTAATGATTTATGATCGATAGAGAAGAGGATGAGAAAAGATAATCTCCTTTTAATAATATTATTCTTGCTTCATTGCTGGCAGGTTTCTTTACGAGAAATACTTACAATCAGTAGTATCAAATAATAAATACAACAAAAACCCTGCATTTTAGCATCAACACCGTCGCCATTATCATTATTCCCTAGCTCTGAACCACTTCAATAATTTCTTTTTATTTTATGTCATAGGGAGGCAATCGAACAAGAGGGTCACTTTTTTTTAATTTTCGTTCACCATCTGCATCAGGGTCATTTGATGGTAAGTGTTCACCGCTGCCCATGGACATCAAAACCTCACATGTCGAAAAAGCGTTGCTTGTCTTTATAGATCCCATACCTTCCCCAACTGAGGATCCCGGCCCACACCTCTGGATATTTGGGTGGCTCTGTACGCTGAACCCCAGCCGGCTGTTCCAGCAGTTCAGCTCTACCGTCACTACCATCATCACCATCACCATCATCACCATCATCACCATCATCACCATCACCTTCAGTATGACGTCGCCGCGGCGCAGCCTGCCGTCCCGCGCCGCCACGCTGTCGCTGTACACGGCGGAGATGTAGCTCTGCCCCGACTCCGGGTGGCTCTGTACGCTGAACCCCAGCCGGCTGTTCAGCTCTACCGTCACTACCATCATCACCATCACCATCATCATCATCATCACCTGCAGTATGACGTCGCCGCGGCGCAGCCTGCCGTCCCGCGCCGCCACGCTGTCGCTGTACACGGCGGAGATGTAGCTCTGCCCCGACTCCGGGTGGCTCTGTACGCTGAACCCCAGCCGGCTGTTCAGCTCTACCGTCACTACCATCATCACCATCACCATCATCATCATCATCACCTGCAGTATGACGTCGCCGCGGCGCAGCCTGCCGTCCCGCGCCGCCACGCTGTCGCTGTACACGGCGGAGATGTAGCTCTGCCCCGACTCCGGGTGGCTCTGTACGCTGAACCCCAGCCGGCTGTTCAGCTCTACCGTCACTACCATCATCACCATCACCATCATCATCATCATCACCTGCAGTATGACGTCGCCGCGGCGCAGCCTGCCGTCCCGCGCCGCCACGCTGTCGCTGTACACGGCGGAGATGTAGCTCTGCCCCGACTCCGGGTGGCTCTGTACGCTGAACCCCAGCCGGCTGTTCAGCTCTACCGTCACTACCATCATCACCATCACCATCATCATCATCATCACCTGCAGTATGACGTCGCCGCGGCGCAGCCTGCCGTCCCGCGCCGCCACGCTGTCGCTGTACACGGCGGAGATGTAGCTCTGCCCCGACTCCGGGTGGCTCTGTACGCTGAACCCCAGCCGGCTGTTCAGCTCTACCGTCACTACCATCATCACCATCACCATCATCATCATCATCACCTGCAGTATGACGTAGCTCTGCCCCGACTCCGGGTGGCTCTGTACGCTGAACCCCAGCCGGCTGATCAACTCTACCGTCACTACCACCATCCCCATCATCATCACCATCATCACCTGCAGTATGACGTCGCCGCGGCGCAGCCTGCCGTCCCGCGCCTCCACGCTGTCGCTGTACACGGCGGAGATGTAGCTCTGCCCCGACTCCGGGTGGCTCTGTACGCTGAACCCCAGCCAGCTGTTGAGCTCTACCATCATCATCATCACCATCATCATCATCACCTGCAGTATGACGTCGCCGCGGCGCAGCCTGCCGTCCCGCGCCGCCACGCTGTCGCTGTACACGGCGGAGATGTAGCTCTGCCCCGACTCCGGGTGGCTCTGTACGCTGAACCCCAGCCGGCTGTTCAGCTCTACCGTCACTATCATCATCACCATCACCATCATCACCATCATCATCATCATCACCTGCAGTATGACGTCGCCGCGGCGCAGCCTGCCGTCCCGCGCCGCCACGCTGTCGCTGTACCCGGCGGAGATGTAGCTCTGCCCCGACTCCGGGTGGCTCTGTACGCTGAACCCCAGCCGGCTGTTCAGCTCTACCGTCACTACCACCATCACCATCATCATCATCATCATCATCATCATCATCACCATCATCATCATCACCTGCAGTATGACGTCGCCGCGGCGCAGCCTGCCGTCCCGCGCCGCCACGCTGTCGCTGTACCCGGCGGAGATGTAGCTCTGCCCCGACTCCGGGTGGCTCTGTACGCTGAACCCCAGCCGGCTGTTCAGCTCTACCGTCACTACCACCATCACCATCATCATCATCATCATCATCATCATCATCACCATCATCATCATCACCTGCAGTATGACGTCGCCGCGGCGCAGTCTGCCGTCTCTCGCCGCCACGCTGTCGCTGTACACGGCGGAGATGTAGCTCTGCCCCGACTCCGGGTGGCTCTGTACGCTGAACCCCAGCCAGCTGTTGAGCTCTACCATCATCATCATCACCATCATCATCATCACCTGCAGTATGACGTCGCCGCGGCGCAGCCTGCCGTCCCGCGCCGCCACGCTGTCGCTGTACACGGCGGAGATGTAGCTCTGCCCCGACTCCGGGTGGCTCTGTACGCTGAACCCCAGCCGGCTGTTCAGCTCTACCGTCACTATCATCATCACCATCACCATCATCACCATCATCATCATCATCACCTGCAGTATGACGTCGCCGCGGCGCAGCCTGCCGTCCCGCGCCGCCACGCTGTCGCTGTACCCGGCGGAGATGTAGCTCTGCCCCGACTCCGGGTGGCTCTGTACGCTGAACCCCAGCCGGCTGTTCAGCTCTACCGTCACTACCACCATCACCATCATCATCATCATCATCATCATCATCATCACCATCATCATCATCACCTGCAGTATGACGTCGCCGCGGCGCAGCCTGCCGTCCCGCGCCGCCACGCTGTCGCTGTACACGGCGGAGATGTAGCTCTGCCCCGACTCCGGGTGGCTCTGTACGCTGAACCCGAGCCGGCTGTTCAGCTCTACCGTCACTACCATCATCATCACCATCATCATCATCATCACCTGCAGTATGACGTCGCCGCGGCGCAGCCTGCCGTCCCGCGCCGCCACGCTGTCGCTGTACACGGCGGAGATGTAGCTCTGCCCCGACTCCGGGTGGCTCTGTACGCTGAACCCCAGCCGGCTGTTCAGCTCTACCATCATCATCACCATCACCATCATCATCATCACCTGCAGTATGACGTCGCCGCGGCGCAGTCTGCCGTCCCGCGCCGCCACGCTGTCGCTGTACACGGCGGAGATGTAGCTCTGCCCCGACTCCGGGTGGCTCTGTACGCTGAACCCCAGCCGGCTGTTCAGCTTTACCGTCACTACCATCATCACCATCACCATCATCATCATCATCATCACCTGCAGTATGACGTCGCCGCGGCGCAGTCTGCCGTCCCGCGCCGCCACGCTGTCGCTGTACACGGCGGAGATGTAGCTCTGCCCCGACTCCGGGTGGCTCTGTACGCTGAACCCCAGCCGGCTGTTCAGCTCTACCGTCACTATCACCACCATCACCATCATCATCATCATCATCATCACCTGCAGTATGACGTCGCCGCGGCGCAGCCTGCCGTCTCTCGCCGCCACGCTGTCGCTGTACACGGCGGAGATGTAGCTCTGCCCCGACTCCGGGTGGCTCTGTACGCTGAACCCCAGCCGGCTGTTCAGCTCTACCGTCACTATCATCATCACCATCACCATCATCATCATCATCATCATCATCATCATCATCATCATCATCATCATCACCTGCAGTATGACGTCGCCGCGGCGCAGCCTGCCGTCTCTCGCCGCCACGCTGTCGCTGTACACGGCGGAGATGTAGCTCTGCCCCGACTCCGGGTGGCTCTGTACGCTGAACCCCAGCCGGCTGGGTGGTTCAGCTCTACCGTCACTATCATCATCATCATCACCATCATCATCATCACCTGCAGTATGACGTCGCCGCGGCGCAGCCTGCCGTCCCGCGCCGCCACGCTGTCGCTGTACACGGCTGAGATGTAGCTCTGCCCCGACTCCGGGTGGCTCTGTACGCTGAACCCCAGCCGACTGTTCCAGCAGTTCAGCTCTACCGTCACTACCATCACCATCACCATCATCACCATCATCACCATCATCACCTGCAGTATGACGTCGCCGCGACGCAGCCTGCCGTCGCTGTACACGGCGGAGATGTAGCTCTGCCCCGACTCCGGGTGGCTCTGTACGCTGAACCCCAGCCGGCTGTTCAGCTCTACCGTCACTATCACCACCATCACCATCATCATCATCATCATCATCACCTGCAGTATGACGTCGCCGCGGCGCAGCCTGCCGTCTCTCGCCGCCACGCTGTCGCTGTACACGGCGGAGATGTAGCTCTGCCCCGACTCCGGGTGGCTCTGTACGCTGAACCCCAGCCGGCTGTTCAGCTCTACCGTCACTATCATCATCACCATCACCATCATCATCATCATCATCATCATCATCATCATCATCATCATCATCATCACCTGCAGTATGACGTCGCCGCGGCGCAGCCTGCCGTCTCTCGCCGCCACGCTGTCGCTGTACACGGCGGAGATGTAGCTCTGCCCCGACTCCGGGTGGCTCTGTACGCTGAACCCCAGCCGGCTGTTCAGCTCTACCGTCATCATCATCATCACCATCATCATCATCATCACCTGCAGTATGACGTCGCCGCGGCGCAGTCTGCCGTCCCGCGCCGCCACGCTGTCGCTGTACACGGCGGAGATGTAGCTCTGCCCCGACTCCGGGTGGCTCTGTACGCTGAACCCCAGCCGGCTATTCAGCTATACCGTCACTACCATCATCATCATCACCATCACCATCATCATCATCACCATCACCTGCAGTATGACGTCGCCGCGGCGCAGTCTGCCGTCTCTCGCCGCCAAGCTGTCGTTGTACACGGCGGAGATGAGTTCTGCCCCGACTCCGGTGGCTCTGTACGCTGAACCCCAGCCGGCTGTTCAGCTCTACCGTCACTATCATCATCATCATCATCACCATCACCATCATCATCATCATCACCTGCAGTATGACGTCGCCGCGGCGCAGTCTGCCGTCCCGCGCCGCCACGCTGTCGCTGTACACGGCGGAGATGTAGCTCTGCCCCGACTCCGGGTGGCTCTGTACGCTGAACCCCAGCCGGCTGTTCAGCTCTACCATCACCATCATCACCATCACCATCATCATCATCATCACCTGCAGTATGACGTCGCCGCGGCGCAGCCTGCCGTCCCGCGCCGCCACGCTGTCGCTGTACACGGCGGAGATGTAGCTCTGCCCCGACTCCGGGTGGCTCTGTACGCTGAACCCCAGCCGGCTGTTCCAGCCACGGTTCAGCTCTACCGTCACTATCTGGAATGTGGTGATTACGAGGTTTAATCACCGTAACTAAGTATTTTTCCATGATATAGGGAAGCAATCGAACCTGATGGTAAGTGATCACCGCTGCCCATTGACATCAACAACTGCACAAGGTTGTTGATGTCCATGCGCTGCCTGCCTTTAAGACCCCATACCCTCCCCAACTGACCTCTGGCGACCTTACTCGCGAGCAGAAATATAGCACATCACATACGACTTGCTACTTCACTATGGTCTTCGAGCAGCTGGAAGTTCCACTAAGCTCTACCTTTCTTAAAATAATTATAAAAAACGCTCCCTCTCTTATCCACCGATCTCAAACCAAAAAAATGTACCGAAAGAGATCCACTTATAACTGCTTATGTGAACAGAAGGAACTCATAAAATCATCGTTTTTGGAATTAATACGAAATGTGCTGAGTAGCAAAGAGGTGAGGAAGACCCAATTGACACTAATTGGCCAACCCTAAAAAGTCCGGAAGCAGGATGTCGTAAGGTCTATTTAACAATTTCGACCTGCTATCAGAATACATGCGTTTGAGCACTCTCTCTTGGTTACTCGTCGTCAAACAGATATAACTGGAAGTTAAATGATAAAAAAATATAGAACTCTTGGGGAGGACTTGGTAGGTATTATGAGATCGGTGATCAACTAACAAATAAAGAGTCTCTAATTTATGCGACGTTTTGAGTGAAAAAAATCCAGCGGCGACAGAATATTCCTACATCCGTTTTGATAGGGGTTTACTCGTATATACGTATACATTAAATAATACATTTTTACACGGACACAAGAAGATTCGGTCGACACTGGGTTTTAGCTAGATTTTAGCCATCTTCTTTAGTCATATACAAATTGAACTTACCGTAGGTTCTGTGCACGCTGCATCAGCCACAGGGTCTGGCTTGACATTCTCCTTTTGGACGGCTTCGATCTCCTTGACCTTCGGAGGAGGCGGGTCGATCTTCACCTTCCGTTCGTTATCTGGGGACAACGCGACTCCTTTCCATTTCTTCAAAGCCTTATCTATGAGATGAAATGTGAAGCAAGTCGAAGGATAAGAAAATAGAAATGCATGGTAAAAGAACAAGTAAGAAAGATAAAGCCGTGGCAGTAAAAATAACGATCTCCTTCAGTATAAAAAAATGTCAAAAGTTGCAAAATAGGGAAAAAAAGTAGCTCATACGAACAAGATACTAAAATAGTAGCAAATTCAATAGAAAAGCATGGCGTTGTTCACACAAAAGTTGGATTGAACATTAAGATCTTCTAAAATAAAATGTATGGTTTAAAGCACATGCCTCTGTTTCGTAATGAATTTTACCTGGCATTCCCTACAGATATAAGAAATTATACAAAAACTCACTATCATCTTTCCCATCGCCGTCGCTAGATGTCGTATGGAGCACCGCGCTCTGGTAAGCAGGGTTTGCGTGTTTGAACCTCTCGTCGCTCGAGAGCTCCGCCGGCATGGACACCGGCTCGTCCGAGTCTACCGGGAACGCTGGCACTTCAGCATACCTCTGCCGGCTCATGTCCTCCTGGTAGATGTTGGGAGCGTCCAGCGCGTCGTTGTCGAGGTTATTCAACTCGTATCCGTGAGGGGGCACTGCAATGCACGATGAGACCGTCAGTAAACAGTAGGGGAAGTTAGGAGTCCCATTCTGCATATGAATATCTCAACATTTAGATTACATTCAGAATATTTCAAAACATCAATTGAGATTTGAATGACATCCTGGACAAACATTCTTGAGATGAACTGATCCTACGTAGTAGTGATATCAATGACTAATCTTGAGTGAAACTTTGGCTTTAAGTATAATTTGTAGCACATTCATTCTGATGCCCAAAGTACAATTCCGTATGCTTTTCGCTTTAGGATCAGATAAATGTATGTTGTCCAACATTTATATTAATATTTCAGAAGTAAGCAAAAATCCAACTGACATTTTAAATATCGAAAAAGATACAGAAACTATGATGAAACCAATTGACAGTTCACAAATAACTCGTAATGGAAAAAGGTGGTGCACAGGAGTCCCATGAAAACAACAAAATCATGCAACAATAGATATTTATGTGCAGAATAGAACGTTCGTATGACATGGATGCAAACGATAGTGCAAGGTTAGGTAACAACGAGTCGTAAATAGCGCTGTCTTGATGACCTGATGCTTAAGTCTACTGGCTACTGTGTAGTGTAGTCCGAATGGTGATCCGTCAGTCGCTGAGGATTGGGTGTGATTGGGTGATGGTAGACGCCGACAGCGTGTCTCACCTGTCAGGCTTAGTTTTTGTTTTCTACTAGGTGGGGCGGTGGGGCTGGCCAGTGTCACAGTGTGGGCGCGTTGGGGCGCAACGTGCCTCGCCTCGGTGCAACGTTCCGTGGGCTCAACGGAAACGTTGGCGCACGGAACATCTGCACGGAACATCTAGCTGGCTTAGGCTGGGTTTACTGTCTGATGAGCTAGCCGTTAGCGCGCGTGCTACATCATACATTGCCGATTTTTTTTGCAGTGTGACTAGCTGCTATATTAAAAGTGCAGCGATGGTTCTCGGCACGCGCTGACGGTCAGCTCAACCGCATAACAGTAAACCAGCTTTAGTGTACGGCGTGTCAAGCTTGTTGCTCGTGTGTTATGAACTTATTATACTCTAAGATTATACCAATCATTGCCGTCTGTTCAATGAGGCTTGTACTTGGTGCTGTGTGCTTCTCTTAAAACTTCAAGCGACAATTCAAATTGTCGTTTCGGGCGTGGATTTGGGTCCTTGAGCTCCTCCGATCTTTTTTAGTGGTTATTTATCTGCTTCCTCCCCAATTTAGTAAGGGATTTCTAAGCATAACTTATTTACATTCTATGCCATAGGATAAAGCTAAACAGTCCTAAAACTAGGCTCAGTAACTGTGTTTTAAATACGAGTACGCACAAACCAGTGCCGGAGCCTTTGTGTGCGTGTGAAGCGGGTAGGGTGCGATGTAAACTTAATGTACTAGGTTAGTTTAATTAGCGCGGGATAATAGATCCGGGATCAATAGCGCTGTAGTTACGCCTAATCTCGCTCGTGTGGATTACATAATTAACTAGTTCCATCGTTATTTTGTAGCCAATTATGATTTGATAGACATTGTTAGTTTAGGTTTGTTGGAAGACTTCAATAAGCTTTATAGTTGGGTGCGTTAGTTCGTCGATTATAAACTTAGGCATGTTTTTTATCATACTAATGTTTGGGGATTGGAAATATAAGTATCAAAGATTGATATCTGCATTTTTTTAAAGAACTTGGTTTATCATTTAGATAAAAAAAATGCTGTAACAACTCACAATTCATTGTTTCTTTTATAATCAATTGATAACTTCAACGTTAAATTTTAAGGACCTAGGAATTGCAACGAAGGTTAAATAACAATCAAGCCTACGTGAGGCACAAACAACTGCTCATAAACTGTACAAATTGAAACGATAAAGTCATCGTAAACAATCATAATACCCGGTTTATCAAATGACACAAGCTCATTAAGAGGACATTGCCTAGTTGTAGATTCCCGTAGTTTGCAACGACCGAATGAACGATGCAACCGACCGCAAAACTGATACGAATGATTGATACATCGCTGATGCGTTATGCCCATTTTGATTACGGATTATTTATTAAACAATCGGCTTATTAGTGTCTGAAATTTGAAGCACTGTGCAAAAAATTGAGTTTTAAAGGCACAAATGTTTGTGTTGTAAGTGCCTGCAGATCTCGTTCTCTAGTCAAAGAAAATGTAGAAGTTGAGCTACAAGCAATTTAACGGGTATAATATGTTAGGAATGTATTGTCTTTATTTGCTTCTTTTTATTAAAAGTATCACATTGACTTTTCTGATGGTAAAATGCCACTTAAAAATATTTAGGCCACCATAGAGCAATTTTTCTCTTTTAAATACACATGTCTAAGACAACTACTAATAACATTGATAGACAAATTCCCAACCGCAGTTTCCCATATCTCAGATGTATAACCAGAAAGCAGATTGTATCATCACGCTACCTAAGTTGCAACATGTCCAAGATATCTAAATCGTGCCGACACCAATTTGGTCTGACAGTTTCCAATATCCGTTTGCTGAGAGTTCAGGAAATTTCACTAATTCCCTTGGCAGTCTCAAATAAGCGGGCAGCGATCAGTTGGACAGTTAGTTAATATACATATGTGATATGAAATAATTGCTGACTCGATGGGATATTTGTCACAGATAAGTTCCATACCGAGAGATTACAGAGACATTTCGTTCTTTCATAAAAGACAAATATCAGGGGTTATCAACATACTTTAGATTTTTTTTCATTGTGTTTTTTTTCTCTTATATTGAAAGCTGTTCAAATGAAACAATAGTCAGCAGCTTTCACCATCGTCAAGAGATAGCGCTATGCATTCAAGTAAGAGTTTCATAATTTAATTCAACGCCTGACCAATACCCGGTGAATAATTTGTCATTTTCCCAGTGCTAAATTCGTGTTTTTAACATGCTGTCACCATTCTAGTTGTTATTCCCTCATCTTCCACTGCATGGGCACATCAAAGCCAACAAACGCACACATACCGTTCGGTTGTTCGTAATGGTTGTTGTCCTTGGTGAGTTTCCTGAACTTGCGAGGGGAGAGGCATGGTGACCGCGAGCCGTCAGGTGCATCG
Source organism: Nomophila noctuella (assembly GCA_958496325.1). Taxonomy (NCBI): domain Eukaryota; kingdom Metazoa; phylum Arthropoda; class Insecta; order Lepidoptera; family Crambidae; genus Nomophila; species Nomophila noctuella. The sequence goes on along the minus strand of OY292490.1, from coordinate 11,201,312 downwards.
GGTGTGAGGCGACGAGCTGCTAGGTCGCACAGCATGGAGACTGCTTCGGGTCTAAAGAGGAGGGAAGAAGGTTGGTTAGTTTCATCATTATCGGCCCTATCAAGATCATCATCCTAGTGCCTCTCCCGGTTGCAATCTTTGGCCATTGCTTCGGAGCCCAGGGTACGCTACGACTATGATCTTGAATTGACTCACTTGGTTATTACAATGAAGCGACTGGCATCTGACCTCCGGCTCCGTAGTCATTTGGATCATAGCAGGAACCAAAGGCTAAACGTGTCTTCCGAAGCACGGAATCATCATTTTCATCGGGTTACCCACTTTGGTGCGAAAGCCGTAACATCAACATTTGATACTTCGGAAACTATGTATATCGGACAACCAGGTGATTGAGAAAACCAACACAAAGGGAAGTGTCGGAGATCGTAACCTCCTAGTTTTTGAGCACAGCGCTCTAGCCACTACACCACGGAGGCAGTTTTCATCATTATCGTAGTCACCTGTATATAACAGTTTCTCACCTCAAAGGCGGCTTGGGCCTGCATAGAGGCGCGTCGGAGTCGGTCGGGCCTTCCTCCTTAGGCGACATGGGCGAGAGCGGCGTAGCGGCGTGGTCCCGGTACAGACGCAGGCGCATGTTGGACAATTGTGTGTCGTTCAACTGTACACAATTATTTCTCACCTCAAAGGCGGCTTGGGCCTGCACAGAGGCGCGTCGGAGTCGGTCGGGTTCTCCTCCTTCGGCGACATGGGCGAGAGCGGCGTGGCGGCGTGGTCCCGGTACAGACGCAGGCGCACCTCGGCCCCGCACGCGCGGAGGAACGCGACGGCTTCCGCGTGAGACATGTTGGACATCGGTGTGTCGTTCACCTGTGTACAATTAATAATTCGTATCGCAAGGCGTCCGATTTTGTTTGTTGTGGGGAGTTTTTAACATTTGTATGAAGCAATTATAAGGAATGTGCAAAGTCATTTAAAGGGTTTGCATGATACTGTAGGTAAGAAATATTGAATTAAATAATAAGTATTAAGGCATACCTACCAACGAATAGATACCTAAATAATTCGCATTACAAATTATATTCTGTACTGATTAAATTATTATATCAGTCATATGACTTCACACATTGTTACCTTAGCCCTAGATTTTAAGTAAGATATTCGTAAATTAATTATTCATTGGAGCCTTTGTCAGTCCAAAAGTATTTATAAGAGTTTTACGAATATTCAAGAGAGAAACCAACAATGACCCGATACTTATATATGACTAAATACTGTAGTACAAATGTGTTTGTACTTATGTGCACGGTCGACGAATGTAAGCAAATATTAGCTTGTGGTTCATTGACCTTTCTTATTGATTCTCCATATTTCTGACATAGAAACAATGGAATTAGCTTGGGGCGTTATTTTTGAATGGCGACTTCTGCAAAATGTTTTTTAGTAAGATTATAATTATGTCTAAAATGTATCGTTATTAATATCTCTGGGTGATTTGTAAATTCAATAACAACAATAGATTCTAGACTCTATTGCTATTATGATATCACTTTCGGAATTGGCCCACTTCAATTAAAGTGAATTTCTATTGTTTCGCTTACTCACTTTCGCTTTATATTTTGCTAAAGCTAAACAAATGGTTTTCTGGTTTTATTAAAGTAAGCAACGTTACGTCAGATTTCCTTCTATTTAGATTTTTTGTTTCCATTATAAGTCGACTGACTGCGACCATTTTAAGAACAGACTGGGTCGGTCGTCTTGTACAATATGCCTTAGGATCTAGCATTTTATGCATTATAAACTTTGTGTTTTTAAAATATTGGCTTAATTTAGAACAACACGCTTGTTTACCATGTGAAAGGTTTACTCTTATGCAACTCATTTTAATATTTTGTAAAATAAAAAGACCACTTCATGACTAGACATATAATGCCTCTCTTTTTGTGTTCATTGGTATTTGTCAGCCGTGGCTGACACTAAAATAATAAGCGTCGTGAGATTCCCCGATTTTTAACAAATTTTTGGACGATTGTACCAAATTAATGATACGAAGAGTTTATTGACCGAGTGTACCGCTGGTAAATTATGCAGTATTATCAACCGGGGAAGACAGACGGTTTGTTGACTCAGATGTTATGATTACTGTAAATCCACGCTCGACTCTCGAGTTATCGTTTATTTTAACATCCTTTGTGTGTGAATAAGTAGGATTACTGTATAATGAATCAGCAGTAGGAAGTGAATAATAGCTTGCTGGTTTTACGTTTATACATATAAGATGGCTGTTTGGGATGAAATATAAAACGAATAATATTTGGACTAAATAATGTTTACCTTTTTCAAAATTATAATGAACAATGAAGTACCTATTTAAATAATATGATGATGATGATGACAAGTTAAAAGTACCTACCTAACCTACCGTAAAAAGGGTTCAACAACGTTTAGTGGTACTGTACCAAAGAGAGTCTTAGCCTAGGCAGATACCCGCTATCCTTACTTCTCTTTTGTTACGCTTTCCCGCTTAAGCCCCTCAACCGATTTTGATGAAATTTGGAACAGACAATCTTAAAACCTAGAGAATGGACATAGGCTACCTTTTATTGCGAAAAAAGGGATCTGAAATGCACGCGGATGAAGTCGCGGCCGGCCGCTAGTCTACAATATACTATGGAAGATGCTGAGTAATTACCGCTACAATCCTGTCTCCAGGCTGTATCCTGCCATCGCTGAGAGCTGGTTCCCTCACCAGAGCCCGCACATAGTGACCCAGCGCGCTGTGGTCTTCCTTGCGAAGAGTGAACCCGAGGGATCCGTTCACCTTCGTCATCACTATGTCGAATTCCTGAGAACAGATATGGTTACAATTTTAGCGACAAGTTTTCATTAAGAGTGCGAGTACCTATATGTGCAGTGCAGATCCGGCTCGAAGGACCAAATGCAAAAACAATAATGTACTATGCATTTAGTAAGAACAAATAATGTTCAGCTAACTTCGACCACAGGAACTGAACTATGTATAGTTATATTTTGTATATACAACGCCACTGTCTAATAATAATAAAACTTTACAGCGGAATTTAGACTGTATTCGCTTCACGAGGCAGGACAATAAAAATGTCCACCCCAAAGCGTTTGGGACAACTCTTTTATCTAAAACACTTAGGTCATTAGTCTGTTCTCTGTTATTCCCCGTTCCATCGGAGATAATTACTTACCACCGATCCGTCATCCTGGGAGGCGTGGACAAAAAACCATTATTAATCGGAGAGGCGAAATTGAAAGCGATTTAAAAATGACGCTATTCATATAGGCTTAGGGGTAAAAATGTAACACCATATATGTTTACATCTTTACATACAAACGCAACATTTCTTATTTATCGCGTGGACACAAATATGAATACTTTTTATTTATAAAACACTTGGATTTCCTGCCTATTAATGTACCGCAGTTGAAATACAATTCAAATGAGCTTGTAGAGTTAGAGCTATATAAAATAGAATTTATCTAGTCTAGGTACATATAAACATAATTGTAATATTCAATATTTACAGTGGAAAGGTAGAAAGTTGGTTTTAATGTTTCTGAAATGGCGTTGTTTTGTTTAAAATGTAAGTAAATCAAAATTATATTGCGATATACTTCAACTTCAAGTTAACAAATGGACGCATTGTGTTTCTAATGGCACGTTTACAGTGTGACATAACTCAAAACTTAGGTGATCGATCAAGTTATAACAATCGCTCATTTCTGCGCTACTTACCCACTCCAATCATCACTCATGCTATTGGCTCGAACTTGAGCTAAACTTAGTTTCATGGCTCAGTTTAGAGTGTTAGTGACAAAACTTTAAAGTAAATAAGATATAAGTACATATATTTTGATCTCTAAATACAGGTAGATGACAAATAATAGCACTGATTGATGTACGTAAAACCCACGCCACTTTTCAGTTACGTGATTTTAAATCAATCTTCTGTGCAATTGCCTTTTGATAGGATTGACCAGTTCAAAATTATGATATTTTTATGATCCGTTTTCCCGGTAATAACACTCGACGGCAGAATAACCGCACGGTGTGAAAATAGTGGCATAGCTATAAAAGAGACAGTGCCATTCACAAAACAGATAAAAGGGAACTCGTAAATACTCTTTTTTATATGCAACAAGGTCATCTGATGGAAAGTGATCACCGCAGAACAAGGACATCAACATCAATCAATGAGCTATGGAGACCATATTCACCAGCAGAAGCATGGTAAGGTCTTCAGTGAGGTAGATAATTTAATATATAGTTTTTGGCCATTAGAGTAAACTGTATGATTCTGTGACTAAAACACTTATAAATAATTGTTTAAAAGTAAGCATATTAATAGAGCTGCTGTCGTGTTTCTCCTCAATTCTTCTCGCCAGCCTTCCGTCGGCCGTAGAGTCATCTTTTGTAATGTTCTCACGATTAATAAGAGTCTGTATGAAGCCTATTTCAATAAAGAACATTTAAGTTTTGAGTTTCGGACGTTCTTCCCCAGCCAAGCAGCTCATTCGAATAGAAGTTACACCAAGCTTTACCTTTCTTAAAATGTAAATCCTACACTATCAAGCAAACTCACCCCATATTGCACATCATACACCGGCAGAGGTCTGTCCAAGTTCGGCAGATGGAGGTCTCGCCTGTCGGGCTCCGGACTCGCCTCCCGACGCCCTCGCCCCTCCGAGGAGGACGTCGTCGCGCTGCTAGTCGTTTGAGATAGTCTGAGGAAAGAAGTGTTTGGGTTGAGTACGAGCATGAGTCATTTGATAGGAAGATAAAACATTTCATGCTGACAAGAGTCACTTGAATCTAAAGCATCAGTTTTTTAAAAGACGAAACTATTGATGTTCCGAATATCCGTTTCCGTATCAATATTCGCGGATTTCCGCCGTAAAATATCCGTAGTTGTATCCGTATCCGTTACCTTTCACGCGGGTCTTTAACGGATCTTTGCTTTCCTTATTTTAAGTTTACAGGATGAAATTATGTATGTACTTTAACAAAACCTTTAATTAACGATATGTAGGCACGATACGCGGGCCAGGGTCACATTAAACTTGATTAAAAATGAAACCAATTCCTGCGCTGTCCTGCATGTCTTTGCGGCGAGCGAAGTTGTCAACAATATTTCAAAGTCACTCGCGCCTTTACCGATTGCATAATTAAACACAGATCCGTATCAGAATAAACGGATCTTGACACAGAATATCCGTCTTCGGATCCGTATCCGCGGATCTAAATTTTTAACGATCGCCGGATCGACTTTACTCGACGAAACATGGTACGAATAGTCTGCTGTTCCAGCTATGTACTTATTTTGTGTTTAACTTACAAGCGCAATGTTAACATTGTCTTCGTCGGCGTCATGAAACTAAGCAAACAAAGCAAATAGGTAAACATAATAAGAGACTGTATAGAGAATGAACTAGTGTACCTAAATGTAAACTTTTATTATTTTGCTCAGGAAACATTGTTATGTTTCGAATCTCCGTTCTGTAACACCATGACCCTTCATCTGATCTAGACTAGAGGTCTAGAGACCTTACTCACCGATATGATTATACGAGTAGATAAGTCTAGAAGAGCAATCCGCCCATTCACGTGGGAATTTCAACGAGGTTCTTCTTCTACTGAATTCGCAAGGTATTCAGTAACCGTGTCTCTGATTAGCAGTAACGATAAAGTAGCAGTTTTAACTCTACCAGCGCCCTGTGTCAGATTTCTACGGCGCCTTTTACAACTAAATAAACTTCGAATAATAAGGATAGTTAGGGCCCTGTGGCGCCCGTTGTATCCGGCGCCCCGGGCCCGGGCCAACGCCCAACCGCGCCCTACCCTAAGTCCGCTACTGCTGGTATGCTCATGATAGCAGTTGCGCGGTTGCGGGATGCACACAAGGTATTCAGGAATGACGCTCGCATGACTGTCTGATGATGATGATGAGCGGTACTTGGCATGCATGGGGTAGCAGTTGAGCGGGTCCAGCAGCGGCGACTGTCTGATGATGATGATGGTGGTGATGATGATAATGATGATGATGATGATGAGCTGTACCTGGCATGCATGGGGTGGCAGTTGAGCGGGTCCAGCGGCGGCAGGTGCGGCGGGTGCGGTGTCCGCGCCGGCGGTGTCGGCGGTTCAGGGGGAGTGACGCTCTCATGACTGTCTGATGATGATGATGATGATGATGATGATGATGATGAGCTGTACCTGGCATGCATGGGGTGGCAGTTGAGCGGGTCCAGCGGCGGCAGGTGCGGCGGGTGCGGCGTCCGCGCGGGCGGTGTCGGCGGTTCAGGGGGAGTGACGCTCTCCAAAGCGTCGGGGGGAGGCCGGCACACCCTCAGTTCGACCCGTGTGGATGCCGTTCGAAGCACTTCTAGAGCTTCCTGCACAAAAAAAAATTATACCAATGTTAATAAATCTTCATATTATTATATAAAAATCAGTGGCATTTTTCATTGTCACTTTATAATAATACTTTAGCATTCCGTCGCGATTTCACCCGCGCGTTATTTCTTTTTTCAAATATACCCTCCTTCCCCCCACATTACCGGCATTAAAAGTACCGTATGGTCACCGGGGATAGTGTAGCTAGCCAACAGTCAAAGAATTATTCAAATTGATAGTTTGAGTTTATTCGTATTATATTAGTGTAGATGTACGAGTAGATTACACCGGCGCGTTATTTCTTTTTTCAAATATCCCGCTTCCCCCACATTTCCGCGATCAAAAGTACCCTGTGCGAACGATCTGCCCAATCCATTATGTAACGATACAAAACACCCCAGTTTAAATTAACTACAAACTTTCCATGTTGTTCGGTACATCCAATTTAAAAATTCCAATTCAAAATTCGAATAGAAACACTTAAAAAGATAAAAACAAAGCCAATGCACTCAGTGCACTTGTATTGTTTCGCGTATCAAATGGACGAGATTGATTCGAACGGGGAGATTACGGGTCAATACTATTAACCTGTAAGTGGATTTGCGTCGAAGGTGGAAAAGCGATCCGATTTCAGTGTTTAATCTTCAAATCGGACGATTTCGCATATGCCGATGAAAGTACCTATTCCGGGTTCATTTTGCAATGTTGTTTGAAACATAATTAGTATTCATTAGCTCATCATATGATGTTATGGCTAATATTGCAATGACAATTGCATTTTGTTCAAAAGAAGTGCCGTTAGAACCGACATGGTAATCTCTAATAATAAGTCGTAATGTTTAATTCCTGCATTCTTTATTTTTAAGATACGTGAAACTTACAGAAAAAGGTCCAATTAGTATTTCATTCATTGCAATACAATAAAATAAAGTATTTTAGAAAAGTAAGCATCTGAAAAGAGAGGTCACAAAATTACAAAAATTACGAACAACGAAACTGTAAATTGGCAAAGGCAGAGCGAATTCAAATGGAGAAATGGCGGCGGCTAGAAAATACACTTATTACTAAACGGTCAGAATAATAATTACCAAGCGAATATTTCTTTCATTTCAGTGTTAATTTTACGTTACGACGCCTTTGTTGCGACATGATTTGATTGGCGGGTGAAATTATATTTCAAATGAACTTGGTTTTTACGGGTTGTTAAAAGTAACGATAGCCTTTTATGGTTACTTTTCATGGTATTTATCGAAGACGTAATTTTCTCTCGGTTCTAAAAAATTCAAATGATTTCCGCCTTGCGACTTTTTGGTGGTGAAATACTTGCAAATTCTGACTGGCTCGATTTTACGAAGTTTGAAGGAAACACGCTAGACTGAATATATGTACCTCCGCGACCGAAATTCTACGTCAATGCCTTTTCTATGGAATATTACGCGACGTCATTTGGGCAAAGTGTGTCATCATCCATTAAAAATATATTGAAGGCGTAGTCACCCCGAACTTCGATCGCGTTTTTTCGGCTAGGTGTGAGCTCTACTAGTTTGTCGATCTATGTATTACCTAAAAGCTAGTCAAATGATTTCAATACTTGAATGTCCTCAAAACTCAAGGATCACTGAAATCAGGTCCATTGTTGTATATAAATTTTAATACGCGCAAAAATCCATGAATGAATTTTCAATATACTCGATACATCACGGAATTTACTTGCTTCTTTCAAACACTTTTAAAATAAACTATATAAGAAGCCGCTTCCTCGATATTTCAATATTGCTTTCGTCTCGGAAGCAATCGGTTTTGTAAAACACAAACGCAACCTACGATTTGAATCGTGTTCAACCACGTCCATCGCATTCAAAGGCACCGAAGAAAATGTACCCGGAATGCTTTTTCATTTGTAAATGAAAAATCCAACACGACTGAACGAAGAATGAATGGGTGAACGTAAGAATGAATGGGTGAGCGAATGAATGCAGACTCCTCGGATGGTGACGCGAATCGGCAAACGTAGCGTGACTTCTGACCCAATAAACCTGGGTGAACTACGGGATTTATGTAGGGACAGAAGTTGACTAGTGTTTTTACTAATGTGAATAGTTTTAAGTGTAGTTTACTATAAGCAGATGCAAAAGTTAGAGTAATTGAGAGTTTGTAACGCAAAAAATATTCATGTGTGTTCAAAACATATATAAACTGCCGATTTATACAATGCACAAAAAGGCACTGCGCTCTATACCATTAATTTCAGTCTTTTTTGTGCCTCATATTAGACGAAAAAAAGTTAACTACCGAAAACTATGAACATAATAATATACAATATACACTTATTACATTTCTCATTTTAAGTGCCGATAACTCAAGACAGTAGTTACAACCAGGAATTCCATTACTAGCACTTCCGATCCAGACTTCATCGAATATTAATCCCGTCCGTGTCATAGAGACAGAACAATTAGCTACAATGACCGTGCATCGATAATGCAGTAGTGTTTGCAACAAATTAACAGCCCTCAGTAAATCAGGGCACTATCAATTAACGGCATCAACAAAGCATTTCCCAAACACGGAGAATTCAATATTTATAATAAATAAATGGGCCATTAACTCAATTTCGTTTGGGAGATTCAATTATTTCCCGTATAATTTCCCTTTGCGCGGCGGGCGGGCGATTTAGTTCGAAAATTGGTTATGTTTGGTGCGATGCGGGCTTAAGCGGAACTTTCCTTAGTTATTGCTTCACAATTTTTTAGTCACGAATTTGCGATACATCATTATGATTAATGTTTTTTTTGTAGTGGCACGATATTTTGGATCTACTCTACCTGATAGTAAGCAAATGAGGAGCCTTAAATGCAATAACAGCGGAAGTGGTACTAAGGTGGTATTGTAACCGTTGGCATCGCCATACCGGTCCTCAAGATACTTCTTCACGCTTCTCTTGAAGGAGCCAAAGTTATAGGATGAGGGAAACACGCATGCTGGTAACGCATTCCATTGGGACAACATTACATACATCATTGGTTAGATCCTGGAGTAGGGATGTGAAACGAGTGATTTATTTAGCACGGCATATTACTTTAGTATTTTGCTGTGCTAGTGCTTCTTTAATGACCTGACGAGAAAAAAAGTACTGCAAGAAACTCCGAAAACTCAGTGGTTAAGACGTAACACCTTTATATTGAACAGTTCGTTGGGAGTAGCGAGGGTCTAGCGTCGCACTTTTTTGCGAATCTGATTTTTACCACCACTTTTTAACTGTACAACTTTGTCCTTAGACAAAGATTCATCAACTAAGGGTTGTTCGTGTTGTTTGGTTGTTCGAAACACAACCTAAGGCCTATGCTTCGATTTTAAATCCTACCCCATGTCAGAAGGAACACCAATTACGCTATTCAGACATTTAGGTTTCGCAGAGAAGAAAACCAAAGCAAAACTCAGAAAGCAATACGGTTTTAATAAGTTTAAGGGAACATTAAAACTTGTCGGAATAAACTGAGGGTTATAAAACAAACTTTAATGGACGAACTCTCGGTTCATTATGAAACCCTTCTACAATTTCGAATTGTTTCATTTAATTGCAGATTATATTTAGTGAGGGTTACTGCTAAGTGCACATCCATGATTTTTGAGAATCGAGGATACTTTACTTAACTCAGTAATCACAGCACTATACCTTCTTATTATGTTGTCATTATCATCATCCTAGCGCTTCTCCCAGTTGCATCCTCGGCTATTGCCTCGGATACCAGGGTACGCTGCGACTATGAATCTGAATTGATCAGCCTGGTTATAACAACCTTCTTATTCAGGGCATAATGCATGATAAATCATAATCGATAGGCAGCCAATAATACAATACTAATTTATATCTATAAAACCATTGTCCGTATACTTTGCCTTGCCTGTGATGAGACATTAATAACCGAATTTTAAAATCGTTTTTGTCCCAAACTACTATTAGTTTTAAATTTATTCAAAAAGCAAGGTAAACAAGGTCCTACTGGCACTAAATAACATGCGGTTTCTGCTGACCTCGATCTAATAAAGCCACCTACAATCGGGGCCGAGATTAATGGATGAACCTTTTCTCCTGTCATTATAGTCAATGTCGCTTTTATTTGCGAAACCTCATTCTTGGGGTGACTGTCTTACCTACTATGTGTAGTTTATTGATCAAATACAATAGGGAATAGGCAGACATGTTTTTCTGTAGGTACATATGCAACAAAGTCGCTATTCGCTGTAACTTTGTATGTTAGATAGTTTTGATTTTTTAAATTTGGTAACGGAATTTGATGCGCTTTTTAAAATAGATCTAATGATTCAAGAGGAAGGTTTATATGTAGGTATAACACACGCACGCACAATATAGTATACGAATACTGAATATTTATTCCGTGCGAAGACGGGGCAGGTCGCTAGTATGAAAATAATTACACTTTGATTACATGTGAATTCCCCTAGGCGGCCGTTTACAAATAGAAATTCTTGCATCCCCTTTGAGGTATTGTAGCAGCACTAAAACAGATTGCTAGCACTTGGGTCCTTAGCTCGTGGCTTTAGTATTTAATCTGAAACTAAACGGAATGTCAAGCTGTATTATTTTCAAGAAATAAAATCGAATCATCGAGAAATCGACGGAGTCCCATTCCATTCCATTGTATAACCAAAAGAGAATTATAAACATCCAACCTTTGTGAATAGATTTTAAAAATGTTCCATAAAATTAAATGAAATTCGCAGAACGGCTTTTGTCACGCTATCTAATAGAAAATCTAAATACCTACAAAGAGTGGATCGGAAACACGCAAATGTTGAGCATTTTATGAATTCCAAGAACGTTTCTGCATTGCCAATTACAGTACAGCAGTAATGCTACGGATTGCTTTCAAATGCATGCGGTAAAATCCGATGTAGGCGACTTTAGTGAAAACAAATTCTAACTTTCAAATAATAGTTTGTTCCGATATTCAACGTTTTATACAAAATCACCGGTAAACTTCGTATCACTGTCAGTGTCATAACGTTTGACAGGTAAAGTCGTTTTCAGTTATTTATTCGAAACTTTCCAATATTTCCTTATTGTTTGCATCTTTCCTAGACTACCATATTTTTTTAGGAATATAAAATTAGTCCTTTTGTTTCATCCGTTTTCGAGTTCAAGCGAGACAACGAACAGAAATTTATATTTATTTATATAGATTAGGTTTAGTAACTGTTTTATTTGCTTTTGAATAGGTACTTTTTGTTTCAATAGTGACCTAAATAGGTGTGGTCCTATACTATCCGATTGATATTGTAAGGTCCGGCAACGGTAATTAGTGACCCTTCCCTGTGCTTATGGGAAGAGTTATGCAAGCCTCACCCAAAACCAAAATGTTCCATGAATTTTTGTGTTTTTGGCAACTGGACATGCTTATATTTGATTGTATGTATTTTATTACGATGTAGAAGCCCCAAAAACAAATATGTGGTTACTATTTTAAAGGCTAAAAGGGGGTCCAACACCCTACTTCCACAAAGCAAACCGCAAATGACTATATATTTTCCCTTAACGATGACAATGATGAATCATGTTTTCAGCAAAGTAATGACGCAAACAAGCATGGTTTGCGCCGATTAATTTAAAGTTGAGGTCAAAGCACGCGTTAACGCTTTCGGTTTTATTATACGTTCAGAATCGCGTGTAACAAAGATGATTTCTAACAGATATAAAAACGCTGAGTAAAGTGTCTTGTCTCAAATAAAAAAAAAAAATTAGCTGCTCTCGATGAAAAATTTATACTGTGATAGTTTTTTTAAGTATTTCAATAATATGTATTGTACGATTGATATGTTTAATGCATGTGCAAATTATGTAAGTACATATTTGTAGAATACTTAGTACATATGCCTAAATCAGTACACTTTTTTAAATAACTGTACACTCTACCAAGACCACGTTAAAACGTAGCAAAACACTCACAGTTTTTTGGAATAGAATAAAATCAATACTGGTGGTTTTAATTATATGCTTCTAGAAGTATTTGTTCTTTATTACATAGTCACATCATCATCAGCAGCCTATCGCAGTCCACTGCTGAACATAGGCCTCTCTTAGAACTCTCCACTCAGCCTTATCCCCGGCGATTTCAGGCCAACTTTTAACTATCAGACCGTAATAGTTGCCCAAGGCTCGGGCGTTCAATATTCAAACATCGAAAATCGTGCCAAAAAGTTTCCATAACTTAATATTAAACTTGCAGCCTTCTGCAAACGGCGCGTTTTTAACTTATTCAAGGATTTTAAAATGAGAAATACCTCACTTGACCTTTCGCTGAAACAACGTTATCACGGAACGCGGTGCATTACAAAAATGAACATTATTCCGTGTTAAAAATGCTTTTCGTTGTCATAGCACCTTCGTCCCAGGGCGTTTATGTAAAAAGTTTTATGAAAACCCGAAATGCCGCGGCCGTACTAAACTGTAAAATGTCCACCGCTAAGGTACAGTCACGAGCACTTAAACGTATACAATCACATTCAAATATGAACTTTACTGCTTTGACATAAGAGATCGCTAGGTGTGTACATTTTAATGTAGGCGACTCTATGTATTAGGCTGTTCGTACACCGCTCACGTAAAAACATCGAGACAGATCGGCCTTGATTTTTACAAAAGGCACTTCTCGAGAGCTGGGAAGAAGCTTAAGTTGGAGTTTGATCGCGAATACCAATAGGCATCTATGAGCTGAACGCGGCAAACGGGAAATATTCGACGAGGTGGAGGGGCTTTAGGTGGGTAGCTGGGGAGCATACAAAATATTAATTTCTCAATTCACTGTGTACTTCTTAATTTTTTTACAAGCGTCGTGGTTACCGATGCTTACAGATTAATTGATATAAATCATAGACCTGTTAGGTTTAAAGCCTTTTGTTCAAACTAAATGTCTTGTATGGAGTTTTTCCGAATTGGTTTCCAATGTTTTATTCATGTGCACTGTGCAACCCCTTTTTTGTAACACACATTGTTTCACAGGAATTGTCATTTTTTCGGCTAGCGTACAGACTAGATAGTCTTGCAGCCATGTATGGTTCGGAACGGAAAAGTTCGTTTCAATACCCATTTAACTCCTGCGCTTTGCAAATGTTGTGCTATGTTTCTGCTAGTAAGTATGGCCGCAGAGCTAAGTTTGGGAGCGTATGTTGCTTTAAATATGCGACCCTTGCGCGGTTGTTCATGTATATGGGCAGCGGTGATCACTTACCATCAGGTGAACCTCTTGAGCGTTTGCCTCACTATAACATCATTTATTTTTATGCCGAGGGGGGGGGGGAGTTCCATTGATTCTTGAGCAACTTTGCTGATGAAGAAACTTTGATATTTAAAAGAAATTGTACATTGTAATACCTAAGACCAGTGAACCTACACATTTCATAATACTTTGTTCCCAATATACCCCATAATACTTTGTACCCAATGTAGCATGCAATGAATAAATCTATATATATCTATACTAGTATATAAAGCTGAAGAGTTTGTTTGTTTGAACGCGCTACACTCAGGAACCACTGGTCCGATTTGAAAAAATATTTTTGTGTTGGACAGTCTATTTGACGAGGAAGGCTTTAGGCTATTGGAAATCGAAATCCACGCGGACGGAGTCGCGGGCGGCCGCTAGTGAATAAGAAAAGAAGCCGTGGTACTCACATAAGTACTAAGCCCGGCCAGAGGTACTCCGTTGGCGGACAGTAGAAGGTCCCTGGGTGCGAGGCGGCCAGTACGCCACGCGGGCTGTGGAGGGTACAGTCTCCGGATCCTCACCAGACCCCCTCCACCGCAGACAGACATGCCCAGACCCCTCCCATCTTTCTCGACGATCACCGAGAAGGTGTTTTCTGTGGACAAAACACAATTTTGATTAATACTATGTAGATACTACTATATAATAAAGCTGAAGAGTTTGTTTGTTTGTTTTAACGCGCTTATCTCAGGAACCAGTAGGGTTCAAATTGAAAAGAAAATTGCGATTTCTGACATTTCTAGTACTCAAACCTCAAATGGTCCTTTAGAGTCATTTCATCTTTACATGAAATAGGATCGATTATGATGACAAAAAAAATTGCTTATTTCAGCATTACCTCAAATGGTCCCATAGAGTCATTTCATCCTTACATGAAATAGGCTCGATTGGCGTGAAAAATCACCTATTTAAGCATTTTTGGCTGACTTTAACTTTTTCCAAAATCTGTGAATGCAGATTAAAATATCTCAAAAGTTATGGATAGTTGTCTGACAACGTTTTCTTGTAACTACAACGGTTCATGTACTTGCCATTCAAAAGTCGCGGGCGTTAGTACTACATATAAGTGACTGAAAGCTTATGTTTGGAATGAAGACATTCCATCTTAATTAAATATCGATAGCGTGAAATACGTAATTAATTAAGACTACTCAAACCAATTAGAACGCATAATTAATTCAAATAATGCGTGGTCGTAAATTAAGGAAAAGTGAGTTTTTTATTCGGTTAGTTAGATCATCGAATCACATGTTTCACACTAAAATTTTAAATGGTTATAAATTAGAACAGACTGATAATTTAATTCAAATCGGAAATTAATTTGTAAATTGCTCCATTGAAATCCGAACATCGTCGATCATTAGCAGTTAATTAGTCCTATCATTTTAAAATCTCCGTCCATTTCAATTGTGTTAATAGTTTTAACGATGTTTACATTTTTTGGGACATTAGTCTATATCCTACTACTATTATAAAGGCGAAAGTTTGTATGTGTGGATGTATGGATGTTTGTTACTCTTTCACGTAAAAACTACAGAATAGATTTGAATGAAACTTTACCACAATATAGCTTATACATCAGAATAACACATAGGATATTGGAAATCGAAATCCACGCGGACGGTGTCGCGGGCGGCCGCTAGTCTATACTAATACCTAAATGAAGCTGAAGAGTTTGTTTGTTTGTTTAAAGGCGCTAATCTCAGGAACTACTACAGTTCGAATTGTAAATTATTTTTGCCTTTAGGCTTTAGTATAACACTTTATATGCGGAACACTATGGATAGTCAATATTATGTATGTTCTTTATTCAAGCAGGCTTCTAACATGATCATATTTTGTCATTTACCTATCAAACTTAATGAATTTGATCAAAGGCTTCGGAAAGCAGTTTCCGTCGAAAAGACCCACTAGAAACTCGCTAGCCCGAAAGACATAGCCTAGCCAAGCCTAGGCTTAAAAATGTCTATACTAAGCTTACATCAGCATTACTAAGTTTCCATCAAGGCACATAAATTGAATCCCAATTTCATTATGACCACAATGGAACTGCGGAAGTAAGGTCCATCGCAGGATCACAAACGAGGTTTTCCACTTTGAGCATCCAATTTTTGAACAACCGCAACTTGAGCATTTGGTCTAGTCCATTCCGATCACCTATTCATAATACATAAGTATAAGTCGACCCGACGACGATAAAGGCACTTGGTGTAGTGGTCAAGAAGTTGACTATTAGAACAAGAGTTCGCGAGTTTGATCAGGGGATCAAACGGTGAGGGCACCGTACGAACATTTCTGTTCATGAGCATGTCTGATTGTCTTGGTCTGGGTGGTATATTATGTATTTATTTAAGTTTATTTGTGTAAATAAAAGTTCTCAAGTATGCCAATCCATTTCCTAGTTTCCATAGTACAAGCTTCGAGCTTAGCTTGGGGCTAGGCAATTAGTGTACTAGTCCAAGGAATTTATTTATTTACTAGCGGCCGCCTTCGACTTCTTCGGCGTGAATTTCAGTCAGACCCTTTTTTTCGCAATAAATGGTTCCAAAGCCTATGTTCTATCTTAGAGTCTAAAAATTGTCCGGGCTAATTTCTTAAAAAACAGTTGAGATGTTTCTACAGGAAAGCGTAACAGACAGACAGCCAGCTGAGTTACTTTCGCATTTATAATATTAGTATGGATGCTCGAAGTGGACTAAGACAGGTGCTCCAGTTGCAGGTGCTCTGAAATCGGGTGCTCAAAGAGGACCTCTACAGGCGTCACCAAGAGCTTAACTACGGAATCTTAGTGGTAATAACGCGGGTCATAAAGTGGAGGAGCGGATCGTGTCGCTCCACGGCAGTAACTGTTTTACAACTTATTTACACTGAGTATGACGCAGTCGATGGGGAATGTTTGGGGATATAAACATGGCTTCGAATCATCCTGATAATGGAAAAAAGATACGTTGCTTGTTTTCTCAAATTATCAGTTACGCTGTCTCTAAGACAGTAAACTCTTCACAACTTATAAGTGGACAAACACAGCAGTCAGCATTGCCTTTTTTATGTGTTGAGCGTTTTCTTCTATCTTCCATTTATAATACATTGCAGGCGTACGCGAAACTTCAGTAACTAGCATTTTTCCGTCTTTTGTGTTTCTATACTAATAGTTTTGCCAGTAAATTCCCTTCGAATTACGATAAGCGGTTTTCTACTTTCTTCACACCCCAATGATGCATCTAATCTATGTATGTATATTACATAGTCGTCTTCGTTAACAAATACTCACCCCAAGAAAAACATTTCTATCAGATGAAATACAGTAAAAAAAAAAAGTTTACAGACATAATTTTAGTATCATCACATTAGTGGTAATACAAAACAAGGAAGCGTATACAATTGCGTTATGAGCGTAAGAAACAACAAAGGCACCATAATTTTATAAAATTATGGTGCCTTTGTTGTTTCTTAGTAAGTATTTAGGTATACCTAAATACTTCAAAACAGAAAACACTGCCATATACCACCTCAAAATTTGCGTAGCTCACTGAGGTTAGCAAAAACCAACTCTATCCTCAGAAGGGTGGTTTCAAAATGGATTGTCACGAGCTTTCAACCCTGTCCGGGCATCCTGAGACCAGGTGTTATCATTGTGTTCTCGCAAACGACAGGTAAGTGGGGCTTGTTTGGCCATTAGCCGTGTTTGCTTCGCACCGGTAAGCTCTGGATAAGTCTATTTAAGTTGAACGTGTGTCCCGTAAGTCAAATTTGTGAAAACCCTTGCAGAATACTTCCGTGGGAAATATGGTTATCGTTCGGTAGAAATTAAATGCCTTGGACTAACACACCCATTGCCTCACCCTAAACTAAGCTCGAAGCTTTTACCATTGAAGCTAGGGAACGGGTAGACATACTTAAATCTAACAATCTATTCTAACAAAATTTGATTTTTAGTTTCTTTGATCCCACTTATCTTAGAATCTACTGGTTCGAATTGAAAAGAAATATTTTTTGTTTAAAAAAAGCTTAAGGTAAGCTATTTTTTATTACATAATAAAGCTCTCTTAAATACCTCGATTCATTTCAATTTACTTTCCTACATATCCTAAGACTGGCAGCAAAAAAGATATCATAGACGAG
Source organism: Nomophila noctuella (assembly GCA_958496325.1). Lineage (NCBI taxonomy): Eukaryota > Metazoa > Arthropoda > Insecta > Lepidoptera > Crambidae > Nomophila > Nomophila noctuella. Next base: position 11,183,480 of record OY292490.1, on the reverse strand, counting down.
ATTTGGCTTTCAAGCAAAAAGCATACAAATCAGGCATAATCTCGTTATTACCACGGCACATTTAAATCAGATGGCGACATTCCCCCGCGAACTGACTTACGGACAAATGGACGCCAGCAACTTTGTTTAAGCCGTATTTTCCACCCTTAAGAACATGCAGTCCGAATACTAGCGCCGCCAATAGTTTTTATTTAATTGTAAGTAATGAATTTAAGTTTTTTGGCCACATGACCCGAAATTAGGGCTCAATGGAGCGTTTGGTGGTGCAGGGGAAAGTTGAGGGCAAGAAACCACGTGGACGCTTTCCAACCCGATGTTCAGACACAATGAAATCGGTAACGCACTCCAGCATCAGCATTTCTTATCAAGGTAAAAATAGAACTGCTTGGCGTCGAAGTTCAAGTGCAGCTGTTAGACGGAAATCGACTGTAACATGACCACGACCACTCTGCCAAGAGTGTACGACTGGGAAGAAGAAATGAATTTAACATTAAAAGACGAAATAACTCTCTGTAGTGCACTTAAAAATTAAATGTTATGATCTTTTTAAAGTGCCTTCTATGATATTGTTCATCATTAAGTAGCCATAATCATTATGGCTAAAGTATTCTAAGTAAATTTGAAAACATCACAATTGTTATTCTTGAGTGTTTTTTTTTAGTTAAAAATATGACAATATAAGAAAACGTAATGGTGGCGCTAGTGCGCGGACCACACGCCCTTAATCTCCATTCCCTCATTCTAGCAAATTGTAACTAAACTCCGTATATTTATCTACAGAAGAAAATGAACATTGGCAAATCTTTCTTATCTCCAGGATTTATTGGATCGTGGATCATTGTTACTTAAGCATTAAAACGAATCGAACCAGATCCACCTTTTATGTTGACTTCGAAAGTAAATTAGCTTTAGTATTTTTCTTTCTGGCAATAATGGACAAGTTTATTGTTTGTGATAATGGTGAAGTTTCGGCTTTTCGGTTTAATGATTTGGAAATTAATTTATCTCGATAACGAACGAGCCTGCAAGGGAATTGATGTTTACAAATGAAACAATGCTCTCATTAAATTTCATAATGTATGTAGGTATTTGCGAAATTTCGCATTTTTATGTACTGATATCTGAATAATCTTTAGTCTGAGCACTATTACCGAATAACGGATCAGGCACATACATTCATGGAACTCCTGGCAGTAACGCTCACTCTCACAAACATTTTCTCCTATTATTTCATCAAGCTTTTCCCTTTTTCTTACGACGTAATAACCGTCTTCTGTACCAAATTCCCAGCATTGCGTCTAATGTCCAGTATTATTCTTCATAAGGATCGGTCAGCAATCCATAATTAATATCGGGTTTCAATATTGCAAATGGAAGGTAGACAAGTGTCGATTCACGGTCAATTTAAGTCCCTTTTAGGCCACTAACGGACGTTTGAGGGCGACTAACATGAATTATACATTAGAGGGTCCATGGCAGCTCGGACGAAATTACCTATCGTTCGATTCTATTTCTTATTAGCAACTGTTTTGGGTTCCTTTGGCCGTGAGTTAGAGCAGTACTTATGCTATGTTGCTGGTCCGCCAAGATCATGGATTTCCGACCTTGTACAAAGATGAAAGATTCAGTTCAGAAAATATGAAAATCAGTCTATTTATTTTGATAGTAATGAAATAATTCAATTGCTTTGAAACAAGCACGGATGTAGCATAGAACTGTGACAATAAGCTGGGTTGAACCAATCATGGCACCCATACTCGTATACTCGTATGTATACATATACTAGTGGACTGTTCATTGATTTGATTTGTGTGAATGATGCTACTCTTAGAAACATAGAAATTAAAACCAGGGGTATTTGTTTTTGACGAAAAATTACATAGGTATGAATGATATTAAATAACGTAATTCCAAGCTCTGTAAGGGCACCATTACAAACGTTTCAAGTTCAATAGTAATTAAGAAATATTTTAGCCCAAACACCAAAGCACCTCCACGACAGATATTGCCTGTTCCTATTTGATGCTCAAAGCATTTCCGTGGCATATTCCATCACAGACCGAACAGTTCATCGGAGAGCTATTGAATTGTATAGAATAGTTGCGTGTAGTGATTAATACAGCAACACGAGAGCGGCGCCAAAACCCCATTGTCTAAGTTGTGAAAGGCGAATGCACCAGCTGGTCACAGTTTCGATATTGGCGAACTTGTCATATTTAGGGCTGTCTTGGAAATATCGGTAGATTTGAAAAAGTGCTATTGAGGGAAATATCTTCTATAGCTGAAGAAGATAAAGATAAGATAAAATATAAAGATATTTATTCAGCAAATGGATTTACAAGTAAATTCTTTTGCACGTTTTTTTAAACCTACTAGCACTTCGACGTTTGTCGCCTGCAGAGAAGAAGTGCCGCAAGAAAATCAGCAGTAAGCCATTTTTAAATGTGATTGGTGTTACATATGCCAATAAATCAATGAATAGTCGAGTAAGTAGATGTGCAGAGATGGTTAAGAGTCATACCCACAATTTTTTTTCTATTTATAATAAAAATAAGCTTTTCTCATTGATGCGATTTGGTATGAATCTTAAGTGAAATAATAAATAATAAAAGATTTTGTAATCAATGTTTTCTCTCCGTCTAGACAGGAACATGTTAGTTCTTTGGAATGCTATAGAATAGTTGCGTGTAGTGATTAATACAGCAACACGAGAGCGGCGCCAAAACCCCATTGTCTAAGTTGTGAAAGGCGAATGCACCAGCTGGTCACAGTTTCAATATTGGCGAACTTGTCATATTTAGGGCTGTGTCGTTGTAGGAAGAGTTAAAACTGCTCGCTTTTAGATTAAAGGGTTACATAATCGGCTGTTGTAGCGGAGGAAGGGTAGGAAGGGAAGGATTTCGTACTCAGAAATCACAGTTTTCTTTCGAGATGGAAAAAGGCAAAATAATGGATTAGCAAACCTTTACAACCTTCAGAGCGTTCATTTATTGACAGGCCTGTTGGTCGAGTGGCTAGAGACCCTGGCTACAAAACCAAAGGTCGCGGGTTCGAATCCCGCTAGGGGCAAATGTTTGTGTGATGAACATCGGCATTTGTACTCGAGACATGGATGTTTATAAATGTACTAGCGGCCGCCCGCGACTCCGTCCGCTTGGATTTCTTTTTTTCGAAATAAAAAGTAGCCTATGTTCTGTCTCAGGGTCTAAAGATTGTTTGTACCAAATTTCATCAAAATCGGTTGCGAGGTTTAAGCGGGAAAGCGTAACAGACAGACAGACAGACAGACATGAGTATGTCTATCCGTTCCCTAGCATCCATAGTACGAGCTTCGAGCTTAGTTTGGGGCTAGGCAATTGGTGTGTTAGATCAATGAATTTATAAAATTTATATTTTATTTTCGGGCCAGTCGATATCGCGCGGAACGTGAGTTTTTGACACTCACACTTTATATAATGTCAGCTCTACTGCCGAGCATGCGACCGGGTGTTAAAGACGAAGTTCGGACTCGCGAGTCATATAAGAGCACATGCTCGTAACCAGTAAGGGTCGCCAGAGCCGAATACGGCTAGGGGGATATATAATGAGTCAGTATGCGTAAGCGCTAGGCAGAAAATCGTGTTTGTAGGACCAAGAAACATATAACGTTCTTTGTCAAATGGTTGTTAAATAACTTTGACCCAGTGCTCTACTTGGTGCCAACCCTAGCAGTCACGAACTTTATCGGACAGCTAGTTTGACGCTTCGTGATAACGTTTCATTGCATTAGTCACTGTAATATAACTTTATAAATACGTACTTAATTGGACCATTGCACGGACGAAATACTCGTAACTATTCTATTTTTGTAAATTTGTTACGTCATGCTATTTGTATATTATAGTTAATGCATACACATAGGAGTAGATTTAAATAAAAATAAAATCACTACACACTCTGAAATGGAGAGCTGAAAAACCACAGACAGTTCGTAAATATTTAAATTCCTTTTTATTTTTGAATTTTTATGAGATTTTAAAATTAGATACACACACAAAAGTAGGATTTCAATGGAAAAGGTTTATTTAACCGAAATTCAAATATAAGCTCATCTTTCACTTGCTTTCTGCAATTGTAGCTGATGGAATTACCTTCTAATCGAATTTCTAAATTCGAATTTTTCCATCAAAATCAAATTCCGCCTCCCTTATTAAAACTTTTCCTTCTAATAGAAACAGTCCGAACCGACTTTAAAGAAAAATGTAGAATCTCCCCTCGACGGAAATTCTTTTCCTTTTCTTATTATTTCTTCCGTTTTGTAACTTTACATGAATTTGTACTTTCTATTACAATTTTATACACACAGAAAAGACCAAGATACAAACCTAGTTTTCTTGTTTTCCTCCTCTTCCTTGAGTCGTATTCCTCATTACTGGTCGTGCGTGATCATTGTATAAAAATGAGACACACAACAACTCGCTTGGCAATATTTATCGAGTGCCGAGTGGTTTGCCATTGCCTTCTCCATTTCACATTCTAACTCGTAATGTGTAGGTTTCCTTACGATGTTTTCCTTCACTGCACAGCTGGTACGAAATTACGTACATAGATTTTTTGAAAATCCGTAGGTGCGTGCCTGACCGATTTGAACCGCCGACCTCACGCATGTGGAGCAGCGCTCTTTCCACTAGGCTACCGAGTTTCGAGTCATATAATTTTCGTAACTTAAGTTAGAATTTTTATAACCAAAATGATATTACCAAAAAAAATTTATAATTACACCGCCCACTTTTTAATTTTAACGGAGTTTTTGTACCTTCCGTTTATGCGAGCAAAAGCTTACCTGAATATACAAACAACAATAATATTATGACGGTTAAACAAAATAGGGAGTTCACCACCCACTGCCCTTTCCAAACCCTTCTACAGTTAGGAATTGTATGTTTGTTCGAGTAAACAAAACATTAAGCTTTGAAATGGGGCTCAACTTTGTTTTCTCCATAATACAGAGAAACAGTGGCTAATTAAACAGATGAGGATAGTTTAACATGTACCTACGCTCGAACTTTAACACACTAAAACACTAGGCTGAAATTACGCGACCGAAGTTCGGCTGCAATACATTTTCTATACAAAATTCCGCGTCGTAATTTCGGCACACTGTGTCAAATGAGATTTTAGACTTTCGCGTTGCATTACTATAATGTTATTTATTAACGGGACTAAACGCGATTTTATTACGTAGACTGGTCTGTGTGGTAACGCAGCCAAAACGTCAAGCAGTAAGTAGTATATATGTACTACATAAATAAAATCGCGTTTAGTCCCGTTAATAAATAATACTGTGTCATTAATTTAAAATACATTGCAGGCGTTGTCACGTCGAACTTCCGTTGCGATTTTTCCGCCTAGTGTGTTTGTATACTAAGGCGTATTATTAAGTTACGGTAAATAGAAACCCAAATGGTTATTACTATGAACGTGTTATATACCTACTTTCAATAATATCCAAGTTACAATAAGAGAACGCGGCGGCGAGATATTCCAGCCAATCTATTTGGTTAGGTCTGTATTTTGGGATTCATAAATATTCAATGTCATTGAAATTATAATTCCGGAACCATTAATTTTCTTTTGAAACACTGTTTAGCTAGCTATCTATAATGCAGGCGAAATTCTGTGGAAACCGAACAGGAATTAATTCGGAACACAATTCTTTCACAAAATCGTACAAGTAGATTCTTTAGGTACAAACGTTATTCTATAATGGATGCATGGTTAGTTAATGATCATACTAATATTAATAATGTGAAAGTTTTTTTTTATATTTGTCCCTCAAGCTCGCTGAAATTACTGAACGGATATTGATGGAATTTGGTTTACGGGAAAGGTATAGGCTGAGTTCGGTAATATAATACTTTTTTCGATTAAAATACTCGGGAAAAGCCGCGGGTAAAAACTAGTATAAACTAATTTAGGGATAGACCCATCTGTCGGACGTTTCCATTAATACAGGAGTGTTATTAGTTCTGTGCGAAACCAAAGCAATCCTATCCGACCGTATCTTAATTTGATATCAGCATCTGATGTTTGACCGCTTAATTTGTCTGCACGGCATATGATAACTCGCTTGGTAGTAATTATGTCATTCCTCTTGGTTTTGTGGTAGAAATTACTCGGCCGAGAAAATCCATTCATTTATCTTTTCCATTTTTTAAAGTTTATAAATTATGATAGATGTTTACTGAATTGTAAAGGGACAGAGGATGAGATGCAATCCAAATTTATGCTGACTTAAATCCCATTAATTGGAATGGAAACACCCTAAAAATATTTTCCCACGATAAAAACATTCTCAAGTGATATCTATAACAATTGCATCATTATTACGCTTATTTTATTTTGAGTTTCCATAAAACAGAAAGTACTGCTAAACACATTCCAGTATGTGTGAAAGTGTTATTGTCTTAATTAATAATAGAAATAGTCGCAAATATCTTGTGAGATCGCCTGGTTAAAGATCCGGGTGGAACAATTGAGGTGGGTCACACGCGACACCGTGCGGTCATGAGCACCAACTTGTATACAAACGCATTCAAATATGAACTTTACTGCTTTGACATAAGAGTCGATGTGTATGACGATATATATTCATGTTGGTGCTCATGAGTGTACAAGACACCGTCATTGTGCACTAGGCCAGCTGACTTTCCATTTTAGCAAAAACGTGTTCCATGTTGTGCTAAATTAATTAGATTCTTTATGCGGTTATAATGTTGCCTATTAACGTTTCTTTAACAGGTAATGGCTGCATTGTAAGCAAGTCAACGTAAGGGTTACGGATTAAGTCTATTACTGTTTGAACGTGGATCAATGACAAGGTTGAACGATTTGACTGCAATTCTGAGTTATTTCTATTCAAACTATTAAACAATGGAATGTGTTCCCAATATACGAGTTTCCTCTATCGTAGGTACGTATCATCTAGATTTCTTTAAGAGAAGCGTGAATAAGAATCTAGGGGTCCGGTATGGCGATGCCAACGGATTGGATACAACTTTGGTATCGCATCCGTTGTCATGGCAATCAAGCAGAGTGGAGCAAATATACCGAGCCAGTAAAATTATCCTTTCTTTTTCGTATCCTTCAGAACTTATGTAAGACAAGAAAAACGTCACTCGCTATCCAATGACATTAATAAACCCAATGATTACCAAAATATGAAGACTCATGTTATTTATCACAATCCATCATCCGAGATTCGGCAAGTCATTATTACCTATTTTGGAGACACGGCTGATCTCCCCCCTCTAACACGTTCAAGAAGGAACTAGGTCAATGGGATAGTTTACAACAACACAATATTTTGTCCAAACTGGGGAATACAATGTCGCTAGCAGTATTCCCAGACCAATAATACTTGAAAACCTCTAAGAAAAGAGCGCATTCCCTCTAGACCAACAGTGCATTATTGCTTCCCTCGTGTTGGCTCATAATTTTCGATTTAATAGAATAGAATGTAAGGTACAAAATCTCAAATACCGGGTACAATAAAATAAAAGTAAACAAACCCAGCATAAAACAGATTGATATCTTTTACATTTATCAATGTTTCATTTATCTTGAAATTAATTAATTAATTTATTTATTTATTTAAACTTTATTGCACAAAATAAAATTGGTACAAAAGGCGGACTTAATGCCTCATGGCATTCTCTACCAGTCAACCTTAGTTAATTTGAGGGTGCCTTTGAAAAATACCATCTCCAATGGTGTCTTCTTTCTAAAATCATGTGGAACTTGAACAACTTGATTGTTTTCAATTATTTAGAAGCATTTCAATTTTGAAAAACAAATGACGAGTTATTACCGCGTCCAGCTCGCAATATTAGTCGACCATTTATAAAGCTATCAGTAGATCCTTTATTCTCGGCATTTGGGCAATCCGAATGTTCAGCCACTCCGGACAGTACGCTGTCAAGAATGCATGCATAATATTCTCATGTTACAGAAGCGACGTAACATGCTTTGACATAATCGCTTGCGCATTTCTCTTTGAACGGCTCACAAAGGTGAAACGAACCTGACAGGATACCTCTGGGTATTCACCGTTTGCCGTTTTGCATCGCTTTCCACCTGATTTAACATCCGTGTTGAAAGTAAAATATGTGCTTTGAAGAAGGTAAAATGTTTCGGGAATCCTCTAAATGCTACTAATGTTCGTACAGTTTAAAGGGAAGCGTTTATCCAGTTTTACCGAAGTTGGATTCTTTGAGGTTGAAATTTTCCGCGAATTAACTTCGTTTTCCTTTAGCACGAAGGAGCAATATACTTCACGTTACGCTTTAATGAATATAATAAAGGCGATACTTTATAAAAGTAACATGTTCGAGTTTCTCATAATACCATTGTTGCAAGATTGTTAGAGTATACAAGCTACCTCATGCTGATGGCCAATTAAGCCTATTTGACTGAAAAGCTCGTTATCATTTGCTCATTTTTATTTCATGTGTGTATAAGGGGCCTATGAATCATCGTCGAGTTGAAAGGATGAAGTCTAATGAATTGCTGAGATTTTCCATAAGGAAGGGTGCAAAGTGACGCCAATGGAGAAGAAATAAGTCTTTGAAATTAAAGTAGGTAAGTACCTTAACGTTAATTACTCTGTATTATCAAAAAAAGATAATCATTATAAAAGGCATCCGTTCTGTACTTTAAGAAGTACTCGCGGCTCATTATCTTAGCCTGATAGGACCACTAAACTTCCCATATACCAATAAAATATATGATACCTAAAAACCGAATAATTTTCATAGAAAAACGCCTCGTATAGTTTGTAAGTCCGCATAGCTGCGCGCTCACCCATCGCATGTTCTGGATCAGTGACGCGGCTCGCGCCATCGCCTAGGTGTGCCACATTCACATAAAACATGGCTAATGTTATGTACGTCATGCATTGTAATATCATTTTAGACTAGGTATTAAATATGAAATATTTTAACAATGCGTGCCATTTCATAATATTTTCGAAAAATATATTTATGATGATTATAAATGTTTGCAGGATTTGGGTGTGTCTAGTTTACTTTCATTTTCAGTTTTTGTAAATTAAGTAATAGCACTAAATAGACACTAAGTTTAGGCCCAAGAGAAATTTATGCATTTGTGTTTTAAAAATCTGTAATGACGTTATTCTGTGTAACATTGCAGTGGAGGTAAGCACGTGGAATATTTCATAATAAAAATTCTACAATTTTGTTTCATGTTCATGGCGATTAGGTATGAAGACCTGGGAAAAGGCAATCAAAGAATAAAATGCCGTATATTTATATTATGCTTTAGAAAAAGCAAAAAATGCATGGAAGAAAATCAATTAATGAGTTTCGTTTTACATGGCTTCCGCATCATAACAGAGCAACTTTGTCAATCGTAAACGTTTAGCGAGTAACATTACATATCTTCAAAATCTTTAAGAACGTTTCCAACTTTGAAAGTGCATCAATCCTTGCCAACCCTGCCGTATCTGTGGCTCCACGATGCATGCACGTTATTGACACAAAGTCGAAAATAGTTCCATATAGGATACACGGGCAAATGTCGCTTGGAAATATTTTAACAGAAAGTTGGAAAAGTCGGGTTGAGCTAGTTCGACTCTGAAGTGGGTATCTGTACTAAGTTATCTTATGTTTTGGAGGCCCTAATGTTGTTTTCGTCATGTTACGTTTCACGATCATCGTATGAGGGGATCTACATTCAGTAAAGAAGTGACTATTTCACTTAGCAATGGCCGAAAAAAGGATTTGATTTCAAAAGTGATGTTCCATTCGTGCATAACAAAAGTTTCATAAATCTAACTATGAATAACAAACGTATATAAGGAAACACAAATTTTCTACAATATTTTCTTTCTATCGAACAACTTTCGTATTTATAACATAACCAAAACAAAGCTACACATTGAAAAAATCACTGCAACGGTCTTTACTCTCATGCAACAGGTAGACCATTGTTTCTAGTTTTTTAATAGGAAACTCGATATGAATTCATAGTCCGTACGTAACTAGTAACAGCTTGGGCCGTCTGTTATTGTAAAGTAAAATGGTTCCCATTTCCATTGTTCTGCTGTATTGAACTAGCCGGAGTTTTCTTGTTTACTTTACACACTTTGGGACGGTCAACGTTTGAACTCCGTTGAATCGAGGAAATAGATTTTGCAGTGTTTGCCCAGAAACTATAATCAAATCTAGTAGTAACTTATTCGGTTAGCATGTTGTTGGAAATTATGGTTAATGAAGACAGCTGTCTATAGTAATAATAATAATACCCTCCTAGCCAAATTCGGCCACGGCGGCCAATCTTACGATTAGCCACTTGCGCGGGATATATTATAGTGCACAAGCGCGTGCGCGGGCACAGGTGCACTCCCTATTCTCTCACTCTCATAATTCGGTGGGACAGCAGTCTGACACGACCGTAGAGATATCAGGCGCAGGACCAACGGCTTAACGTGTTTCCGAGGCACGGGGGTGTAATTACACCGCCAACTTCCAAACTCCGGACTGTATCTGTGTTAGCACATCATGAAAACATAGACACAATTTCATCGGTCCGACCCGGGATTCGAACCCAGGACCTCCGGCGCGGCCGCCGCATTAAAGTGCGACACACTAGCCACTGCGACTTTAGTGGCTTTGGTAAATGTTTGTGTGGTAAATATCGTCGTGTGTTCGTTTCCTAGCATTCATACTATAACCTTCGAATTATGTTTGAAGCTAGACAATTGGCGTGTTAGTCAAAGGAATTTTATTTATTGATCTCCATCTCCAATTTCTGCTAAGTACAAAACGTTGTTTTGTCTATTTATATGAACGGATGAAAGGTCAGAAGTTATATCATTTGGTTAACTCTGCTCTCCAATAAAGTTACACAAGAGAGGAGCTTCTAAATTCACAATTTTGACATCGCAAATGTACCCGCCACGGAGAAGAAGGTTGACAGTGACGAATTGAAAGTGATAGTGGAAGCGCCTCTGTTACAAACTAAATCTCGATCAAACAACGCTTCTATCAAACTAGACACTATTTGGAAGAAGGTCGCACGTTTTCCGCATAGATCAAATACGTTAGATAGGCCCTCGGCATACATCGACCTGCTTTGAAATTGGCACTCAAATTTGAAGCGATGGTCGCTTCTTATCGAAGAGACAGCATGTTAAAACGTACGTCATGCAAAACAAAATACTGCTACAGATTTTTCGTGTCGGGGCAATCTTATAGTTTTCCGCAAATATCAAGAAACGATATTAAAATACACGAGCAAATCTGACTTATATGAAACCGTGAAAAATATGGAATACTTAAGTGTAAAACATTTTCATATTAATTTGTATAATGCTTGAAGCATATGAATATGTAAAAGATGTCAATTAAATACTATGTAGTTGAAGTTTTTATCAAAGCTAGAAAATAAAAAACTATTATTTTATTTAAAGAAAATGTTGACTGTTAACAAATGCTAATTCAAGCTAATTTCTCATACACTTGATTTATTCGAATCTAAATCACACTTGGCTGGTTCTATTTCAGACGACACGCGAAACAAGCAAAATTACTTTTGTTTTGCGACAGTAAGTTCTTTTGGAGTTACTATTGATCGTGGAACAAAAGTAATTCCATGTCAACACGAGTTCTGAGGAGTCATAATAAGCTCCGAGTTTTCGTTGTCAATTGAAGTAAGGGAGATAACGTCAAACAAAGGGAGATCACAAATACACATAAGTTTTCAAACTGTCTCTAAATTGATGGTACATTACCAGAAACTTTGATATTAAACTAAGTATTTGCTAGTGATACGACTGGGGAGATTCGTAACATGAAAACACGTTTTACTGCCCTGGAATGAAATAAATGTGTTCGTGTCTTCTTAGTTCAAGTAAACAATTACTAACCATTCTGTCTAGATATTAAAGCTCTAGCGGCCTGCCGCGACTCTGTTTGCGTGGATTTCGGATTCCACGAACTTAGCATTATACTAAAGCCTTGCATGTCATATGAACAAAAATCTATTTTTGTTCAATTTGAGCCAGTCGTTTCTGTGATAAGCGCTTTCAAATAAACAAACAAACAAACTCTTCAGCTTTTTCAAATTAAAGAATAGATGAACCTATAAAAAAAAAACAATTGACCCATTTTTATAGGCTACGCCAATATACGAGGGGTGATCCAAAAGTAATGATAATCGGGTATTTCCAGAGCGGATAAAAATTTAAAAAAATATTTTTTTGCTGCCTCATTTATCCACTAGTTCAGCATAAAAAAATCATATACATAGGACAGGAATACAGGGAGGTACATTCATTTGAATACGGACAGTCGGAGAGTAAACATCAAAATGGAGAAAAACGAAATCAGAGCTGTCATTAAGTACCTCTGTTTGAAAAAAATGTCTACGAAAGACATACACAGTGACCTAGTGGAAACATTGGGGGACTCTGCTCCTCCATATTCCACAGTTGCACGCTGGGCAAAGGAGTTCAAGCTGGGCAGAACATCAACAGAAGATGAACACCGCGAGGGCCGCCCGTCCACGTCCCTCACTGCAGAAAATGTCAAAAAAGTCGAGGACGTCGTATTGGCAGACCGAAGAGTGACCATAAGGCATGTGGCTGAGGTCACAGGGTCATCATATGGCAGTGTTCAAAGAATCCTTGCGAACGAACTGCATATGAAAAAGGTCTCTGCGCGTTGGGTACCGAGAATGTTAACCGAAGAGCAAAAGAAGAAACGAGTTGACATTTCGAAGGCAAATCTCGAAAAGTTCCAGATTGATCAAGAAAATTTTTTGTCACGTTTCGTCACCATGGACGAGACCTGGATCCACCATTTTGATCCGGAGACCAAACAACAGTCAATGACTTGGAAACGAGCCTCTTCTCCGACGCCGAAGAAATTCAAAGTGTCAAGTTCCGCAGGAAAGGTTATGGCGTCAGTCTTTTGGGATGCTGAAGGAATAATTATGGTGGAATACCTGGAAAAGGGAACCACTATTACGGGCACTTACTATGCAGACCAAATAAGAAGATTACGGGAGGCCATCAAAGAGAAAAGACGAGGCAAACTCCGAGCGGGAGTGTTGTTTCACCAAGACAACGCACCGGCTCACAAAGCAGCCGTTGCGATGGCTGCCATTCGAGAAACGGGATTCGAATTGCTCGAACACCCACCCTACTCGCCAGATCTAGCCCCTAGTGACTTCTACCTCTTTCCCCGACTCAAGGAACACCTCCGGGGCAAAAAATTTGAGGACAATAGCGAGGTGATGACTGCAGTAGAGGCGTTTTTGGAGGGTCAAGGCAAAGATTTTTTTTGAAAGGAATTATCGGTTTAGAGAAAAGATGGACTAAGTGCATTGACTTGCTAGGAGACTATGTAGAGAAATAAATTTTTTTTTTAGATCAAATACCTTTATTTCATATTGATTATCATTACTTTTGGATCACCCCTCGTAATTCACTCTATTTGAAAGATTCTACTCCCAAAAGAAAAAGTAAAAATATCAGTGAACACAGTGATACTATCGGAATTGGCATCATTATTATCCTTTATGGGCGATACTTACGATCGGACAAAATTTATACCGATGCGTGAGAGGAAACGACGAATGTGTGACTCGACCCGCGACCCTTAGGATCAAAAGGACCTAATGAAGCTATTTTGCAGAAAATTTCCAAGTTTAAATTGCTGCTTGTGAACCAATCTGTGCGTGTCGTGAAAGAGCGAATCAATATTGGCCCGAAATGTGTACATTTATACAAAACCAATGATGGGTGAGATACGAAATAATTCCGAATGATGTATATCCTTTCCTTAGCGCAGCGCGTTTTATAGCTTTGCCCCTTCGGTTGGGATAAGCTTCCCACCATAGTCCGGCAGTCGTTTGACTGATGGATCTATTTGTTTCATCCAAGATACTGGATTGTGCTGGATTTTATTATTCTGTTGACCTTTTCTAGTATGTATGAATTATTACATGCACAAGAACGGACAACATTTTGTTATTCATATTTTTTTGCTCAAACATCAAATCTTTATGTCATTACTGTTGAGCTTGAGCCTTCAAAAAGGCGTCTTTCTGTAAATTTAAAAGAGCCTTAAATATGGAGGGACCTTAAAATTCTGTACAATGCAGCAATGACCTACAAAAAGGTCTGCTTTATGCTGTACCTTTATTAGCCACATTAACATTCCTGTTAGTACACGTAAAATATTTAAGTAAAAGAGCACGAGTCGCTACAAAGGGCGGTAGATATTTTTCTTTTATTTATCCAAAGAACTGGGACGCCTATAAATTGACATTAGCGAGAGTCATCAACGCCGGGCGTTTTTATGGACCGAGTAAACAAGCAGGTAAAAGGGAATTTTAAAAGCTTGGGGATAATAGAAAAGTGGAAAGTATTACGCTTGCTTTGCGCATAAATTATTCATGTTTATTAATGTTCGGGTAGTTGGAACGGAAAATTCTGAGCCAAAGACATTGAGCACAGCTAATTTCAGAGAACTTGGTACAAGCATTTAAAAATTACTTGCGTTTTCAGAATTATTGCTGGGTTTTGTTCGTTGCCTTCTAAGCAAATTAAACAGATATGTATGTATTTGATCACTCTGTTTTTTTATAACAGCAATGAATATTTTCGTAATCCTCTATTACGTTAGGTGATTATAACAACACGAATCTAAGATACGATTACAAATATAATTTTTATCACAAATATAGCGTAAAGTTATTGAAGCAATATGACACTTAGCTCAGCAATATAAATGTAACCTACAAAAGAGCTTTTGTGAAGTAGCACTATAAGACAACTTCGTTCGATAGTTCAAGGAGTTAGCAGCTCGAACCGCATGAATTCTGTTAAAATTGGTTTCGACTTTTCTCCAAAGCTAGGAGTTGGAAAAGAAAAACTTTTCAAAGAAGCAAGCTCAGCTTCCCGCAACGACCTGCGGAGTTTCATTAAGGAGCTGTTTGCGAAGGGAAAGTCCACTTTGAACACCCAATTTTCGTGCACCAGCATTTTGAGCACCTGTTCGAATAAACTTTTGTAAGCAAACTCAAACTCTAAATATTCTTTATTAAAAAAACTGGCCAAGAGCGTGTCGGACACGCCCATGAAAGGGTTCCGTAGCTAAAAGATGGCCCGACCGCTTAAGACACCATTTGGTAAGGGCAACTGCACGTCATAAGTTGGTCGAGTTGTATAAAAATAACTATGTATGATACAGAGTTCGTTATAGTTTTCGTTGAAAGTACTTACTTGGAAGTATACAGGATATTTTTTTCAGAATTATTGTAACAGTATTTCAAAAGTTAAGGGGGGGGGGGGCGCTCTAATTTTAACTTTGTATTAATATATCTCGAGACTGGGGTGTTTGATCCACATGGTTTCAAGGCAAGTTTTATTGTATTTAAAGATACCTTTTTAACGATACCCCACACGATGGGGTAAGTCGAATTTTTTTTTCGAATTTACTTTTCGCTGTATGGGAGGGGAGGTAAAAATAATTATTTTTCGATTATTTTAAAAACCAATTCTTGAATTATCACTATACATCTCTCCACCAATTTTCGTGGCAATCGGTTCAGAAACGGCGGAGAACGAGCCAGGACAGACAGACAGACAGACAGACGGACAGACATGACGAAACTATAAGGGTTCCGTTTTTTGCCATTTGGCTACGGAACCCTAAAAAGGCTTCATAGAAGCACTTATTAATCGTCAAAACCACAGAATAATAGCTCAACGATCGAGAAGACGAATAGTAGCTACTGAGTACCTATTTATATTATTTGCTTGCCAAAAATAGCAAATATGAATCGGTGCTCAAAGAGGAATAGGCCATGTATTCAATTGACGGATCCTTAAACCTTGGGTGCACAAAGCGGACTACCTCTTTGCGAATGGGGTTTTTCAGTATATTAAAGGAAATGTAAGGAGCGTTAACGCATAAATCTCAAATGTGAGGATACAAAAATCTAGTTTTTAAAATGACTTTTAGCGTTGCCGCTTTATTCATGGGCTTTTAATTTGGTTTAAAAGAATTTTAAGGACAGGAGACCAATGCTTATGCATGGATTTTAAGCATTGCTCCTTAAAAGGAGTGAAATAGTTGCGAGGCGGTTTTAAAATCCCTCTTTTAGTTTGAAGATTTAAAAGTCTATGACTAAGAGTGTTTGCACAGGCGGAGTTAAAAATTAAGATTAAGGTTTTAGTGCAATGTACAATAACATACTCTAATTCAACTATTAAGGAGCCCTTAAAGGCTTTGGAATGCATTTAGCATTACTCATAAATAAAATTAGTACAATATTACTTAACTTCTTAAAGGCAATTGAGGTCTGTTGTTGATATTGAACAGACCAGGCAAAATAGATTACACTTTGGATAAAATTGAAGTTGTTATTGCTTTTGGTCATCTATTCTCCAAATTGGATATTACACAGTTTTCTCCGCCAAATAAATTACCTAATTAGCCGTAAATCTTTCAGAAGAAACTTCTGTGATCTGTTGTCTACCGGAAAATTCGTTTCGTATACAAATTGCTATCAAGGAAAAGCATGTCTTTTGGATAAACAAAAACATAATAAAATGTTTTAATTTCGTATAAAATTCTTGTCAATAGGATAAGGAAAAGTTTGACAGTAATTCTTACATCTATAAATGTATCTCATAAAAATAACCCTATTTCTCCAAAAACAGATATTAACAATGCCATATAAGTTTTATTTTGTAATTTATTTTAATTTTGATTTATATCGAAATTTCTTTTAACAATTTTTAGTAAAAGTTTAAAACTCTGAAGTTCACGTTTCCTTTAGTGTCTCACTGTTTTCTACGAAAGTATATAAAGAGTAAACCTTCCCCTAAACCTACGTGTTCCACATCAAACAAAAGACACTTACACCAAAACAGGGGTAGTAAACACGAAAACATTGCTCAGCGTTTCCAATTCGCCTACGCAGAAACGCGGCCGAGTTTGCCAGGGGACCACTAGGCCTTGCATACAAATTGGACGTGTAAATGCGATAACACACCCTTACTGGGGCAACTTGAGGTAGCAACCAAGGGTAAGGCAGCGTTTACATTAAGCGAGTTGGACGTGGAGATTGCTGACAATTAGGTGTACAATATAAGGTAAGGCATCGTTTAAAACAAGCATATAGTAGTTTGTTGTGAATAGTGCAAAATACTCAAACATTGTGGTGACAACATGTATTGGTTTTGCCATGGGACAACTATGCCTTGCATGCAAATTGGACGTGTAAATGCGATAGATAGTGATGTTCCGGATATCCGTATTCGTATCCGTATACGCAGATATCCACCAGGAAAGAAAGTTTTAAGGTCACTTTTGCTTTCGTTTTAAGGTCACTTTTGCATAAGAAAAGTAAAGATTCGTATCTGTAACCGCGGATCTTGACACCAAATGTCCGTTCCCTAATAAGTATCCGCGGATCTTCATTTTGTGCGATCCAGCACATCACTAGCGATAACACACCCTTACTGGGGCAGCTTGAGGTAGTAACCGACGGTAACGCGTCGTTTACACTAAGCGTGATTGGTATCTAAGCTTGCAGATTGTTCGGAATAGTGCGAACGTGGACTTACGTTGTTGTTCTGACCACATGTATTCTTTGCAGCTCTTGAAACCAAAGTTCTGGTTTCAGATCCGGCACATCACTAGCTATAACATACCCTTACTGGGACAGCATGAGGTAGCAACTGAAGATAAGGCGTCGTTTACACTAAGCGTGGTTGGACTCCGAGCTTGCAGATTGTGAGACATAGTGTGAACGTGGTCTCATTGTTCTGACCACATGTATTGTTCGTTCGATACAGTAAGCGCGTTACGCTCATCGATCCGTATTTCTTCGACACGAGGGTTGGCGTGTTGTTACGTAAAGTGCCAATATATAAACTTAAGATTTTTTAAAGAGGCAATCAGTATGAACTTACTCCACCTAATTGTAAGAAGATTTAAGGTCCAATAATATGGTTAAGGAAAGGGTAAGTGAGGTTTGCTAGTAAAAGGACGCAGGTATACTTCTTAAACAAAGTTATACTTTACATCAAGGTTGCCTTGCTCCACGAGCTATTTAGATGGTTTTCCTTGGGGTTTCCTTTGAATCATGCAATATCAGAATTGAACATTGTTTTTGTAAAGTAAACAAATGATTTTATCTATTATCTATACATATATTATATTTATTTTAAGCAAGCCATGAACTATCCGTTCTGTCTAACCGACTCCTAAAACCTCAGTACAGAAGCTCAGAAGCCTGATAGGATGGGTAGCCATCTCGTTCGAAACAATTGAAATAAACGACAGTCATTTGTGAAGATGTACAATGTGGCTTGGCTTAGATAAAAGTGAGACGGTGCAGTTTTATTAGTACGTGTTACAGCTACCCTTCGATTTAGTGCGCTGGTCTTTTACAACGTTCTAGTTTGATAGCGTTTTACAGGTCCATCTTTACTACCGGAATACATATTGTTACATTGATCTGATCCGAAAGAAGCTTATACTATGAGTTATACGTGCTACATTAGGAAAGGTACCAAATATTTTACTCATATAGTTAAATTGTTAAGTTCACACTCATAGCGCAAACACAACAATTTGAGTATATTTTTATATCCCACCCTGAATTTTAAACCTCTGACCAGGCTATCGTTTTGTTGTTCGGCGTTGTGTTGTAGCATCTTATCGTATTATTATAAAATTATAGTATTAGGTAATAGATATTAGAAATTATTTTTTAATTTTTAGTTTATTTTTGTGTTCACGATTTTTTGAAGTCGGTTTAATTTTTTTTTAAAAAGTCAGTTTATTTCATGATTTTTAGTTGTGTTAAAGCGTCGTGAACTTAATAATTATTAATAGGAACTTAGTTGTTGTTAAAAGAAAATGAGAGTGTGGATAAATTACTTGTTCTCGCGAGAAGGCCCAGCGAGACTTCTCGGCGAGATTTCTCGCCGTGGGTCTGGATGTAATATACACAAGTATCACGTTAGCCCCACATACATTCGATCGACCAATTGCAGTTCTGCCTTCCAACTCCTAACCGTTAAGGAGTACTGTAGCTTCATCATCAGCACAGTAGCATCAGATGTTGATTCAAGCATACCTCACAAGCAACATTTAAGCCCTACATACTACTAAATAGTTTCCATCGACCAATTGCAGTTCTGCCTTCCAACTCCTAACCAAGGAGTACTGTAGCATCATCATCAGGACAGCAGCATCAAATGTTGACACCCTGAAGCATATACCTGAGTAAAACATGATTACGTAACAAAAACACCATACGAGCATACAATTTTCGGTGGTTGCCCTCGATTTCTCCTGGATTCCATGATCAGATCCTGGACTGGTGAAAATGGGACCACCTCAGAACTGAACTCTATCCAACAAAAAAAAATTTTTGAAATCCGTCTATTTTTGACGAAATTATCGATGAACATACATAAAAAAAAAAATATACATAAAGACGAATTGAGAACCTCCTCCTTTTTTGAAGTCGGTTAATGAGACCTAGATGTCTCGTACGAGCATTCTAAAATACAATATTTTACAGGTTAACCACGGCCGTCAATTAAAGTAGTTACAAAGATTTTCACTCTTTAAAGTTATTAGCTTACAAAGTTATAAAACAATTTCACCACTAATATATTATTATAATTAAGAATTTAATTACACGGTGGACAAGTAAAATGATATAAGAGTTAAGTGTAACCACAGTGCCTATTAATCCTTGGGATATAATGTTACTAAAGCAAAGGCTTAGCCTGGTATTGAAAAAGGGAAATTAATTCAAGAACGTAATTATGTGCTGATTTTATGCCAAGCCATTTTATTAGTTAAACTCTTAGCAGGAGGAAACAAATTAGCTTGCGGCTTTCATAATGTTTCTTAAGACTGGAAGACCATGTTTAAAGGAAAGACGCAAGAATCTAAACTCAGTGTCGTTCATAAGATTAGACAAGTATTTGAGTTTTACACTATGTACAATACATCCTTATGTGTACTTAAGTATGAAACGATCGCTTCTGTAGTTTACCTATGCCTTAAAACATGACAGACTCAGATGAGATTAGATTAGACTATAGCTTCTAGCCTTCCTCGACAAATGGACAATGAAATACAAAAATATTTTTTCTGTTTGAACCAGTAGATCCTGAGATAGCGCGTTCAAACAAACAAACAAACTCTTCGGCATTATTATATTGGTATAATTATTGTTTAAGAACTACGAAAAACCATTCGGATTCTATATCTAAGTATGGTGTATGTATATACGGAAACCCTCTGTAACGTGAAACACTGCACAGGTAGAGGAAACTTAGTGTAGCCCCGTCAGCGCACCGAAAGGGTTGGCCATTCCAAAAGTGACATTGCCAGAGTTAATTAAAACCCCTGTTAATACCTTTTCATCCCGTTGAACCAATATCGAGCCAATACAACGACCGAATTCCCGTCATTCGATTCTGTACAGATATTACAGATATTTTCTAGGGGAATTGAATTACCGAAGCGACGGAATGGGCTATATTTTTTATTCGAAGGGCCGATACTGTAGGGCTCTCACTGTTGGACCTCCGTGCCTAATGGTGCGTTTAGATTTAGAGTCACGATTTGGAGGGTCAGCTGATGAAAATGGTGAGATGTAAATGTTGCATGAAAGGTTTGGTAAAAATTAGTCTTCATATTATTTCACAAAGGTTTTGACCGGTGGAATAAGTTGCAGAAACTTTCACGTTGATTCCAAAATTCAAATTCACTTATTTCTGCAAGTTGATTTACAACGAAATTCATTTTCACGTATTTTTTTAAACCTACTAGCTATTAAGTTAGATATTATGTTAATGTGAATAAAGATAACATTGAAATGCCTTTAATATCTATAATATTCGATCTATTGAAGGAGAGTGAAAAGTATGAGATAAAGGAATGAGCAGAGGAAGACCGATAAAATGTTGAATGGATTGCGTGAAGTTTGATGATGATCCGACCGAGATTTGTACCCAGGACCAGCAATTTCAATTACACAGTGAATTTGGTCTGTACAATCAAGATTTAGTCAAGAGTTTTTGAGTTTTATGCGGAAACAAAGCGCGACCATCAAAAACTGAAAAGCGCATAAAACTTCACCGCAAACACATATCTGTTGTCTGTTCAACCACAATCAATGACAAATGAAACTCTTCATTTACCCTTAAGTTTTCATTTAACTTAATTTCACACTCATTTAAATGAAGGTTTAAAGGCAATTGAGTGCGTAAACACAGCCAATGTCCGTGCAAACGAGCAAACGACGCCATTGACAAAATCTGTGAGGGAATTAATTTGTCTAGTGGTTATCGCCCGTCGGGTTGCATGATTTATTGGCGGCTGCATTAATCATGCAGATTGCATATGCGTCTCTTCAATGCACATCTATTTTGGACGCTATTTCAGTTTGTTTATCGATCACGTTAATTATCACAAGCGTTGGCTTTGCGGGATTATTCGGTGAGAGGATAGTGGGGTATGGTCACGTTTGAAATGGGCATGGAGTGGCATATTTTCGTGTTTTTAAACTAGATTTGATATGGCCAGATAATTGTTAACATAATTTCATAATGGCTCAACGACCCAAAGTGTGACTTGGCCTCCGAACTAATAGTTAGTTAGTTAGTTAATTTCATAATAACAAACAAGTAGATATTGTTCAGGACGAATGAGAAAGAACAAAGTTTCCGTACGGTTAACTTAGACATTTACTTTGTAAGTTTTACATTTTCAAGATTTTCGTATGCAAGGTTTTCAATCAATCATCAAATCACCTTTCCGCAGCTGATAGACTCACAGCACAAGAAAAGTTCAATTGACAAATAAATATTTTTTCTTAATTATTCTTATTGTTTATTTTAAGCATCTTCATTATAATTGTATCTAATTCATATGATCATCTGATCTTAGGTGGCTCAGGTGGGATTCGAACCCAGCGCCTCTTGCAATCCGGGAAAGCGCTCTGACCACTAAGGTACCGAGGCACTTATTAGACATGACGAATTAAATTAAATAGTCTATAAAGCTACCTTCACAGTATACATTCAAAGGTCAAGATTTGCCCACACATAAAAGAGGAGGTCTGGTCAAGATTCGCCCTACACTTGTGCCTAGCACAACAGGATGTCAATTACTTTCCTGGACGCTTCTTTCTAGCCGAGCCTTTATCAAAGCACCGGACTTTGATAAAGGATCGGATTTCCAAAGATGTAGGAGACGTTCTATTGAATTAGGACTTCTTGATGTATTTCTCCCTTTGTACGCGATTCGGGTAATTCGTAATCACAGAGCGTATACATGTGAGGCCAGTGAACGAGAACGAGAGAGTGAAAATAAGTATTATATTACGAGTATGTTGATTGTTGATTTTAGTACCATATGCAGAAAATAGATAGACTTTTGGTCTTATACGGGATTTGAAAACAACTAACTAAGCTTTCGCCACAATTCAATTATACATTTAGTTTTGTTTGAAAAACCCCTCAATATCCTAACACACTGTTGAAGTAATTGAGTTTTCACCGTCCAAGTCTTTGACTTATTGGAAATAGAGATTTCATTATAACTACGAGTATGATTTATTTTCTCCGGTAAAATTTCGTTAACTTCTATAAGACAGCTTGTCTGTTGATTTATGGCTAGACAAATATAGGTGCTAAAGTTTTTATGGATAGAAAAGTAAATTGGAAAGCTAGCAGTGTCCGCTTTTGGGATAAATATTTTTGTAGACAAGAAACTGTTTGAAACTACATCCAGTAAAGTTTGTGGTTTTACGATAAATGTAAATACTTTGAAACACAGCAGTTTTGAATACGTCTCTTTGACTAGTTCAACATGGCAATTAGCTCTCAACTGCATCAAAAGCCTAAATGTAAATACATTTCACCAGTAGGTAATTATTCACATTCGAATAAAACATTTTTCTAAAAATATTTTTGAACAAGTTTCTATTTTAACAAAAAAAGTGCGTGTTTTAACTAAAATACGTGTGAAAAGTCAACCGCAATCAATTTCTATAATATGCTTAACCTATTTCTGCGTATGTACGCCTTTGAAAATTTGTTGGTATTCGGCGTGAAGAGTACGTACTTTCTAGGACCGTCATGATGAGCGTATAATACAATTGATAGCTACAACTACATTTGTTGGCTTGTAAAATGGAAATAAGTAAACCTACAGTCCATTTATTATGTGCTTGTTTATGTGTTTTTGCTTTCATCAAAAGTGCACATTTTTTATAACCTTTTACATCTATATTCTGTTGACTGCAAAAGCTCCTATGTCGGAGATTAACCTACAACCTTGGGTTGTTTAGTCTTAAGCGGCTTAACCTTTTGTGAAGCCGCTGGTTAGTCATCCACCAAATCCCTGCGGACTTGTCATGTTGCTGTCCCATCAAACTATGTATGATAGTGGGTGAAAATGTCGATATAGATAGATGAATAATTATAAAACTAACTTTTGTATTTTTAAAACCCCACTCTTTAAGGATGTACTTGCGCACTCGCTTGTTTTGTTGTACAATAGTAAACATTGGCTACCGCAGTGCAAAAATGCTAGGAGCACATTATAAAACGTTTTCAAGTGTTTAAAAGAAGACGAGAATTTTAAAACGACTGGAAAAGGTTGTAAGAACAGCTGTTATCTGTAGTAATGTAGCTTTTTACTCTTTTAAAACAGTTTAAGGCTCCAGTTTCTCGGTCGCAATGTGCCTCAGAGCCGGTGAAGCCTCAGGTGGGTTTGCAATTAAGCAGCTAGTTTATAGGCCTCGCAAGCTCCTTGCAAGAGTAAAGTAGTGCAAACAGAGCGGCTGTGTGTGTCCTGCCACTGTAAGGGCTGCTTCAAGTAAATCGCGGTCAAATACCCACTTATTCCTTAATAAAAAAAATTAAAAAATGTGGAACCTTAAATACGTCAAAAGTCAATATAAAATAAGGCCTTTCCTCGATTAAGTATTTTTCTTTTTCTTATTTATTTATGTGTTGAATTAAGTAGTTAAATAAATTATCAATGCGATAAATTTATCTTTAAAATTATTACTTCCTGGTATACTACTCTTCTTAAAATACTGATATGATAAGGAAAGTTGTATTAAAAAACTGAGATACTGTTGGATATAACTCAAAAAAAAACAAATAACTATTTTTCAATCTGAATAATCAACTTAATTCTAAATCTAAAAGCGAAGACATCTGGAAAACATTATTTCCAAGTGTGATTAATTCCATGAATGCTTATGAATCAGTTGTAAAAACATCCATGCATACATGACGCCAACTATTGAATCCTGTAGTTAAGTGTTTATATTCCACTAGCGGCCGCCCGCGACTTCGTCCGCGTGGATTTAGATTTCCAATATCCTATGTGTTATTCTGATGTAGCTATATTGTGGTAAAGTTTTATTCAAATCCATTCAGTAGTTTTTACGTGAAAGAGTAACAAACATCCATACATCCATACTTACAAACTTTCGCCTTTATAATAGTAGTAGGATTATCTACAAATAATAAAAGATATGATTTTTATTAATACTCGCAGTGTAAGCAACCCTGGCAAGCTCGCAGGTAAACACACAACTCACAGAGGGACGTCGCACGTACAACTTATATTAATTCCATTCCACTACCACGTATGAATTCCTGCACTAAAAGTAATGAGAACTTTCATGGCATAGGATTTTGTACTCGGAAATTGATTTTAACATGGAAATAAAATTAGTGTTTTTGTTTCTAAAAATATTAAATGTATGTGTGTATGTGTGAAGGGACATTTTCCCTTATCCCTCCTTCCCTGTTCCGTCAAAGAACCACGCGTGCTGGTCAACGTTGCCATCCTTTTACCGTGGTCACTATTCCGTCGCGAACCCAGAAGTTCGGCAATTCATTTCTTTGCCGAACTATTAAGCGATGGAATGCGTTGCCAGCGTACGTTTTTCCTCCTTCCTACAACATGGACTCCTTCAAGAGAAGCGTGAAGAAGTATCTTGCGGGTCGGTATGGCGGTGCCAACTGATGGGATACCATTTTGGTACCACATCGGTTGTCATGGCAATTAGGGCTCCTCTTTTGCTTACCATCAGGCAGGGAGGAGCCAATGTACCGCGCTAATATAAAAAAAAAAAATGTTATCGCGTTTTTTTGCCAACATGGTGGTGGCGGTTAGATTTCTGTGCTCATAAACCTCGGATGTAGTGGGTCCAAATTCTGCATGGAACACTTTAACTGTGTGTTGGTTTCTCCAGTTTAAGATATTGTAGGCTTAAATCACCTGATTTTGAGCTTCGGAAGACACGTTAAGCCGTTGGTCACGACTATGAGCCGAATGGTCTGATCTATTGTAAGGATTGCGGAGGCCAGGCGACGGTAAGTCCATTTTAATAACCAGGCTGGTCAATTCAGGATCAGCGCAGCGTACCCTGGGCTCCGAGGCAATGGCCGAGGTTGCAACCCTGGCAAGCTCGCAGGTAAACACACAACTCACAGAGAGACGTCGCACGTACAACTTATATTAATTCCATCCCACTACCACGTATGAATTCCTGCACTAAAAGTAATGAGAACTTTCATGGTAAAGGAATTTGTAAATTGATTTTAATTTTGAAATGTTCCTTATTTAAATCGTTTTTTTATGTAATCGAGTTTTTTGTAAGATTAACAGTAAGTTTTTTGATTATTTGGAACTGATTTTTTAAATTGACAAGATTAACAAGAACAGAATAACAACAACATACATATAAGTTCAAGAAGACATCATTTAATATGAGTGGTAAATACGTATTTTGGTTTTTCGATTCTCATAAATATGAAAAACTTATTATCATACCATATCGACGCTTTTTGGACAATTCGAAGGTAGCTGCATCCTTGTTGCAGTTACCTTCGAATTCGGAAATCGTAAGGTATTACCAGTTCTTCAGACTGCATTACTTGACCGTTCCACATTTCCCACCCAATCCAACATAGACGGACCTCTTCTCCTTGACATATATTCCCATCTTCCCCGACGCCCTCACGCGATCCTCGATTCGCTATAAATCAGCTCACCTCAACATATCCGAGACGTATTACAGCGAGGCATAATAAATAGCAACATCCCGGACTGATCGATACACGTTCAGACATCTGTTATCAATTATACCGAGTGATCGATCGTAACAAGATCATCTGTGAACTACAACACCTACCAATTTGCTGTCGTGGAGAATTCTCCAAGGAACCGATAGATGTAGAGGAAGTTTATCCTTAAAGAGCCCTAGAGGTTTATGTGTAGAAGAGATGAGTGATCCTTTTTCAGGTAACAACATATGTAAAACAAACAACATTGTAACTTGTCTTAGGCGTACCCAAGACAAGTAAAGTAAGTACGACAATCAAATTCTCGAGATAAGGGATCTCAGAATTTGATCGGTTATAAGGGCCACAAGAGCTACCCAGACTTTTTGCAAAAGCTATTATTTTAACTGAAAAAATGTACTAAAAAATCTTCTTGAGTACGTATGAGCTTGAAAAGTAAAGAAAACTGGCCGTCTTAAGTTGTATTGAAACAGGAATAAAAGCTAACAGAAGATTACCATCCCCAACTCTTAAGAAGAGCTGAAAGAGATTGTAACAAGGAAATACTCCACGAAGGCATTATCATACCCTTCATTATTCCCTAACCGGAGAATAGCAATATCTCAAACCATTACGAGTTGAAAAGAAACTCGCGAATAAAGCCAAGATTGAGGTCATCCTGCTTTGACAGATTGATCTTACAAACTAACATAACCCTTTTCATTGTCAGGCGACATTCGACCTTGGAGCTTTGAGCAAATCGCTCCGAGTGTGGTAAGTAGTATTTCATGTCTGAGGGGAGTGTTTTGTTAGGCTAGTTACTAGAAGGTCTCGTTATTGGTGGTATACATGCATTCCCACCAAGATTGTGAAATTAAGTCTAAATAATATATTTTCTGTCTTTAAAATCGAAAATATGCTGCAGTGCTTAGAAGTGCCAAGCTGTGGACCTTAATTTCAATAGAATTTCTCTCAGTTTTCGGATAGCTTGGGTTTGGGGTTAAGCAACTATAAGCCCGTTGGTGTATAATCCGGGATGATAAATATGGATCTTAAGTGTCATTAAGTGTATTTATTAGTATCCTTAGTAGGACTAGCATTTGGTGTGCTAGTGCTAGGTTTTTTTTGAAGAATTTGTTACTTGGCGTTTTAACCTCCATAGCACTAAATTAGCCTTACAACTAACAAACAAATATCTATTTCTCTTACCGTCATTAATAAAAGGGTAGACAGTCCTCAGCTCCGCTTCGTACGCTTCTAGTGAAATGGCGGGAGCTATAGGAGGCACGTAGTCCTCTTCGGGTGACCGCTCGGACCCATAACCCTGGTCGAAGCCAGGGTCCTGGAGTTTCCACACGGGCTCAGCTTCTGAACCTGGAAGAGAGAATGATGTTCCGTTATTTTTCTTCCACTTTATGATAGCCCGGGTACACAGGAGAAGGTAAACGTAAGGAAGGGAGAAAGTTTTGCAAGGACTTTTATCGCATATTTTTTTAAACAATTGAAATAAGTGGTACTCAAACCCATGCCAATTGTTTACTAAACAGCATCGCTGTTGAAATACGAATTAAAGAATCTTGAGATCATCGAGATATTCGAGTGAAATTGTTTCAAATATTCGGTACTGAAAAGAACCATAAATTTTACTCAACTGAAATCTGCAAATCCGTCCATGATACAAACGGATATTTCAGCCATGACCTGCTTAACCTCTTGGAACGGTTATAAAGAACATATTATGTACATATTCGCAGGAGGTTAAATCTCTAATGTTGTGCAACTTTAGTTTTGTAATTAAAACTGTGCATGTTGATATTCCATGGACGAACAGATTACATTAATTTTACTGGATGTAAGAATCTTTTTTTAATATCATTAACTTATTATCACTTAACTTTATCACTGTTTGTTCAGAATAAAACCGACTAAATTAAACGAAGAACGCTGCAGTCTCAGCACACAGTCAATGTTTGCCGAAGTAATTGCAAACTCCGAGATGTCTTGCAAAAGTATATTCGATGGCGACAAATACTTAGTAAGAAATGTTCGCGATCATGGGCAAAATAAACAAATATGTCGAGAAAAAGTTCACTTAGCGCCGTCAAAGACGAAGGGATGTACAGAAGGTACATAGAATTTGTATTTACATACGTCATTCATCGTTTCTTTGCTGTCGTGTTTGAAGCAACATTTGGCAAACGTAATGTATTTATTTTTTATTCGTGTGACTGGCTCGATGATAGCTCCGTACTCAGATACGAAGTGATTTACATGTGTAGGTATTTGATCCATGTCATCATGTTTCTTTAGATTAAGATATAGGTAGGTACATGATTCTATTATAACTTCATTCATATTAATACAGATATGATCTTTTGTAAGTCTGAGTGTTCCTCTTCTACACAGCTAATACGCAGTATATTTATTTCCATAAACTAAAACACAAATCTCTACTTAAAACGACGAGACAATTTGTCTTTGTTTCTTTAAATCTCTGTATGTCTCACTCGAGGCAATATTGCATTTACGAGGAGCGCCGCGTCTGTATTTACGTATTCTGAGGCTAGCGAGCTCGAGTGCGACAATACTTTATTTAATTTATTTAATGTCACTGATATTGCAGTGTGACTTTAGAAGAGATTTCACAAATGAAAATCTGCATAATGTAATGCATTGTGATACGGGGCAAAAGAAACACGATTGCTAAGTTACACTGATTTTTACTTTTTTATTTTCATTAAACATAATTATGAACTATTTTTATTTGATTGAATTACTGTAATAATAATACCCATCCGGCTGTATTCGGCGATGGCGGCCGACCTTACGATCCGCCACGTATGCAGGATACGGCTTAGTGAGTGCGCAAGCACAGGTGCACTTCCTTTCCTCACTCTCATAATTCGGTGGGACAGTTATCTGACGCGACCGCACGGAGGAGCTCGAGATGAAAAATTTTCGGTCACCCATCAGATGACTGGCATCACGGCATGGCATATATACTAGCAGATAAGTTCTTGATAAAATTTATTTTTGACTTGGCTCTAATCTACAACCTCATACATTGTAGACTTCACATCCTCTATGTTAAATCGATCAATCTGTATTCATAATATGTACTATCAACAAGTATCGCCGATTAGAGTGACGATCCAAAAAGTGTTCAACCAATCGAATTATAATCGCATCAGAAAACGATATCGCGTAATACCAACATTAAAATAAAATATCATAAAATGTCAGTCATTCCTACCATTTAACTTAACGTACGAGGCCGGTATTATTTTTAGGGTTCGAATTTAATTCCACTAATGGTTACGTGTGGCCGCAGCCGCGGTAAAGAGGATTACGCTATGTCACTCGTTAGTTCGCGAAAGACAAATTTAATGAAGCATACATACATAAATGTTTCCTTTGTAAAGATTATTGTTTTTTCATGTGTTATCATTTTATTTTTGATCTTAGTTATTATATAATGAAATCAGTTTTTAATGGAAGTGTGGCAAAACTACAGTGATGTGTGTTTGTTTTAGCTTGTGGTTAGTGATTTATAAAATACAATAACTTTACTGATACATAATGGGCCCTGCATGGTCTTATACGTGAAAATAATAAGCCTACTGTTTTCACAGATTCGGAAGTCTTTTACATTAAACTAGTTTTTTACCCGTGTCTTTGCCTGCGTTATTAATATTCCTGTGGCAGCATTTAATCGGCATAAAAATAATCCTATCTCCTAAGTCAGCCCATGATCTGCATGTGTACCTAATTTCATCAAAATCCGTTCAGTAGTTTTAACGTGATTGACGGACAAACATGCAAAAAAAAAACTTTTACATAATATTAGTATGACGTATGATTGGAGCACACTACGCGGCAGTTATGAAGTGCTTGCAGCACTGCAAGTCCTGCAGGTCTGTGGTCCTCTGTAAAAAGAACTACCTCCTTTGCTTTCAACTTTAAGACCGGGAGAACATAAAAGTGGCATCTATATGTAGCAGAGGTCTACAGTCGGCACGGCACTAGTTACTTACTATAATTTGAATTTCCTACCTCTATCTCATAATAAATTCAACCCAATGCTAACCTTCAGAAAATACCCGTTCCTTTTCACTTTCTTTCTCAATCAAAGCAAGACCGAAGTGGTTTAACAACGTTATTTCCTTTTAGTCGAATTAGTTTCCTCCGATGTGTCAGTACTTAGATAAATGTTCGATCGGATATATAATTGCGAACGGGGAGATTGATCGAACCCACCTTTAACTAGGGCAAAGGTTGCCATTACTCAGCTTATATAATGAGAACATTTGTATCGAACTTGGGAATTAACGAGTCAATATTTATGGATGTTCTCGTATTTGAATTGAACAGAATTTGCTAGATATTTTTGCATGTCAATGATATATTATGCTCTAATGACCCGCGCCGGCTTTGTACGGAAGTGATCAGTGGTTTTGAAATATTGAACATATGTTATACGTGTACAATTTCTCCTTTAATATCTATTTATAAAAATAAGGCATAAACCGTTCCGAAGTTTTGAAGAAACAAAATGACTCGATTTAATGATTAGAACTTTCAGTTTCTATCTAGCTTCTGTCTTCACTTGAAAGATAATTCGTAACAAGTTATTTTCCAACAAAGTGTAACAAATCGCAGAAAGGTTGAGATTTCCTACAAATAAATAATTCACAACATCACATACATCGATCTGACTCCGCGTTAAGTTGCTTAAGCACTTGTGTTACAGACATCAGAATCAACATTGGTTTTACGAGAATACTTAAATAGAGACATATTACACCCAGACCAGGACAAATGTACACAAATGTTAGTCCTGTGCGGGGATCAAACCCGCGACCTCTTGGTCTAAAAGGCGATTTCTTGGCCATAACACCAAGCGGTTGTCACAAGGACAGTTACAAATAACAACCTTCGCAGTTCCTTCCCTACGTTAGAGCCAGCTTTCGGAAATCCCTTACAAGTTTATTACTCGCACACGTTTCACGCCACGGTAGAATTTCCCCAATCGCATTCCCTGTACGTTTATTAGTGCAGTTACCATAGCAATCTGTTGTAAGTATAGAAACACACTAGGCGGAAGAAACGCGACCGAAGTTCGACGAGACTACACTACGCTGGCAATCTATTTAAAATGAAAGATGACGCACTATACCGAAATTTCGTCGCGTTATTTTGTATAGAAAATGTATTGCCACCGAATTTCGGCCGCGTTATTTCAGCCTAGTGTGCCTACACTAAAAGTATGGCGCGAGGAATAAATCAATGCTAGCACCGGCCTACTACGGTCTAACTTATCCGTAACACGCAAGCCGCTATTTTACAAGCCGTTCCTTACGTTACATTTCCTTGCCTACATTACGTCCAAACGACACTTCATTATGTAATACTAGCGGCCGCCTGTGACTTCGCCCGCGTGGGATTCGGTTATATTTCACACAATATTTTTGTTTTCCGACGGGAATATCATTATTTCCGGGTTAAAAAGTATCCTATTATTTAATCCGGACTAGGTACTAACTTTACGTCTGCAAAATTTCAAAGAAATCGGTTCAGTAGTTACGGCGTCAAAGCGGAACAAACAAACAAACTCACTTCCCGATTTATTAAACTAGTGGCCGCCCGACTCCGTTCGCGAGGATTTTGGTTTATTCCATGGGAGCATTTAATCGCTATCACCTAAGTCAGCCCATACCCTGCCTGTATACCAAATTTCATCTTTCAATCAGGTAAACAGCGTGATTGACGGGCAAACATCCAACAAACAAACAAACTTTCACAATTATAATATTAGTATGATAACTAGTAATACATAGGTCGAATGTGGGCTAATGGTCATGGGATTTGAATGGTAGGAAACTTTTACGCTTTTAGGTGAATAAGGAATGAATTGTATGTTTTTTCCCTGCTGTAATGGAAGGTACGGTATTGATTTATCATCATACAATTATTATAAATGTGAAAGTTTGTCCGTCTATCACGCTGAAATTACTATACGGCTTTTGATGAAATTTAGTATACAGGCAGGGTAAGAGCTAACTTAGGTGAAAGGATACTTTTTATCCCAATCGAATGCGCCAATGGGATAAAAAATAAGTATATTTATATGGTAGAAAATTAAATGGTTACTAAAATGAGATTTACATGATTGCGAAGATCCGACTGTCTTTTATTCTGTAAAGATTCTTCCCTCAAATTAGTCTAATATCGTATAAAGATAAGATAGACAGACATACCCTGCTAAAAATCATATTGATCTTCAGATATAAAATAAAGAGAAGGCAGCTCAAGTTCTTACCACAAATATGCATTTGGTAAGAGCGTAATGATTCAGCTACTGTACATTGTGCAACGATGGCATAATTTTAATGATAAAGGTCTTATCTTTTTGAAACTATATGCAACTTTATACATTTAAGTACTCTTTATTCTTTTTATTTATTCCTTGTTGGTTGTAACCCGAGGCTACAAGCTTGGGTGAGCTTGTGAGTACAAAGAAGATTGGAAAATCCAATTGAGAAGCAATGGAATTGTTTGTATCTTGCTTCTAGTTCCTACCAACGGAGACGTTGGGATATTGTCACATATCACTATTTATTTCACAACATTTTCTACCTTTTTAGTATCTAAACATACCTTATATGTGTGTAAGTAAAGTAAAGTATCAGCCTATTAATGTCCCACTGCAGGGCAAAGGCCTCCATCATTTGAAATCATGTGTTAGTTACAAAGATATGTGGAAGTACTTATGTGCAAATTCGTGGTCTGGCTTTCACAAATCCTAAGTTCCGTACCACAATTCATTTGGCTCTTAAACAAACCAGCAAAAACTCCATTTCTAAATAAAAACCCAAAAACGCTAACACTAACAGATATCCGTCCAAAAACCGTATACAAGCCGCACATATCGTTGTTCCGATGCATAAATTCTCACATCCACCAAGCTAATGGTTCTGCTCCGATGGCGTCGCGTTTCCGAACCGAGGCGGCCATATTTCACGCTGCGAACACTAAATAAAAAACCCTCATAACACCCGTTCCATTATTCAGGTTTCGCAAAAGCTCCAGGTGTAAATCAAGGAGCGTGCGGCCCGTTATGATAAGTAATCCGAGTATTTGTGCGATCAACTCGTTCGAATTCGATCAAACGATTAAAGACGGATTTTGAACTAATATACGGGCCACATCCATTTTAAAATGTGTTTTTTTTAATCAAAGATGGAACTCATAATGCTAGCAATAGATGGAGCTATAAATATTTCGGTCTTTGATGGAAATCAATCTTGCTGATAAGCTGATGGAAATGACTCAATAATGCGACGAATATTTTTATTTGGAATAGATTTTTAGAAGCTGGGAATAGCAGGAAATCCTTGGTTCTATTATCTGCTAGAAACCCCTGAAACAAAACGTCGCTCATCAGACATGGGAAAACAGTACTTTTTGACATTGATGAGCGACTCTTTAGTATAGTTCCATTCATCAGGTTTCACAAAATCCCAGGTAAAAATCAAGGAACGTGTGGCTCGTTATGATAAGTAATCCGAGTATTTGTGGGATCAACTTGTACGTAACGCTTAAAGACGGTTATTGAGCTAAAAATCGGATTTGCACATTAATATCCGGGTCTTCATCCACATTACGATATGTGGAGAGTTGTTTTTTTTAATCAGAGATGGAAAACTTATGATGGGAATTGATAAAGCTATGAATATTTCGGTCTTTGAAGGACTCTTGTCACTCTTGCATGTACGCCATAAATTAATGTTTGAGTCCTGGGTGGGATTCTCACATACAAGGTCACCAAAAAAGCAATCGAAGTATACACTTAAGGTTCAAACCGCACTGAAAACGATTCATCGTGGAAAATAATACTAACATTTGGATTTTACATTTATAACCAAAACATTTTACGATTCCGATTCTGTTAATCCGTTAGTAGGTCCATTAATTAATTATAGAAGTTCTGTGATGTGGTTTAAAACTTGCTGCTTCAAGTACATAAAAAAATATTACAGCAAACATACAAGACTTTGTCGGCAAAACCAGGAATCGATGATCCACGACTTATCTCGCGTTAAGACCAAACTCGCAGGAACGAAAACATGTTGTCGGTAACACAAGAAGTACGAGTACAATGGCGAAGATTCGCTTAAAGGCTTACAGATTCCGCTCAAACATTCGCACGCCGAACAAACAGGCCCAGAGAATCCGCAATTCAAATATATGTTATGCCAAATGAATCTTATACGCTAACATTCTTTTTTGGAAGGTTGTGCGCTTGATGTTTGGCTACGAATATATTACAAAGAGTCGTGGGTATAAAAAGCATCTTCATATGCTTGAGGTTGTAACAGTGCCGTTCCTTCCAGCCTTCAAGGATGTTCAGGCCTCCATGATGGCTGGAAAGATCTAACCTGCGCGCCCACTGGCCGCTAATTAACTATCTTTCTAAATTCAAAATTCAGATTGCAGACCTAGAGCCTCCGCGGAGCTAGACACACTTATATAAATATTTTAAATATTATAAAATATCAATATCCTGTGATAGTCAAGAAAGTGTTGTTGAAGCCAGTGTACATACATACATATCCATTTATTTAAACTATCAACCACTACCAATTACCTACGACGGGAGACGCAATAAGAACCCCTGAGATCGCAGCCCGTCGCAAGGTCTCAGATTAATGAATATCAATAGATGCAGCGAATAATGTGTTAATTTGTGTTATTTTTCTAAACACGGGTTTGTTATCAACCAACTGAGTAGAATATTATGCATTAATAGTTCCCAAGTTAGTTTAAGAGGGCGCATCAATTATGACACCAATCGGATTGCACCCGCGCGCTTCCTCGGCCCCCTCTCGTCCTATGACTCCAACGCAATGAGACAGAGGTCGCCACTTCATTTTGTTTCGGGCGATTCCGCACAGTATGCAAAGTAAATCAGATAAAAATAGTCTAAGTGAGGGTATAATTAAAGCAAAAATTATAATAAATTATTTTATGAATGCTTTAAATGAGTTGTAACGCAAAAGTACCATTACATAAGGGAAGTAATATAATTATTAATTCTATAAAATGTTTCTTATCACACAGAGTACTACACAATCTTGGTGATTTGCCTTTACCTACATCTATTCAACGTTAAAATAAAGAATTGCTTAATAAAAAAACATTTTATAAGAAACAAGATTTTTTTAATTATCTCGACAATTAGTAATGATACGGCCTAGATAATTTTAACGTTTCTTTAAATAAGACCCCATCTACAACGCCACAAAGAATAGTTCCGATGCGATTTCATTCCGGGCGATATCCCTAAATTATCAATTCCTATAAATTGATATACTTAAACAAATACGTTATCATATTTACGCAATGCAATCACAATTTAGATTTCAAAATACAGTGTCATGTTTCATTTTGTCATAAGCATGCACCTCAATTCGGTTAAAATAACTTCTCCTTACCTATAATATCACTAACTAGGCGGTGTACGATTCCCACGCAGTAATCTATCGAGAAGAAACGGCAGGAAACTCGATAGCTGCTCTTTTAAATCTTCACTTACTACATTTATTTTGATTAGTCTAAAAATGCCTTGATTGAATAACAAAATTTACATATTAAAAGATACTAGCTAACGGAATTAGTATAATTTATAAATGCTTTTAGGTAATAAAATCTCATGAAGTACCTAAAGTTATTATGTACACATACATACCTTCGATTTTTAACCATGACCTGAACTTTTAACCTCTTGTTTGCCGTTTTTTTGGATTTTTTACGTTGGTTCTGCTTGTTCCCCATTTTAATAGGATTTTTTTACTCCTAAGCAAAGAAACACCGGTTTTCTCGAATTAGCGAAGTGAAAATTTTATGAAACAAAACAAGCCTGTCAACTCACGTCAGGTATCAACAGGCGTGAGTTTTCTTAGTGAAAAAGGTTTCATTTATAGAAAGGACTTGCTTGACTTTGAAGTATGCATTTAGATTGAAAAATGAAAGAAAACTTCTAAACCATACATTTTCCATCTACTTATTTATGCAAAAGATATTTTAAATAGTCTATTGCCGCAACACCTAATTTATTTCTCCATTTATGGTACTCAGTAAAAGAATTCAAGGACAATAGAATATAAGTTCAGGTTGGACTTGTAATTATGTATATTGTATTTTCATTAAATTTATAAACTGCTACCAAGTCTACTAACAAGCAAAGGCATAATTATTTCTTGCATATACTACCCACTGCCGCTGTGTCATTCACGTCAGCCCTTGTAATAATTTAACGAAATATTTTTTCGAGCCGGGAGAGCACTGAATCATAGTCTTCTCGTCTCAACGGAGAGGTTGCGACTAACCGATGAAACAAAACATGCCTGTGAGCACACGCCAGGTGCGACAGACGATAGCTTACTGCGCGGAATATGAACGTAATAAGCGCCAAACTAGTTTTCTTTGAATTACTCGTAAAATATGATATTTTTTCAAAATGTTCTGTGATAAATATTTAGATAATATAATTTGATATTATATGCCAAAATATTGGTTCACCAAAATGCATCGTCTCGGAAATAAATGTAACCAAAAATCAAGTCAGACGCAACTTCAAGACTTTTTTTATCAATGAAAATTGCAATTTTTTCAATATTTTCTGTGATAACTATTTAGGAACGATGCTTGAATATCTACGATTTTTTTTTCGGGTCATTTGAAGTTCATTTTCAAGGTTTAAAATGTGTTTGAAAATACGCGATATTTTTTACACCCCCTCTTAAGCTAGAAAAGGAAAAGTAATCAGAGAAATCTGACGCAATCCCAAAACTAGATGTACATAATTGTTTACCCGAACAGAGAAATTCTATCACACAGCTTTGTCCCAGGTCTTACACGACTAGCTCATTTTGCTGTCTCGAAATTCGATTTCCGTTTACTAGTATATAAGATTTAATTCGTATTTGTAGTAATTATACAATGACTATTTTCATTTATTGAAAGTAGATCTTCGCAACGTTAGTATACACAATGACCTACCAATTTTATGCGAGTCCAAACGCAGTTGATCTCAAAATCACTAGTTAAACGGGGTGTTTAATAATAAAAACGTCCATTCATTGCGCATGCACTTGCGGTCAGCGATGGGATGCAGTGCAAACCGCAAAGTGCATGTAGCAATTAGGTGTTGGGAGCATGGAATCTAGAGTGTTACGCGTAGTGATTACTGGTTTTGACCTATATCTTGTAGGATAAGTAGAAGACTATTCATGCTGTTTTGCGGTAACAATTACCAGTCCAGAGGAAATTGCGACGTGGTAATATTTGAGGTTATATTATATGTTCGAAACTAACAAAAATAACCTAAAACCCAAATAACCTAAAACCCTAATGGTTCAAGCGAATCCCAACTAATATTATAAATGCGAAAGTAACTCTGTCTGTCTGTCTGTCTGTCTGAGGTTTAAGCGGGAAAGCGTAACGCTTTCCCGCTTAAACCTCGCAACCGATTTTGATGAAATTTGGTACAGACAATCTTTAGACCCTGAGACAGAACATAGGCTACTTTTTATTTCGAAAAAAATAAATCCACGCGGACGGAGTCGCGGGCGGCCGCTAGTGTAACATAATGCAGAAACAATTGACACGCGATATTTGAATTTCGAACGGTGCTTGCGATCTTGTCAATTTTCTTTTAAAAGAGGGCTAATCTGCGTAAGTTATACTCGTATGCTCGACAATATTAAAATGTTTCAATAGTGTCTAGTGAAAATTAGCAACTCGTTGAATGATTATTATGTACGGCCACTGGTATTAGTGCTCAAACGAACAGTTGGTACTACGCAAATTATTCCTGTATAGCGAAGAATGAAAAGAAAAGAAGCGATTATAGAACATATATGTACCAGACCAATTTAACTTCAAAATAATATCAATTATAGTTATGAAAGTAACTAGGTGTCTATGCGAGCTACACCCGTATATCGAAACTTCGTCTCAAAAAACCGTGTAGTCCGCCCGAATGCCTCAACCGTGTTGCCTAGTAGTAATAGGGGTACAAACAACGCAAACTCGGTTGTATTCAATGGCAGTCTTCCGAATCTCGGGACGTGATAAGAGTGACAATAGCCGCCGACGCCACGATGTCTACTGGGCTTAGGGCTGGCGTTGAATTTGTTTTACTGACGGGGAAAGAAAAGAACCTCAGGGACCTTGTGGATCGAGCGGACATTAAATATTTGAATTTGGAACAGTGATTGCACCCTTGTTCTTAATTTTCTAAAGCGGCTAGTTTGCGGAGGTTTTACTGCTCGACATTATTGAAACGTTTCCAGTAGCAACTCATGAAATGATCAGGGTCACTCGCATAGTGATATAATAAATGTGAAAAAAAGTGCAGTGTTGTATTGGCCACGAATAGTGCTATGCCATTTCTTACCATAAGTGTCGTAAGCAGCGATTGTTAAATATTTCAATTAATAAATCGTGGTCTAATATCAAAATACTCAATTTACTACTAATTCATATGAATAAAAGACCGTGCGTTATTCCAACAATTTACTAGGTGCCTATGCGGGCTACACCCGTACATCGAAACTTCGTCTCACAAAACCGTGTAGTTCGCCCGAATGCCTCAACCGTGTTGCCTAGTAGTAATAGGGGTACAAACAACGCAAACTCGGTTGTATTCAATGGAAGTCTTCCGAATCTCGGGACGTGATAAGTGTGACAATAGCCGCCGACGCCTCGCTGTCTACTGGGCTTAGGGCTGGCGCTGAATCTATTATACTGACGGGGAAAGAACCTAAGACCCTGTGGGTCAAGAGGACATGCAATAAATCAAAGATCGTTATTGATTGGAGGCGTTACATGTAAATAACTACATAATATACTTTGAATTAGATTGCATGGGGATCAGATGGGGAGGGCATGGGGTCTTAAAGGCCGGCAACGCATGCTACCTCTGGTGTCGCGGATGTCCATGGGCGGCGGTGATTGCTTACCATCAGGCGATCCGCTAGATCGTTTGCCAACTCTGCTATAAAAAAATCTGCTTGCGTTTATTTTATATACTCGTAAATTGGTAGTATTAATGTAAAAGATATTTTGTACTCATAAAAGAATATTATTCGTTCCACTGTTAAAGTTTTGAGTTACGAAGGTTTTTAAAAAGTGCAACTGTCTGCCCTGTTTTGGTCAAAAGGAAACCGCAGGAGTTCAAGAGTTAGTGGGAATCCCTTAGCCTAATATACGCCTGCGAGGCTGGCTAGTTTATGGCAAGTTAAACATTAATGTTCGTCGGTCAAAAAAAGACATAAATCTGACAAAACTTCAAAACAACTTTGTTTAAAGCATCTCTCTTTAACCTTTAGTATAAACAGAAACAAAAGCATATTTTAGTCAACCCTACCCTCTACAGAACAGTTATCTCGCAAAATGTTACTCTTTGTCAGGCGAATTAATTCTGTTCATTGGACTGTTACCCTGAGATGCCACAGTTACTACAAATTGAACAAATTAAACCATCTGAATACCCATCGCTTTAATTAATTTACACGAATTAAATGCAATTCGACTGACTACACGGAGAGTTTTAGTGACCTGGCCTGGTTGTAATAATAATAACTAATGAATGAGATGATTTGTCTTATTGCACTTAATTATTTTAAACTTTTATAATGTAGGATTAAACGGGTGTCGCTGGTAAATCAAAAATGAATAATAAAATTGGTAAATAAGTGTAACTAACAAATTATAATACAGTTCATGACGACCCGCTTGGTGTAATGGTCAAGATGTTGCCTATAACGCAAGAGGTCGCGGGTTCGATCCCCGCATAGGACAAACATTTGTGTGCATGAACATGTCTGTTTGTCCTGGTCTGGGTGTTATATGTATCTATTTATTTAAGTATATTTGTAATACCACTGTTGATTCTGATGTCTGTAACACTTAAGCTACTTAACACGGGGTCAGATCAATGTATGTGATGTTGTGAAATATTTATTTTATTTATTTATTTATCTGTAATAACTCACATTGATAACCACAATATCAACAACGTTAATAGCAAAGAGGTACACTTGTTTTGTTTGTTAATGAAAACAATGCCCAAAAATAATATTGATATTCCTTATTCTGGGTCCTTCGACTATCGACCTATTTAAAGAGAAACAAAAGAATGAAGCCTCAAGTTATCTGACTACCAAAACCTGTCGTAATTAAAAAAACAAGCGCCTTGCAATTTGTAGCAACTTTTTAATCTACGGAAGAGTTTTAACTTTAATATGAATTATAAGGAAAAAAGCTTATCTAAGTTAATTAACACTGGTTTAATGGACAATTAAGTTTGACGTCTGTCGGATGAAAATAATTCCACGGCTATGAAAGGATAAAGACTTGGTATTGGGATGAGAGAGTACTTTAGACCGCGAATACTATATCATTGTTAAAGGTAAAATAAGTAAAAAAAACTATAATTATTGCTATAAAGAATATTAAACTGTAGGTAGGAGAGAGAGTAGAGAGCTACTTTATAATTATAATGTAGCATAATGTATTAAAAAGGAAACCGCCTGTCGGATTTTTTTCCATTCAAATCAATTGCTAATTCCTTTTCCTGTGAAGTTTTGCTTCATGCATAAATCGTAGAACGTTTAAGCAGTTAACATTATGCATAAATCTGAACTTTATCTAAAACACCCGGGAATAAAAGCAGTAAAAGGATTGTGGCGTGGCCTCTGTCACAGCCATTTCACCAAAACTGAATAAATGAAAAGGGAGCAAAGTGAAAACGGCGATACACTCGTTCACTTGTTACATTGAATTAAAATGCAATACTTTAAAAGCATCGGAATTGAAAAACGCGGGAATTTACGAGAGACACTTCATTGCAATGAGAGCCGTGCTCGGCAAACAGAGGCCGAGATCAATTGGTTTAATCCAATTACGATTGACCAGGCGCCCTGCATTCTTTTCAATTCCGCGTCTGTGTAAATTCATGTTTCTGGCCACTTTTTTTTTCTTTTGTCACAGCAGTGGCTTGCGATGTACGGCGAATTTTGAAACTGGCAGGTTGCGAATTCATTTGAATAATTTTTTAAAGCTTTTGTCCGTAGTTTGGAACTATCGGTTTTGTTGGTTAGGGGACGGATGAGCATGCAGTTTATCTGATGGTGAGTGCTTAACGCTGTTCTACACAAATACGCTTCGGACGGGCCTTATTTCTATTTGGTGCTCGGTTTTGTTGGCTTGGAATCTGGGATTGAAAATAGGAATAGGGATCATGTTTCAAATTGATTAGAAAGGTATTTTGTATGACTTTTTATTTTTATTTTTCTGATTTTATGAGGAACATACATCATGATGCCATAGTTTATTTATGTGCCAATATAAAAAATCAAAGCAGCACTTAAAAACGAAACGAAGATTTACATAATATCAGGTGTAATAAATTATCATACTATCGCATGTTTGTAAATTCTACAGCTCAATACATTGTACTTAAGCTGCTAAGATGATGTGCCAACATGACGGGTGTTAAGTTCCGAATACAGTATCGTATAGCAATATCCGAAGTGCAGAAGCAATTACAGCTAAGGACAAATGGTATTTAGTCAGCTCGGATTCAGTCATTGAAACAATTATCTGTCATTATGCTATGCAAGCTCGGTTT
The DNA here is from genome assembly GCA_958496325.1 of Nomophila noctuella. Classification (NCBI taxonomy): domain Eukaryota; kingdom Metazoa; phylum Arthropoda; class Insecta; order Lepidoptera; family Crambidae; genus Nomophila; species Nomophila noctuella. The sequence goes on along the minus strand of OY292490.1, from coordinate 11,141,646 downwards.
CGGATTCTGTAGTGTAAACACCTTCACACTGCAGAACTGAGACCCAATATGTTATATATGCCCATAGATTTAATCGTTAGTAATGCCCCTACCATACTTCGACCCGCTATAAAATTGTCACAAGATTTGAAGCGACAGTCGCTTTTTGTCGCAGTAACAGCATGTTGCAACGTACGTCATTTCAAACAAAATAAAATCAAAGTTTTCTTTTGTCTGGGACCTATCTATAAACCTTACTAATATTATGTAATAATGCGAAAATAACTCTGTCGGTCCGTCTGTTACCTTTCCCGCTTAAACCTCTCAAAGGAATTTATGAAAGGGACAGATAATCTTTAGACCCCGAGAAAGAAATCCACGCGGACGAAGTCGCTGGCGGCCGCTAGTCCCAACTAATATTATAAATGCGAAAGTAACTCTGTCTGTCCGTCTGTCTGTCTGTCTGTCTGTTACGCTTTCCCGCTTAAACCTCGCAACCAATTTGATGAAATTTGGTACAGACAATCTTTAGACCCTGAGACAGAACATAGGCTACTTTTTATTTCGAAAAAAAGAAATCCACGCGGACGGAGTCGCGGGCGGCCGCTAGTAGTATATAAATAGGAGTCAAAGCCTATTTGCTTCATGCCCGTCGGTGACGGAAAACACCGTGAGGAATCATGCACAGTCAGACAACAATAGAATTATTGGATCAGCTCGCATTTGTTTATGAAAATAAAAATATTTAGTCGCAAATAGATTCCAATAAAAGTATTTTACAATTATTTACTAGTAGTTTTTCAACCATTAACACATTGCAGCTCGTTAATTAAATTAAAATTTTAATTTGTTAATAGATTCATATTCCAATAAAAATATTCCAATAAAAAGTATTTTACAATTTAGTTTTCCAACCATTAACACATTGCAGCTCGTTAATTAAAATTAAAAAAATAAGTTGTTAAAAGTTCACAAAAATATTTTTGTATTTTTGTTTTGTATTTGTTTTTTTCCCCTTATAGCTTCAATCATCACCTAGTTTGAATTTCGAAGCTTGGCAATTTTGTCTTTTTAAAAACGAATGACTTCGTTAATGTTCGTTTTGTTTATTATGTGTCTCCAAAAAGAACGAACAGTTATTTATATCTTGCCGCAATATCCATCTTGCTTAGTTTGCAAATCGTGGGCTTACCCGCTAATTCACCGATTAGCCTTGTTTACCCTAAATTGCGGTCTTTAGCTGAAAAACTATTAGGAACCATTGCTTATATCAGACTAGGCTTGATCTGAAAATTAATGGCTGTAGGTATGAGGAAGGAACTGAGAATTGTTTGATGTCAGATTGTCCGAATCGGTCCTAATCTTAATAAAAAAATCAAAACCAAGTTATTTTGTGAAATATAAAATAATTCATAGTGAATAATTCTTTGCATTTATGTTAAGGCCTGATGTAGTTGTAATTTACTAAGATCTAGTTCTAGATGTTCAGGTGAACTTAAGGTGAACTAAAATTGTAGGTCTGTATTATTTAAACTAAACAAAATATTCCTTACATGTGACAGTTCATTTTCTTCGATGTCCGATTATCCTAATCGATCCCGGTCGATATTAATTCGAATCGGCGTTCTACTGTATCTGACTGAATGGTTAGCACAACCTACATTTCTTGATCTTGACCACACAATAAATAGGTACAAAAGGCGGACATAACGCTGAAAGCGTTCTCTGCCAGTCAACCTTTAGGAAAATCGAAATGTTAATCGCGACAAGCCTGTTGGTCGAGTGGCTAGTGACCCTGGCTACAAAACCAAAGGTCGCGGGTTCGAATCCCGCTAGGGGCAAATGTTTGTGTGACGAACATCGGCATTTGTACTCGAGTCATGGATGTTTATAAATGTATTTAAGTATGTCTATCCGTTCCCTAGCATCCATAGTACAAGCTTCGAGCTTAGTTTGGGGCTAGGCAATTGGTGTGTTAGTCCAATGAATTTAGAATTTATTATTATTATTATTATTATTATTTTTATTTAGGAAAAACATTTCTCTCTTTTTAAGAGGTTTCAATTCAAGAGCACGGGCCAGAGGCACAGTAATCAGCACACGTTTATGGTGAATAACAATGGTATAACGTATTCACGCCAAGTCTCTGGAGAATCCGCATTATCAAGGCGGGATTGCTCTGTCTCCGCCGAGAATTATCTGTTAACTAGGGCTTGATTGTATCTATACTTAATGAATAGCTGTTGTCTATAGAAAATAAGTTTACATTATGTATGTAGGAAAGTTATCAAGCTTGTTATAAAATAATATACAATCCCGCGAACACGCCAGGGGTCTGGTAGTAACTGGCTTTTTAAATTCATTCTTCTTGGTAAACAGATAATTTCGGTCCGGATTGTGTTGCGACAAATCGTCCAAAAATTCCCGACCTAATTATCGAACACAGGACCTCGAGACCAGGGCCCTATAAGTATAGGGCCCTGGTCTCGTGGTCCTTAAATCACTAGACCATCGATGCGTTACTACGTTTACTTTAAAGTAGTAAACAGTGTCAATTTATCCTCTTTATTTCCTAAACTCCTTTGCCATGCTCGTCACTTCAGCACTCATCTTTCAAGACCTCGCTTGTTCATTCTAAAAAAGAACAATTTAAAAACGAGTCAACACACCTTGTATTTTTCCCATTCACTCGCACCTAATGCATCAACGTCGTTCGTTCCTTCGAGCGGCGGCAAATTGGGATTAATACCCCTCTCAGGCGCCCCCACATTTCTTTACTGATTAGCCGGTAAGATAAATAGGCGAAGATTGTGTCTCCACTAATGTATTACCTTCTATTTCTGTTATTAGGAGTTTGATGGCGACAAATCATTTCCGTTGAGTGGTTAATGGTGCTATTTTAGTTCTGTGCTTTTAGGAATGGTTTTTGAAGTTTCTTCCTCATTAAAATGGTTAAACGGGTGAAAGTTTGACGATGTAAAACGCATTTAATGAATAAATTCATTGGACTAACACACCAATTGCCTCGCCCCAATCTCAGCTCGAAGCTTGTATGTAGTATGGATGATAGGGAGCGGATAGACTTACTTGAATACTTTTATAAACATTCATCAAACAAACATTTGCCCCAAGCGGGATTCTAACCCTTAGTTTGGTTGCCAGGGTCTCTGACTACTAGAACAACGAGCCCGTCCAATTGAATGTGAGTTGTATCTTTATTCCTATTTGTTACCAATTATTTTACTAGACTTCATTGAATTGGTAGAAGGTTATTTAAACATGTACCTATAACTCGTCAAAAAATTTTAGCTATTATGAATGTATACTGTACTTAGTTATAATTTGAAAATTTAATGGCAGTAGAAAGAAAGTGATTAACTATTTTTCGCTTCAGACACACTTAAAATTCTTAGCAATTCTAAACATTTCGTACGGTATATTTATGCAAATAAACCCGGCATAATGGCTCCGATTCGCATGATGGTAAGCTCAAATTGTTACGACATCGCAAACTGCTTGTTTGTCTATCCGATGACGCCATTCCGTAAAGTTAGTTCTTTACATAAAAGGGAAAATTCATAATAGGGTTGCCATTATTATTATTACTTTTCCTTATAGCTTTGAAAAGCTTTGTTGTGCAAAGGGTTTGTAATTTTTCATCTATTACAAACATAATACATATCTAGATTTCGGCAGCAAAAAGAAACTGGTTTTTATGATTCAAAGGAATATTTTTTGTTATGGACCATGAAATTACAAACATGAGAACCTTAAATACTTTTAAACCTTAGAGAGAAAGACCAAATACGTAGTCGAATTCACCTATACTATTGTTCGACCCTTGAAATATTTAGGAGTATCGTATCGATTAAACAGTATTACAAATGAAATTGATATTCCTGACAAAATGGGGTAAGTGTATCCGAATCGTTCAAGCGGGCGGGTACTGGCGTGACGTCACTGCGCCTCGGGTCAAGGCCGGCTTCGCTTTAACGCTTACAGCGCTTATTAATAAAGAGTCAGCGATAAAAGTGAAACGCGACGCGTGCGTTACAATTAAAATTTCAATGTTCGCTTATTGCGAGCGTTAAGATGTGCTTTCAGAAAGCTTGTATTGCGCCTGATTCCGGTGCTTAAATCAAATCACCGTAGGTATGTGAGTTTGGTAAAACTGGCTGTTTGATATGTTTTCTTTTGCCTTAGAAAATAGAGAAATAATAATTACAGAACGCGTTGTGATTTAATATGGTCCTCAGCTAATTGTTCAGATTAATAGGAAATGAACTCACTATTATGGGTGGCGGTGGCGGGCGGTGACACATTCACTAGCAACTCGTCTGCGCTGATTACCATAATCCTGTATGGCTGTATAATTTGTTTTCCTTTGCCTTAGAGAAATGTAAATAGAGCACGCTGCATGTATGCAAAACGAGATTCACATTGTGACTAATTTCGGAATTTACTGAAACTGAATTATTCACTTTTCTCCACTGAACATTAAATCTGTCTGTTTGACTGCCTTTTAAAACTATAATATGCACAATACACCGCGGCCGTAGTTTCCGAAAATAATAATTATTTACCTACTCATTGCAGCTATTTTAGGAATTTAACTGAAATCGCACAACTGGCTGTTTGATTCCTTTCCTTTGCCACAACTAAAAACTAAAAAAAAAAAAATCAGTAGCTCACACTGCGGTACGTATCTAAAGCGAGATTCACTTATTACACCTATATCAGACTCTTGAATGAATCTAATTTTCTGTTAAATTTATTTTCCTTTGCCTAATGTTGATAACTTAAAAAAAAATAACTCATTGCGCGTAATTTCGTCTTGCACTTTAATACACTGAACGTTACTGGCTGTTCGATTTGTTTCCTTTGCCTACTTTGAGAAGTTTTAAAAAAAAATAACAGTAGATCACACTGCGGTACGTATCTGCAAAGTGAGATTCACCCATGCCGCAGTTGGGCATTGAGCGTGGTGACGTCACGCAATGCGCCTGAACGCGGGTCAAGGCCGAGTTCAACCGCTATTAATAAAGTACGAGATACGTTCCGCTTGACACTTTCATTATGATGAACTGAATACGAGGTAGCACTTCTCTCGAGTTGGAAGTTTATAATGATGTTTATGTGTAAGGTTAAGGGAATTTAGTTTTTAAAGAATGTTACTTGGTAATTATTTTCCTTTGCTTAAGCACATTGGGGAGGATATTGGGTTTTAAACATTTTCGACTAATGTCTTATTGATAACCGCTATTAATAAAGTATGAGATACGTTCCGCTTGACACTTTCATTATTATGAACTGAATACGAGGTAGCACTTCTCTCGAGTTGGAAGTTTATAATGATGTTTATGTGTAAGGTTAAGCGAATTTGGTTTTTAAAGAATGTAACTTAGACATTATTTTGTTTTGCTTGAGCAATTTGGGGAGGATGTTGTGTTTTAATCGTCTTCGACTACTGTGTTATTGATAAATGCTTTTAATAAAGTATAAGATGCGTTCCGTTTGAAACTTTGATTACGATGAAATGAATACGTGGTAGCACTCCTTTTGAATAGGTAGTAGGAAGTATATAATGACGGTGATGTACTAATGTGTTAGGCGAAGCGAATATGTTTTTTAAAGAATTTGAGGTAGAGCTTACTTTGCTTTGATAGAGCAAATTGGACAAAGTATGGGGTATTAAGGGCAGTGGTCTTTGTATTATTGATCTATTTACTAGCAGTTAAAGGGCTGGGTATAAAATATTCAAAGTCGAAGGAAAAGAGTTTCGACTTCAGGCTTCAGCTACACTTCGATTACACACAAATCACTTTTCATCTTGGAGGCAGAATAATGAGATAAAATATTTATAAGTTAAACAAATAATTCTATAAGTAATATTTTAGTTCTATAAACATTGTATCATTTAGGTCCGAAACTACCACCACCAATCAAAATGTCCCCTAGTTTCCGAATAAACCCACTAACGAAATACGCTTGATTACGTTCAACTATCCGGTTGGCCTGGCGTAAATCTGTCAGCCGGGGTACGCTCGTAGATAACTCAAACCGTTTAATTACTTAAACCCCATTGAATACGTCTCAATAAACTAAACTCCGATGCAAGCTCGTGCAATGAAACCTAATGATGTCATGCGAAGTTACAAACTACGAGCGAATTGTGACTAAAGGGAACACATTCATTGGACTAAATTCAGGAGATGTAGTTATGCAATGTTAGAGCTTTGAACTGTATTCGTTTAAGTGAAGCTTCAACACCAATAAAATTGAAATACATACATGTTTTCGATGAAAAAAAACTCCACGAACATGCTTTTTTGCAAAAAAAAATTGCAGGAGCTCGGGGCGTGTTCTTATTTTGAATTACACGCGTGTAATATGATTTTACTAGCGGCCGCCCGCGACTCCGTCCGCGTGGATTTCGATTTCCAATATCCTATGTGTTATTCTGATGTATAAGCTATATTGTGGTAAAGTTTCATTCAAATCCATGCAGTAGTTTTTACGTGAAAGAGTAACAAACATCCATACATCCACACATCCATACATCCATACATCCACACATACAAACTTTCGCCTTTATAATAGTAGTAAGATTACTTAACTTGCGGCCGCCCGCGACTCCGCCCGCGTGGATTTCTTTTTTCGAAATAAAAAGTAGCCTATGTTCTGTCTCAGGGTCTAAAGATTGTCTGTACCAAATTTCATCAAAATCGGTTGCGAGGTTTAAGCGGGAAAGCGTAACAGACAGACAGACAGACAGGCAGAGTTACTTTCGCATTTATAATATTAGTTGGGATACTCTTCTACTACCTCCTAATATTATAAATGTGAAAGTTTGTTTGTCCGTCACTCACGCTAAAACTATTGAACGGATTTAGATGAAATTGGTATACCTACATGAGCTATTCTAGGTGATAGGATACTTTTCATCCCAATTAAAATGATCCCACAAGAATCTTGAAAGCTTGCACTTAATCCTATGTGACGTCACCATTAATAACCACGTGGTTATTAATAGTCCCCTCTGACGTCACACGCCGCAATTATAGCACCGAAGATAGCTCTTAACTGTCATAACTATCAATGACCGGGTCAAGGTTAACTGAATTTCGGTCCTCATCGTTATTAATAAGCGCAGTCACTAATCCTTGTCAATTAACGTTGTGGACATAATAATTATATGGATTACGTAGTTAATAAACCAATTAATTACCCTATTAACCATAATGGTTGGACATAAATAGAATGGGCTATATTTTTGGCTTTTACGCGGGAATTTATTATGTGCGGTTTGTGTGTATTAAACAAATGTAATGTAAGCATATTTGTCATTACGACGAAAGGAACGCAAAGTTGCAGCCTTTTGTTTTTGCAGAATCATTTTTGAACAAATTATGCGAATTTTTTTAATTCACATTGTAAAGCTTTCTCAATACCTATATTGTTTTTCTCATTTAAATTGAAATGCTTATTTCAAATAACGAAGGGAAAGAACATTGCATCTGATGTGACATGTCCGTCACATTTCTCAGAAGTTCTCAAGGTGAGCGATGATGATAGATGGCCTTCCAAGGCACGGCTTTTATCTCCCCTCTTGTTTCGCATGTAATTCCTGCAAGCTGTTGTGATTTGGCTAAAGGAAATGACTATATTTGATACCATGTCTTTTATCACAACAAACTGAAAGCCAAGGTTTAAAATTAAGGTAACCTGAATATGCCAAAATGAGTTTCGTTTTACCTAAGTTTTTTTAACCTCTGATACATTGTAGAATATTTAATAAAATTTTAAAATTAGTATTAACAAAAAAAAAATTGTCCTATCTTAGTCGGGGATTGAGCTCAGCACCTCTTGCAAGATGATAAAGGTAAACTATTTAGCATGTAAAAATGCTTTAAAGTAAATGACATAAAGACATTTTTCACTGAAATAATGTTCCTAAAAATAGACTATCTGTTCTATAAGACAAAGACTTTTTCAATCACATGACATAACCATCAAGCAAAGCCGTCATATCGCCACCGGAGTTTTCCGATTGGACCGGTGGCACGGACCTTTATCTATTACCGTCGTTCCGGGGATATGTTTCTGACGTCCTCAGAGCCATCCTTTTCCGGTCCACGAAAAAAAGGGACATAATAATCGCGCCTTTATTGAATCAGACGGAACCAGATCGGCTTAGCACTGGTCCTTTTTAGTAGATCCGAGTAGAGATGCGACACTCTTAATTAAAAACATCGATATAAATGAAGGTTTTTTCTTAAACAAGCCATAAATATTTTGAAACGATGTTTTGTAAATATACGTTAGATTGCCTTTTTGTTTTTGTTCCTTAAATATTTGTATGCTTGTCCTCAGACAATATTCAAGACGTACTCACAAATATCTGCCAAATCAATTTGTGAATTTAACTTCTGGTTTATTTACATGACAGTGAACATCTGACTAAATCGTTAAAAAAGATAGAAAGAAGCACCACATTAAAAGAAAATAGGAGGTTAATTAATCACAGTGACAATTTATGTTCTTTAATAGAATTAAGAAATGACATCATATCAGTCTATCTATACTCTATATCGTATGCTAACACGATGTTTTTAGAGCAAGTCAGCTAATCTTAAAAAATATAAAATTACAAAACGAAAATTTAAATAGAAAAATATCGATAGATCGCTCCCACCACTATACCCACGTCTACAGTAATCCACATTTGAAGATGAGGTTTAAACAGTGTGTCTAATGAACACTGTTTGTACGGAGATTAAAGGAAGCTATTTCTGTAGTGACACGGAGGAAGTACCGCAGTTTTACGGTACTCGGAAACCCACATAAACGTGTTATGTTCCGAGATAAAGTTTTATACTTTCCTTGCGTTTTAGTTGGATTGGTTGGACTGGGCGTTGGGAAATCTATGAAAGTTACTACTCGCAACCTATTATTGGATGTGATGGTGTTCATTAAACAGTAAAGAAGACCAATCTATACTTATATAATCTATACTATTCATACAAATATAATAAAGCTGAAGAGTTTGATTGTTTGAACGCGTTAACTCAGAATCTACTGGTAAAAAAATAATTGTGTTGGATCGTCCATTTGTCGACGAAGGCTTTAAGCAAGTAAATATATGGACTCCCGGACGGAGTCGCGGGCTTCCGCAAATCAGGTATGTACATGTAATAGTGATAGTATAAATAGTACGTTGTTGTACTCTGAGCCGTACTCTGCAGGCAAATAAAAAATTCTCCGCGTATAAGCAAAACTAATAACAACATTGTTTGCTATTACGAATGTAAGCTTAAAAAACTCTCTTCCATCAACACGATGTACGGTAAACAACCAACTTTCCATGAATTCTAAAATCTAAAACTGTTTGAAAATCACTGACTATCTTTCATCACATTCTACGAATCCTGTCCGTATATGAAAAACATTAAAAAAAGAGAAAAGAGCAAGCTCGGTACAAGATAAAGTAAAGTGAGCTTGGAAAAAACAGGGTGAAATGAAAATGCATAATTTATATGGCACATCGCGCTTTCTGAGGACCTTTTGATTCGTTTAAAGCGAAGCGAAGACGCGTAAGTAATATTTTTTGATAGAACGTGAAATGAATAATCCTTGCGATATTATACAGAGAACAAAATTTTATTTTCTCTGGAACTCGGCGTCGAAGTATATTATGGGACTATTTATATCTTCCCTCTAGGCGGAGGCATTCTTCATTTGTACATACTAAACATGTAGTTAGTCACCATATCTTTCAAGTGCGGATTGTTGATAACCAAAACTCAACAGAAAACTTCTTCTGACTCGGAAATCCAACCTAGGACCTCTAGATCACGGCACTTAACCTCTAGCTAGACCGACGGGGATTTCTGAGTTCAAAGTAATAGTCATAAAAAAATTGGCCAAGTGCGAGTCGGACTCCCGCACTGAGGGTTCCGTACAAATTCTATTTTTCACGTATTAAAAAAACTACTGAATAGATTTCGTTCGAACCAATTTTCGTTGGTAGTTTTTATAGTAATGTACATTATATATTTATTTCAGATTTATCATCCTCTTACTTTAGAAGTTAGAGGGGGGGGGGGACACTTTTTTCCACTTTGGAAGAGTCTGACACGCAAAGTATTCACTTAAGAAAAAAATGAGCTTAGAAACCTCAATATATTTTTTAAAGACCTATCCATAGATACCCCACACGTATATGTTCAATGAAAAAAAATATTTTCAGTTTCAGTTCTAACTATGGGGACCCCCATTTTTTTTTTTTCTATTTTCGTGTGAAAACCTTGTTGCGGTTCACAGAATACATTAACTCACCAAGTTTCAATAGTATAGTACTTATAGTGTCGGAAAAAAGTGGCTGTGACAGACTGGCGGACAGACAGACAGACAGACAGACAGACATGACGAATCTATAAGGGTTCCGTTTTTTTGCCATTTTGGCTACGGAACCCTAATAATGAAATTTGAGTAGAATTCAAAATAAGTTAACGTCACGGATCAAAACACAGAGCGGATTTGTAAGTACCAAGGGCTCTTTGTTAGAGATATGGAAAGATCTCAATCTTGAATATAAATAAGATGTACTCTTAGTTCATTCACTGAAATACGAGTTTATTTATACGTCCAATTTGTACGGCATGGTTCCTTCCATCTTGTTTAACAAAAGCATCTGAACATTTTCGTGAGTTCACTTGGGGTTTATTATTATCCTTACATTCAACCATCATTATAGTCTGCCAGTTGCAAAGTCCCATTCCCGTATTGTGTATAAATAATACCTTACTGACCTACCTAAGGGAACGGTAATACCTACCGTTCAAACCTGGAGGTAGATAGATCGATTCCTAGTGTCGCTTTTTGATGTAGACAATGGCAGATAGACCCAAAATCTAACAATATTTTACCTTGCTCATTGTAAAGGTATCCTACTTTATTTATTGTTTCTGGTGAGTTTTTTTCCAGAATTTTTTTAAGTTTTGATCCCGTCTAGATGGTTCGGGAGTGACTAGTTCCATCTCACAACTTCTTCGCCTGTGACAAACCCACATGTTCTTCTGGCCTTAAGAGCTTCCGTTGCAAATCAAAAGAGTCTCTGATAGAACATTTCGTTGTATCAGGACAGCCTCAGACATCTTTCTTTCTTTCAAATAGAGAAAAATAACAAAAATAAACTCACCAGACTTAGAGACTCGGTAGCGTAGCCCCCTCCCGCCTTTGGGATGACAGCGGTTGTAAGTCCCGAAGTCTCCGTAGTTGTTGTTCACTCTGCTGTAGTCGGCCAGATGTCTGTTCCCGTCTAGATGGTTGGGGAGTGAGCGGTTCCATCCCATAACGTCGCCGACGACTGACCCACAGACGGATGATTCTGTCTGGCTCTTGGAGTCGCCATTGCAAAGGTCCCCGCTGGAGCGGGCGCGACGCCCCTTCAGGCCCTTGGCAGAGTGCTGGCTGATGTTCGAGCCCATGGCGGGGCGGGACCTTAGGGCCCCGCCGCCATCGCGACGTTGGTTAGCGCAATCCTCGTCCTCGGTTTTGATGCGTTTAGCTGTGGACAAAGGATAACTGTTCTTAATGCAGATCGAAACCTCATACAAAGGAATGTAAAAATAAATAAATCATAAACCCATTTCATACATTCAAGTGTTGTTTTCTTAATAAACATTTTTGTATCTAAAAAGGTCAATTCAATTCTCAACCAAGTGTGTATGGTACCTTAAAGCATGACAAATCTCAATTACAATATTGAAAATACAGAAAAAGAGCAGAATATCTAAAAATGAGCTTAAATGTCCAATTTTAAAAATATTTAACGTAAATAGATGTTACCGAATTAATCTGAGTTACCGAATTTAAATACAACACAATTTCGTGACATGCTAATCGGTAAATCCACAACGAGGATGTCAAATAAAGGCTAAATAATCATTCCAAGAAACATTCATAAAGGTCAAGAGGCTGTTGTATTGAGATCGCACCGGTCACAGTGTACTGAAAGTAACAGTAAAGTCGCCGCTGATATGTATATGTTAACGGCAAAGCATATAATCGAGGTATTCTATACAATACCTAGGTAATGTATTGAATACCTGAGGCGTTCTGGCAATGTATGAAATACTATGAATCATATTTTCCATTGCATACTTTACCAAGGTAATCTATGCAATGCCTAGGGATTGTTTAGAGTACCTGTTGTGGCACAGGCAATGTGTAAAGGAATAGATCGTAAGTCTTAATTTTCAAATGTTTTCAGAATAAAACCTAACTAACCTACAAACTTTGGGACGGAAGACTAATTTGATTGATAAAAAAAGTAGGTTAGGGTTATTTTTTTTTGCAAACCCTTTAAAATGTTTGATTTATATAATCATTTTTATAAAATAGAAATCGATTTATTGGAAAATAACTCTATCTTACTAAAGGTTGACTAATATTCAATCGTTTCGTTACTTCTCGAATGATACCCAACATTACTAACCACGTTCCATTCCACTCATTCCTTGTCCTCGTATTGCGTACATTACCGGCTGCGTATTTGGTATTGTATAGAATACCTAGACAAATTATAAAATTCGTAATATTTCATACATCACCTATTATACGTTTTTGGGATGCTATTCATTGCCTAGGTATTGTGTGTAATGCCGGATTGTACAGATTACCGGTAACATATACAGGGTGAAATCTTGAAATGGGTTTTGTTGGGCAGGTACATTAACCGTTACAGTTACAAGAAAACGTTGTTAGGCAACCATCCCTAACTTTTTGAGATATTATGACCTTCATTCACAGATTTTGGAAAAAAGTTACAGTCAGCAAAAAAGTGCTGAAACTGGCAAAATTTTTTTTTCATGCCAATCGATCCTATTTCATGTCAGGATCAAATGACTCTATGGGACCATTTGAGGTTTGAGTACTAAAAATGTCAGAAATCGCAAAAAACTTTCACCATACATTTTGTACTAAAATTTCCAAAAAAAATTTTTCGTGCCATTCGATCCTCTTTCATGTATAAATCAATACTTTGTAGCAGACCATTTAAGGTTTGACTACTAGAAATGTGAGAAATAGGCTCCGAAAATTTTCAGTACCAAATGTATGGGAATAGTATTTTTTGCGATTTTTGCCATTTCCAGTACGCAAACCTTAAATGGTCTAATACAAAGTTCTGATTCATACATGAAACAGGATCGAATGGCACGAAAAAAAATTTTTGGAAATTTTAGTACAGAATGTATGGGAAAAGTTTTTTGCGATTTCTGACATTTCTAGTACTCAAACCTCAAATGCTCCCATAGATTCATTTGATCCTTACATGAAATACGATCGATTGGCATGAAAAAAAAATTTTGCCAGTTTCAGCACTTTTTTTGCTGACTGTAACTTTTTTCCAAAATCTGTGAATGTAGGTCATAATATCTCAAAAAGTTAGGGATGGTTGCCTAACAACGTTTTCTTGTAACTGTAACGGTTAATGTACCTGCCCAACAAAACCCATTTCAAGATTCCACCCTGTATAATAAATAGCCACTGCCTAACTAGATTATTACAAAGCCTCTATCAAGACATCGTTATATGTACTAATAATATGCAGAGTTTTCATAATTATTAGATAAACAAATTAATGTTTCACAATTCCGAATTTGCTATGGGTTCGGTAAGATTAATGACGACTCAATGTCAATGTCAAAAGCGTTCTTTCTGCAGGAAACTTCTAATTTCATTTGGGTACTTGTAATGATAACCGGCTATTTCATCCTTAAGTTGGTTTATTTACGAGTAGTAGTCTCAGAACATAACAAAAGTTTAAATAATGATGGGTTCTGTCCCACTATAATTCATTCCACTATGGCTGGCCAAGGGTTTCAAGCGATATCAACAAACAATGCTCCGCTTAAACAACGCCTCGTGACAAATTACCTCCGGCGCCATTCTATGCGTTTTGAGGAGCAATAACAACGCTTATTATAATTGCAGGGCCAGTAGCCTAATGATTTAGAGGACCACTTAGTTGTCTTTTGTTTTTGAATTGTGCCGTGTAGGGTCCGTCTAGAATATTTCTACTTTCCACGAGTGTTGATTTCGTATGAAGCGACTACCTACAGAATATTAAATTTAATGAAATTCCTTGGACTAACACACAAATTACCTAGCCTTAAACTTAGCTCGAAGTGTGTACCTACTTCTACATACTTAAATAATTTTATAAATATCCATGACTCGAGTACAAAATGCAAATGTTCATCATACAAACATTTGCCCCTAGCGGGATTAGAATTCGCGACCCTCGGATTTGTAGCCAAGGTCTCTGACCACTAGACGGGCCCGTCTTGACAGCAGCATTTAAGTTACTACGTTGATGATGAAAATAATATTCTAGTGAATTTGAAATGCTTGGGATTATAAGGCTCCTAAAAGGGTGCAAACCCACGATGGATCGCCTTAGCTTCTGGATCATGTGTTCAGTTAGAGAACGCCACAATCTACCTATAAATTATCAAAATGAAGACATTGTCGTCACTAGCGATATTTAGGTAGTCTTAATTAAAACGTAACATCACTGTCATAAATCTCGAACACACTGATCTTAAATTATAAACACGTAGGTATACTGTTTCAGTAATTATAACATCATTAGGAAAAATATTGCGTACTCATGAGGTAAAGTTCGACGAGTATTGCTCAGTTTCATGGTATGCCTTAACTCCGGGGAATAAGGTTGAAAGTTAAACTATGTTGGTTTACGTTGCCGTACTTCCGAAGATTTAATGAATCCCTCCCGCCGGGTTCATTAACGGACTGAACCGCAAACATACGTATACATACGTATTATAAATTGGTTTGGAGCCATATTTTCTTAATACCTTTGTATAGTACAAAAGTAGGTTGGGTAAAAGAAATAATGCGGTAAATGATTAAGTTTTCTTAATTTTAGACGGCAAATGAGCAAGCGAGTCTCCTTATAGTAAGTTATCATCACCATCACCGCCAATAGACATCGGCGCTGACAAAATAGTCGTATATAGGGTGTAACAAAATATACTGCAAATATTTTAAGGGCGAATTCTTTAGTGCCAATGTAATCAATATCAGATATTAAAAACTCAAAATTAATGCCTACCAATTTTTGCATTTTCTGCAGTGGCCAATTTGCTCTTTTCGTCCTGTAAGCTTCGGTCCCTCTCCAACACTTTGCTTTTGGTGCAGGACAAGTGTAGTAATTGTATTACACTGATAAGACACGACCAGCTGTCTTGCATATGTCAAATTTTGTACTTTTCCCAATTATTCACTCAATTTATTTTGTTGATTTTCTCGGAAACTAGCTTATTAACAAAAAAAATTTACTAGAAAAGTTTATTACATTTCCACTAAACAATTCGCCCTTAAAATATTTGCAGTATATTTTGTTACACCTTATATGCGTTGCTGACCTAATTTATGCTCATATAATAAAGCTGAAAAGTTTGTTTGTTTGTTTGTTAGAACGCGTTCATCTCAGGAACTTGTTCGAATTGTTATGATATTTTTGTGTTGGATGGTCCATTTGGCGAGGAAAGCTGTAAGCGATTTTAAAACACTAATATGCGGGAATTTAAATCCACGCGCAAGAAGTCGCGTCATGTGGACTTTTTTATCTTAAAACTCGGAAAAAAACAGGAAAAGATCGTTCATCTAAGTCATACGTCTGCTCACGACAATAATGCCTAACAATTTTGTCCTCTGCCCTGTGTGTGACAGTTAAGTATCTTTTATTGAATGAAAATCTCAATCGCCCATGGAATGAAAATCTTTTCCCTGTAAAACATTCAAGGCCTCATTTTCACAGTCAAGGACCCTTTTTCCCATGCAAGGAGTTCATGAGTACTAACCTATTGTTGTTCTATGTATTTACAAGTGACATTTGCAATAAAATAACGTTTGTTTCGAACATCTACGATCCGCGTTTCAAACAGAAGTCGTATCTGACTATTTTTAATGTAAAACTGAGTGTGTTTACACATTCGTGAGTTCGTAATGCCTCGGTGAATTGCGTTGCTTTTTAGTATTTTTAAGAACTTTACCAGTTAAACAACGTGATTTAACAAGACTGGAAACAGCCAAGCTTGTTAAATAGCTCGTTTAAACTATTTTATTTTGCTCTAATGACACAAAATTGAAGCACTTGTTTGGTACAAGAGAGAATTTTGTTTTCTCCGAGCGCAGCTAATGTGTTTTAAGGCTAGGATGGCCAACTGTATATAAAATGTTTACAATAGTATATGAACCAACCAATGAAATTTAATAAAATTAAAAACTACGAACTCTTAACAATCTTCCTTTCTTTATCGTAATATGTATTCATTGGAGTCGTATCTCTAAAAATCCTGATCTATGTGACTTAAGTGTTTGGGAATATTCCATATTTATATTACAACCAGGGCTGTGTTGGCAGATTTTGGACGAAGAGGCATAATTTAATCAGTTGGATTCTGGAAAAATTTAATAGTCAATTATTTGTCTCGAGGTGAGATCGAAACTATCTCCGTAATTCCGATTTTCTCGTAACTGGAGGCTTAGCTATTGTTCAAATATGAACTCAGGCAATGAATAAAAAAAAAATACTATACACTACACGTCTCATTCGTATTAGAACTCTTGGTGATCATATTAGAAACCATCTAGCACAGAACATTGTGTGATCAGAGGGCATGACCGAGTTTGGTTTGTAATTATAACCTCCAGCGAGCGGATTGCACAATTCAAGAGTTTACCCTTTGCGATAATAAAACTCGGGTTGTCCCATGAGTAAATGAATTCTTCCAATTTGTTTCTAATTTGGCTCAGTGGTTTATTTGATAGGGATGGCAGCGAGTGCCTTTTTTGCTCGACTGCCGTAAAAATAAAGGTGATGTTTTATTCGGCTAAGTTCAGTCACTAAGATAAAGTCCATTGGCTGTTCCAATAAAATTGTCGCGACACTCGTATACGAGTATGGTGTAGGTAATGCATGTTTCTCTCGCAAGTTTTATAATAACGTATGAAAACGGTTGTGATTTTGATTTGAGCTAGGGCAAGATCAAACTAATAAAATAATTAGGTTATGTAGTTATTACAAGTTAATTTATTTATGTTTAATCTTTTTCAGCATAGCACAATATATTTATCTCCCGCAACCATGCAAAATAAAACCGCTGTGTACGTTACTATTTAAAAAAGTAAAAAAAAGTCAAACAGGACCACAGATGCTACATCAGCAGTCTTCTCGCGTCTACACTAGAGGGCGTTACCGCTCTGTAATTATAACCGCAGGCACGATTAGAGAATACTAGGTTTTACCCTTAATGCCTGTAATAAAAAGTCAACTGAGCGAACAAAATCATTTCCTCGTTTAGAATTCTGCGCATACATTCTGTAAACTGTGACAGATTGATCGGCTGCAATAAAAAGGAAATAGTATACTGTTGCTAAGTACGAGGTAGTAAGAAATTGTGTACATTGGTTGAAGCAGAAAGTGCTTATCGTCCGTTGGAACTCAACCTATATTTAACTAATTAGATAAATGGGTGATTATAACGACCAATTGTTGGAAGTTAGGTTCTGGAAGTACATTATAATACTGATGCTTAAAATGGTGTGTAAAAAGAACTATATCTTAAAATAAAAGCAAATCAATTTGTTACAAGAAAGTACATACTAGGTTTAATTTCTTGAAGCTAAGATGACTTTATAATATAGCTTTGATCTATTAGTATATTGGTTTCAGATTTTAACAATTTACTTTGTTACCAAAAGTATGTATTTTAAAGCCAAAGAGAGGTCAAACGACTATTGAGTGAACATCTGAGATTCGCACAGAGTTTACTTCTCATGTATTTTTGGTTCATTCAACTTCATTTGCATACAGTTAAAATCAAGATTCAGTAGGTATTTACCATAGTATCATACTCCATTGTATAACTAGCGCGTGACGAATACAATGATACGAGTAAGTAATGTAGTACTTTGACTGGCTTTTTGGGTACTTTGCACTTTATTGTAGAACTTGCGACCGCCCGCGACTACGCGTGGATTTTGGATTCTGCTCACATAGTGTTATACTATAGATAGAATAAAGCCTTCCTCGACTGATGGATTGTCCTGTCCTGGACCTGTAATGTCCTGAATACCTCCAAGTAAGTACTTTCAACGAAAACTATAGCGAACTCTGTATCATACATAGTTATTTTTATACAACTCGACCAACTTATGACGTGCAGTTGCCCTTACTAAATGGTATCTTAAGCGGTCGGGCCATCTTTTAGCTACGGAACCCTTTGATGGGCGTGTCCGACACGCTCTTGGCCGGTTTTTTAATTTGCGCTAGGACATGTTCAATCAACATACTACAAATATATCTTGAGAGCCTTGATAAGACCTTAATTTGATTACTTGATCATTCATATGAGGAGATTTGTAACTGGTTTGTTTTCTAAGACTATTGTTTATACACTATAGGATGATTACTTGACTGGTTTATTTTCTTAGACTATTGTTTCTACTCTATACGATTGTTAAAACTGTTCATCTTCCATTAAAGATATCATATATATATTCCAGACTAGAAACAAGGGAAAATATAATAAGTGCTATATTTTTAAAACTAAACAGTATGTAAGTAAAATATTCATGAAGTCAGCACTTGAGAAATCTATTACAGACACAACCTCGGTTATCTCGAAGCTGTGCGGTTTCTTAATGCGAAAATATTGCAAGGAATGGACAATTTCTATATTTTGCAGTCAGTTAAGCACATTTGCACCAGTGCACCAATTGTGCAGATTTATTAGATTTATTCATAATTTACTTGTGCAAAGTGTAAATCGTGCGGTGAAAGACGATATTCGACGATGATCTACAAACTTACAAAGGATTAATTTAAAAATGGCGCTCAATAAATTCTTATTCAAAGCGTTTATCCAGTAACAAACATTTTAGTACCAGGGATACATCATAATCACTATCATCTGCTGGTGCATAAGGTCGCCAGAGCTTAGTTGGGGAGGGTATTGGGTCATAAAGGCAGACAACGTATCGGCGACCCTTGTGCGGTTGTTGATGTCCAAAGGCAGCGGTGATAACTTAGGTATAGGTACTACCATGTTCCACCTGACCTTACAGAAGACCGCAGTGAAGTAGCACTTCGTAACTGTTGTGCTGTTTCTGGTGAGTAAGGTTGCCAGAGCTCTGGCAAGAGCTCAGTTGGGGAGGATATGGGGTTAAGGCCGGCAACACATCAAGGATACCTCTGGTGTCGCGGATGTCCATGGGCGCCGGTGATTGCTTACCATCAGGCGACCCGCTAGCTAGCTCGATTGCCGACTCTGACATAAAAAAAAATGTACCACTTGTTCCTTTGCCTCCTCTTCCATAAAAAAATCCTCCATGACTCTAACAATGGTGTTCTATAAAGTACACTTTATTTTCTGCCTATAAAGAATATCACGCCTATAAAATGTACCTGCTACAAATATCACACATTGGCTGTTTTCTTTTAGCAGTTCATAAATTTTGTTCCGCACAATAGGTACGATTAGCCACACGAAGCAGCAAACATTTACAGTTCAAACTTCGCCCTTATTCCCCTAACATAAGGGCGATGCCAAGTTCGTGCTGTTTGTACATTGTTCACAACTGTCGTATTTAGTACACATTTTTATTGACGGCGGAACTAAACATCGATGCACAATGCACTTCCGAAGCGTCGGTCTTCCCTCTTGTAACAGGTAGGTACATACACGTTGCATGCATCCTATTGTTTGGAAACGAACAAAAAGACTATCGGTAGCTTTCAATATGAAAGACATTCTTTTTAGGGATATGTAGGATGGATATCGAAAAATGAAGCTTTGGTTTTATCGGTATCAGTTTAAATTTAGACCAGGTTAATCGTTTTATCGTTATAACATTTCAAGCACTACGAAGTATGTTAGAGTTTTTAGTCGTTGATTTCAGGATCCGCACTCATAGTAATATACTAAAGCCTTCTTCGTCACATGGACACCAATCCAAAACAAACAGTTCAACAACAATTTCAATCAGAACCAGTAGTTCCTGAGATAAGAGCGTTCAAACAAACAAACAAACTCTTTAGCTTTATTATATTAGTACAGCTCTTATATCATTAGATAAAATCTTGAATGTACCAACATTTTGAAGAATAAGGTTAACTAAAATAACTTAATATTCAATTTTTAAATTATTTTCATTGTTTAGTATTATGTAAAAAAAACAAATGAGAATTATTTATTTACAATTAAAATAAATATCAACTTATCGATAATACATACATTTGTCACATCCCTATTCCGTTCCCAGGCTGCACTCGCCATCAAAAAAGTTTGGTCACGTCCGAATCCACTTTGTGATTTGTAGTTTTTACCTGGCTTGTTTTGATGTTAATAGCGGCCGGTAATACTGATCTGTTTGTTTTTGCTCACGTATTTAATCAATGGTCAAGATTTATAACTCGGCATTGAGATGGTTACGGTTGGCAATAGTAATGGAGGTTGTAATTTTAGTGTATTTTAAGCGTTTGCGTGGGATTCGTGGGAACTGCGACTAATGGAATTTTAGAACGTAAATTTTGTACGGATTCAAGCTAGTGTAAGATAGGTGGAACTCTAACTGACCCAAAAAGCCATCAATACACCCTCACTACTTTTAAAAATGCAAATAAATTCGATTCGATTTCCGAACACAGTGTTATGACTACTATAACTTGATGAACAAATGGACTATCCAAAACATTTTTTTTTTTATTTGAACCAGTAAGTTCCTGAGATTAGCGAGTTCAAACCAATAAACAAACTCAAGTAAATCAATTTTGCGTTTATTATTATTTATTACATTTTCGTTTAGAAATAAGAAGGCCAGAATTTTCCTACTGTTATAAAAATCTACTCGTACTTTTTATACCTTCAGAGCGCTCGCCCGCCGAAATCAAATAAAGCGAACAAAATCTAATATCTCCGGGAATCACTTTACCCCTCAGGGATCGTTTTCATTGAGACGTAATAAAACACAGCACTCGCGCCAATAGCACCTCGCAACACATACCCGGACTGTGTATTATTTACAGAAATAGTTTTCACGTTCATTCCCGAACTGTGTATTATTTACAGAAATAGTTTTCGTGCTACCGGACCGGGCTGGGTATTCACTTATTGAGTAATGACCCGTAGCAGTGACCTTTCTCGTTGCGGGGACGGCCTTGCCATTGTTTTCCAGAAATTGTTTGCCGTAGATATGTTTGCCAGATATTATTGTGACTTGGAGATATTTATGGATATTGTTAGTCGTATTTGTCGGAATGTGTGGAGTGTGTAACACGTTAGGTCTGAATTGTTCCGTACAGAATAGTTTTTAGTGCTTGTACTAGATTAGTAAAAATCATGATTTAGTAATGACACTTTTACCAGTACCGTGAAGAATTGAATATCCAATTTCTGGGTTAGGTTAGCAGCGATTAAGAGTTATTTCGAGGGATGAAAAGCAGTGTTTCTTTAAGCAAGTATGAACAATGAACATAGTGAACAAAAACATGAACATGTGGCCTTAATGGATGGACAAGTGTTTGATGAACTGAGTGTTCGATGTTCGTTAGTGATACACACTTGTAAACTAAGTTGTTGCACACGCATCATCTGTATGTAACCATATTTATGGCGTTATAGGTAAAGCGGTCTTTATGACATTATGGATGTGTCGACTTTTTGAATCCTTATGATGCTGATAAGAATATAGAAACTTTGTATGTATGTACCGATATTATAGACTATTTAGTTGCGTCTATATATTGCAGTACCCTGAGTGTCACTTTCTATCTAACACTGACTGTACCTCCATATTTAAATTTGTGTGGCAACAGCTCACATAATAATAATACACCTATCCTTTACTATATTTCCAACAGTTCTTTAGTTAAACGTTACACTAGCCGGGTGGTCTGTTGTATATCCATCCTATTGTAAATGAGCGTCATATTTCTACACGCGCAAGGTGTTCAACTAATTCTAGTTCAAACAACATGTCGTTCTTATTTGGTCAAATGTTCCGTACGTATTAATTAATAGGAGCTGATGACTTCTTATGGAATGGTTTGACATATATACGTGTTAAGATATAAATACATGTTGTTTTTATCAAGGAAATCATGTAAATTATATGTTGGCATTCGCAGTACAAGTAAGGGGTGTAATTTTTCTAATAACCTTTGCAAGACGTATGGCAAAGATGATGTTATATATATTTTTTGCTTATATGACGTTCATGTGTTCATGCATGAAATAGGAGAAAAAAAGGCCTTATGCTGATTACACAATGTAGTACAATGTCATGTGTTATTTATTTTTTATTGTTTTTTAAGTTTGGGAGATAATAAACACACTACTTAATGCAGACTGATTGAGATAATATAAAATTGTAACAATATGTTGTGCCATCTGGCAGGTTCCTTACACCCGCTATTAACTATTGTTGGTACTAGGTACATTTAAAATAAGCAATTAAAACCACATTCTCAAGAATATAATTGCAATTTTCAAGTTCAAAACTAGAACACATTAAAAATCTTCACTGAAAGTCGTTTTAGCTCGTCCAGTCCGCTAATAGGACGGTATAGACGACGTATAGCTATAACGGTATAGCTGCTATTTGTATGCTGATGACTTAAAAATCGTAAAACATATTTACAGCGATAAAGATGTAAAGTTATTACAGGATGATCTGAATCGCCTTGCGGATTGGTGTAGTAACAATTACTTAAAATTAAATGCTGAAAAATGTCATTTTATCCATTTCTCTAGAAAAAAGTCGCCACATTTCTCATCCTACAAATTGTGTAATCATAATCTTAGGGAAGTAGACACCGTTCGCGATTTAGGAGTGATCTTTGATAACAAATTAAGATTTAATAAACATATAGATAACATTGTAACCAGGAGTTTCAAATTACTGGGGTTTATTCTGCGTAATTGCAGGGAGTTTAAAACAGCTCATAGTAGAATATGTATTTACAACTGTCTTGTTAGAACTATAATATTGGAATATTGCTGTTCAGTGTGGACTCCTTTGTATGATGTTTATAAAAAAAGATTAGAATCAGTAAATAAAAGATTTCTTTGGCATTTAACTTTCCAAAATTATAAAGCAAAAGAGCTGCCTTCATACAAATCCCGTCTTAGCTATTTTAAACTCCAAAGTCTGCAAGAGCGAAGAGATATTGCTGACTTGAAATTTCTGTATAAATTGGTAAATAACAAATTGGACTGTCCCCTTCTGTTGTCTAATATTTCATTCAATACTCCAAAGAAACTATGTCGGCCTTCCAAGTACATGTTGTTTGCTGTGAAAATGTTTAAGAGTAACTTGGGACACTATTCTTCACTGAACCGTATGCAAATCTTATATAACAAAGAATCGAAATGCAGAAATATCGATATATTTACTAAGCCAGGACATTTTACCAGATCGATTACTTCTTTTATCACTAAATTACCTACTAAGAACAAATGAAATATACTTATTGTATAAGATGTTTCTGCTCGGACAGCTGCTGCTGGGGCTATCTATATAGCTGCTACAGCAGGGGTCTGAGCATAAACTTGCATGCATTTATCATTTTTATTTCTTAAAACTGCACTTAATCTTGTTCATGCCGTGACAGCCTATAATTGAGGCATCACTTTAAAATGAATTGTTCAAATGTGATTTTCATAATATTGTTACAAAGTGTGTGCTTTGTTGGTTGTCCAAATAAATAAATAGACCAGTCTTTCCCAAAGTGGGCGATAACGCCCCCTGATGGGCGCTACAGGTCTCAAGGGGGGCGATAAGAGACCCAGAAAGAAAATAGGGGTTTTGTGTAGAGGCGGGGGGGAGGGGACAGTTCATAAATCTGTCCTATTTCATTAAATATAGGGGGCGCTAAAAATATTTATTCTCAAAGTGGGCAGTACAAAAAATAAGTTTGGGAACCACAGACGAACCAGCTGAAAATTTATAACGATATTACACTTTTATAATTAAAACCGTAATGGCGGATAGGCAGTTAGCACTTCTAATGATTTATTCATTCCGCTGTGGAATTCGCCCTCCCAGATTGGCGGCAGTGAAATCCAGTAGTGACAATTAAGAGGGTTCCGTACGACCACTAGCGCCGCAATTTAATAAAAATTGGGAATTTGACTCGAGTACTAATGATCTGCTTATCTGCTAATCAAAAATATTTTTTTCTGATTTGTGATTTCCCATTAATTCGGAAATTTATATATGTGTATATGTAATTTGATGTATGTATGAACCCCTAAAAAACGGACATAAAAAGAATCTGTCGACGCTGGGTTGGCCTTAAATATATAAAGATAAAATAACACAATGTAGTGCACTAAACAATAACAATAAGATTTTGCGGAATCTAATTTAACTACTTCTCCTTTATAAAGATAGCCATAATCATTATTACTGCTAAAAGACACCTTAATTATAGACAATGTAATAGAAGTCTTATTAAAAATATATAAGTCTTTTGTGTACTACGGAGTGCTGTTTTTTCTACAAATCTTAAAATTATTAAAGGTAAAGAAAAAACGAATAGCGGCGCTAGTGTGTGGACTGCTCCCTCTTAAGGGCTCTTGGCAGTTTACGATATCGTAACCGTTCCTTTCTATCGCCAGGGCGATGGGGCCGTTGGGAATAGCTCGAGCGATTGCAGTTGTATCGAAAATTAGACGCAACGGTGGAAATTGGAACTTAAATGGTTATAATTTATATGATTTAGGTGTAGTCACGCCGAACTTTGGTCGCGTTTTTTCCCTTTTTAAATTGTACCTAGTTGAAATCACTTTCGCACAAACTTTATACGAAATAAAAAATAGTTCATTAATACTATTGGAATACAGTTAAGACTATTTCATAGTCCAAACGAAGAAGTTTGGAAGAGTTTGGGCTTAAGATTTCGTCAAAATTTATATAACGTCCGAGTTTTCTTATGCCATAAGTTAATTAAAAAGTTCATTAATCTCTTTCTTACATTTTGGAGAGTTCTTGCATCGCCAACTGGTCCGTAAGTTTCTTCTACGAAACTAAGAATTACCCAAACTGTTACCTACTTACAAAACGTATTGCAAGTCCTGTACATTAAAGGGCGTATTTTCCTTAAACAATACAATACGAAATATTCTCAAAGTAAATATCTGGTACCAACCCTTTTCAAACAAAATATTCAACGGCAGAGAATGATTTCCCTCACATTACCAACGATTTGACGTGAAATGACGTCACCGATGATGTATATGGGTTCTCCCCATAGATCAGGAAGGGGCCGGCTATGATAAAATAGGAGGAAATTATATTCAATCTTTTGTACTTCCTTTTGTATGCATAAACGACTGCTCTTTGATTGAGTTTAAAGGGTAAAAAAATTTGGTCTGAAATGTTTATTAAACTGCTAACTTCCCAATGTAGGTATCAAAGGCTTTGTCTTTGTCAAGAACTTTAAAGGTTTTTTTTTGTCTGTTTACTTATACTAAAACGTAACAAACGATTTTATTTCTTTACTAGCAGGTCAATGAAGTTTGATTAGTTCAAAATTGGTGAAGTTGGCTTCAGTGCTATCTTGGATGCCCTTAGTCTGAAATATACTTTTTATTCTGGAAAAATGTGTAGATCCCAAGGGGAGCGACATAAATCCTGTGCGAGAAACGCCTGTATGACGCAATATCTACCCGATCACTGCAAATCTGTAGAAATTGTATGTTTGTAATTTCTGATGGTTCGAATGAAACAATATAATTTTAGTCAATGTTCCAGAACAATTTTCAAAAAACTATACTATTTAAATGTTTGTCTGCAGAATTTACGCTTCAAAGCGGTCAACAAAGGTTGTTTCATGACATACTTGCTTTTTGTTATGTTATTATTATCATCGTTCAATTGTTCAGTAATAAGTTGCTATTTAGATTTCACCACTTACCGTATTGATCTACTACATGCGATTGTTCCAAGAAGGTGCGATAGCGTTACACAATCTACATTATTATGTATATTCTGCGGTTACCCAGTTCGAACCGGAATATGCGTATTAACTCGACACATATAACTAAGTACATATATCTTAATCATATTATATATATTATATATCAACCCTTCACTCACGGTTCTCAGGCAAGACCGCGACACGTGGCGTCTGATATAGCATTCGCATTCTTCGTCCGGATTTACTTTACGATTCCCATTAAGCGGGAGCGAAATGCTCGGAATGAAGATGCGAGTGTTGCCAGATAAATTTAACTGTAAGTTAGAGGAAGTCCGGAGCATAGTGGTCTGAGAGTTTTATGTTGAAGCATTAGGGGTCAATCAATCTGATTGTTAGTTATGAACCGACCAATAGCCGAAAGGTGTGAACCGGTCGTTCTCTTTATTGGTGTGGAGGAAAATAAAGGAGATTATTGGATACTGTGATTTTCCAGAGCATTACATAGTGCCGCAGGTCTAGCTAGACTGCAGTAAACCACGTATATGCTTATATTTTTTTATGATCACTTCTTTGATCACTATGGACATCAAGAATCCCTCAAGGGTCGCAGATTCGTTTCCTGCTTTTAAGACACCATACCGGGCCCCAACTGAGCTCTGGCGACCTTACTCACAAGCAGAAACAAAGCCAGTAGTGTAAAGTGCCAGACGAGCGACTCGTTCTAGTGGGAGTAAAAGTATCCGATTGCGTTTAACGAAGATGTTGCTCGCCGATTTCCTAATAAGTATGGCATGTTGCACCACGCTGGTTAAACTATTGATATTTGTTTTTACTGAGGTGATTTTAACCCCAGACAAAAACATCTCATTTCATCCTTTGCCGACAAAATTAGTAAATACTAGCGGCCACCCGCGACTCCGTCCGCGTGGATTTCGATTTCCAATATCCTATGTGTTATTCTGATGTATAAGCTATGTGGTAAAGTTTTATTCAAATGCATTCAGTAGTTTTTACGTTAAAGAGTAACAAACATCCATACATACAAACTTTCGCCTTTATATTAGTAGTAGTATAACTGTCACCGACATAACCAACCTCCTCACTGACATAACTGGCCGCACATACTCTCTATGGGCTTACGCCCTATTGTACATTTAAAAAGGAATAAATGACTTACGTGCCAAACAAAAGTGGTGTCAGACGTGACTTAATTTTTCCAAAAATAACTCTTATTATTTTCACGAAATAATTTAATTATTTCAAGTTATTTTTATCACGGCTCACCCCCTACTTACAGGTAAGTACACTAAGGTAAGTATATACTTCCTTACTTATTACTTTTTCCTCTTCTCAATTTATAATTCTTGTCTTTTTATTTTTTTTAAAGTCACTCAATTTCTTCCCGTTTCTCACTTTTCCTAATCATGCTGACCCGGTCTGAGGCCAAGCAGGAGTCCGCGTCCAGGGGATCGTCTAGGGACAGCTCGACAGTCAAAGCAAGGGTGCTTGCAGCCCACGCTAAGTATCTTCGCCGTGTAGCGGAGCTGGACAGTCGACAACGCGAGCTAGAGCGTGCCCATCTTCTCCGTTTAGCGGAGCTGGACAGTCGACACCGCGAGCTAGAGCGTGCCACGTTGGAACAAAAACGCGCCTTAGACGCAAAGTTCGCATCCATTCGCGTTTGCGACCAGGCCAGCAGCCGACGCTCCAGCGACCGCCCTCAAATCCGACCCGATGTCAGCACCTACAAGAAAGTGAGAGAGTGGCTAGGCAAGGATTGCCCTAAAACTAATCCCTTACCTCTGTCTACAGTTGCGCGTTCAGACTCGGCGGCTTTAGGTTGCGCGCATATACGCGCACCAGCACATGTGCTTCAGCCCGCCCCGTCTGCAGCGAGCCGCCAGATGCCCCCGCCGGCCTCTTTAGACCGTGCAACGATGTGCGCTTTGCAGAGGCGTGACGCTTCGCAGAGGCCTGAGTTCTCCGCCCCTGCACCCGTGGTAAACCGCGGGCAGATGCACGCCTCGCAGGAGCCTGCGCTCACTGCTGCCGCGCCCAGTGCGCCTGTGGCAGCAGTGACTTATGCTGAGGCTCAGCACTCCCCGCAGGAACCCGCCGTCGCCTATTCCGGGCCTCACTACCAGCGGCCGCCGCAACACACTTTACAGCACAATTTTCACTTACCATCGAGCCGCCAGATGCCCCCGCCGGCCTCTTTAGACCGCGCAGCGATGTGCGCTTTGCAGAGGCGTGACGCTTCGCAGAGGCATGAGTTCTCCGCCCCTGCACCCGTGGTAAACCGCGGGCCGATGCACGCCTCGCAGGAGCCTGCGCTCACTGCTGCCGCGCCCAGTGCGCCTGTGGCAGCAGTGACTTATGCTGAGCCTCAGCACACCCCGCAGGAACCCGCCGTCGCCTATTCCGCGCCTCACTACCAGCGGCCGCCGCAACACACTCCGCGGACACCAACCGAGCGCGAGGGATATTACATACGCAACTCAACAATTGGCGCTCTGTCGCCCACGCGCGACTCTTACTCGCCCATGCTCGGTCCTACTGTTAACCCCGAACCTGCTCGGGCTGTTGTGTGTTCCCGTGCCCGGCTCTCGTCGCGGTCTGATCCCGAGTCGCTACTTGCTCCGATATCGGAGCGCGATACATCGGGCGCCGCCAGGACGAGCCAAGCTCATGATCATTCTACCATTGCCAGTAACTTAACTTGTTCGTTTGTGCCCACAGACATGTTCACGCGCGGCGCTACCAGCGGTCGCCCTGTTCCTGTTGGCCTCTCGGAGTCGGCCACGCCCCTTATTGGGCGCCCCCCGGCCGGCATCTCGGAGGTGGCCGCGGCCGCTGCTCACCTGCCTGGGCCATGCAGTCCCGCCCGCTGCCAGCGACCTATCGCCGCCACCACGACGTGCGCGCGACACGCGCCCTCGGTGACGGCCTCCCGTTGCGCACGACATTTTGTCAGAACGGCCATAATCTGGCGCCGGCGCCCGCCGCGAGCTCGACTACGAGACACCCGCACCGCCGCCCTCCAGCGCGCGCGTCCTCCGCGAGCGCGACTTCGTGCCAACATCGTCATCCGCGCGCTGGACGGCGGGCTATCGCCGACGATTCTCACCGCGTCGCCCGACTATGTCATTCATTGGCTCACGATCATGCACTTATCACTAGTTACGAGTACTTTTAGTTCCATTTTTCAACTCGATCGAGGCCTGCCTGAGCCTATTATTTCATTACTCATCGCGGTCAGCCGTGTCGCTCATAGCTCCGTTCCGATATCGGAGCGCGGCACATCGGGCGCCGCCTAATGAGCCAACTCCACGGCCATACCTCTCGCCTCGACATTTCATTATTTCTCATTCGTGATCCGCCTTCACAACCTTCTTGTTTCTGTCGTATAGGACCTATGAGGTCTTGACAGTTCCTTAAATGGCACACCTCATATTGCTCACCTTTGTTATCGCTCCCTTTCTAAATTTGTCATCATGCTCACCAATGTAGCGGACTAGAGGTACATGCTGGTCGCCCTCTTGTCGGCCTCTCAGAGCCGGCTGCGCCCCTCTTCGGCGCACTACAGCCGGCACGTCTGAGCTTTAGGTTTCTTTGCGCGCCCCCTCAGGGCCCATTGCGCACCCCCTTCTGGGTTCTTTGCGCGCCCCTTCAGGGCCCATTGCGCACCCCTTAAGGGATATTAGCTACGCCTTTTGCGACAGCGCGCGCGCACATTTCTTCGGCGCGCGTACGCGTACCTCTCAATTTAGCGATAATGAGCGATTATCCTCTAGCCAAAGGTCTTACTCCTACTTCCTTTAACGGCCCTCCCATCGTGGACTCGCCGACACCGTGGAAGAACATGAAGATGCCGAGCGTCTGTGACGCCTCCGCTCCCAGCTCAACTCACATGCCAGACTCGTCGCGGAGAGCTTTGCCCAGCCGAAGTCTACCCGAACTTAAGCCAAGACGGCCTCCTCCGCCTCTCGCTGCGCGTTCCGGCTGTGTCAATCTCGACGTCGTCTCCAGCGCTCTGCTCATCCTCGAGGTGGCTAGCCGTCATGCGACTCACTGTCTCCACTGTTGTGCAGCTCACCACCACCAGCGCGACGCCACTACATCCCTGGATGGCAGCCGGCAGTTCGACGGGTCGTGAGCGGCCACCCGACGTGCCCGTCAGAGAGTCTGCGGACGTGCATGCGCCCATTGGAGACCTGCCGGCGGAGAGAGTGGCCTGGACGCCACTTAGCAGAGGCCACCTAGCAGAGGCCTACCGGAGGAACAGACCGGCTTCAACTGCCTCCGCTATATACCCGGCGATGATTTTTACGGGCGGAGTCTGGGAGCGGCTGGTCGGTCCCATCGAAACGGCGCTCGCCTACGGCTACACATCTTCACCGGCGGAAGCGGAGGGCCTCGCGGACTCGCGACCGCTGAATCATGAAGACTTAATAACTCTAGGAGCAATAATGCCGCTTCATTTCACGAGTTCATCTCTTGGGGACATGATTCAGCGGGCTCGCTGGGAAGTAGACCTTGGCTCGCGGACCATTTCATGTTGCCGACGCAAACCACCTTTTATATTATTGCTTTGATTTTTATAATTGTTTGATATTGTTTAATTGTCTAAAATTGTTTTATTTAATTTTTTATCCAAATTGTTATTTTTATATTTCTTTTTATTTGTAGTGCGGTTAGTTATGTCGGTCCTAATTTACTGTGTTGCCACACGGGGGGCGACCATGTCACCGACATAACCAACCTCCTCACTGACATAACTGGCCGCACATACTCTCTATGGGCTTACGCCCTATTGTACATTTAAAAAGGAATAAATGACTTACGTGCCAAACAATAACTGTCTGTCTAATAGGCAAAACATGCTCCCCTTAAAATGCCACAACGGAATTTGCTAACTGGCAACACTGTCCGATGGAACGGGTACCGCTCTAACCCTCCGCAAAGTTCTCGTCATCTTAATTCAACCGCAGCCGCAACTTTAACTCTGAGCTCTCGCTTTGATTGAGTGCTTCCGATATAAAAGTAGTTAAATATAGAACGGTATGATGGCTCAGTTGTTAGTGGGGTACAGTTTTGAAGAGATGTGTATGTGGGAGCTCGGTTTGGAGTCAGATTATACATACATCTGTACTAGTATAATAAAGCTGAAGAGTTCGTTTTTCTTTTGAACATGCTAATATCAAGAACTATTCGTTCTAATTGAAAAAAATATTTTTGGATTGAATAGTCCATTTGTCGAGGAAGGCTTTATGCTAAAGATTCAAGTCCACCTTACAGTTGAGAACTTTTGGTCACCCATCCGACAGGCGGTTTTCACAAAAGTTGCTAAATCTCAACAATCCATTGAATTCCTCTAGCAAGGCTCAGAATCATCATGCTTAGATTACGAACAACTATTTCTCCAAGATAGTATAAAGACTGTTCTGTGTAAACAATAAATTAATACATGCGCAATTAAATGCTTGTATTATACTCTCATTATACTGCTTATTACAAGCAGTTGTATCATTAAAACAACAATAATTTTATGTACTAACATACTGTTACAAGTCCACTAACAGGTCAACGCCTCGTACATTAAATTATGTCATTGCAGCAACAACAGAGATTTGGCACAATCACACTGCCAAGTGTGGATTCCTGATTGTATCACGACCTCTAAATGTTTATAAGCAGACTAGCGGCCGCCCGCGACTCCGTCCTCGTGGATTTCAATTTCCAATAGCCTAAAGCCTTACTCGCCAATAAATGGACTGTCCAACGCAAAAAATATTTAACAAATCGGTCCAGTAGTTCCAGAGATTAGCGCGTTCAAACAAACAAACAAACTTTTCAGCTTTATATAGTGGTATAGGTATACAATAAACATCTTTATTTCTCTTCACAATAAAAGTGCAAAGCTTCAACACAAATTATATTTAAGTGAGAAATAGTTTTTACATTGTGTGTATTACAATTCTCGAAAAACTTTTGCAAAATTGCATGTAACCAGTTAGCCCTTTGGATCTCTTCGTTCCCAAATCGGTTTAGGGATGTAAACGTGAACATATCGTGAAAAAACAACGTAACCAGCCAATTACTTCCGGATCAACATTGGAATTTGATGCGCGCAAAATCCAATTTGAAATTCCACCCTAACTCAAATATTTATGTGACGATCAGTTTGTATTTGTACCTTTTTTATAGCCCGAGATATGCCCGAGATCAAATAATTTACATGTTTTTTTTTCCTTCGAAGGATATTTTGATGTTATTATTCGAAAGAGTGTCTCTTTTAGTGTTGATTGCAAAGGACTTCTGAATATATTAATAGAAAGATCAAACGTTTCTAGTTAATTATGATTACTAAATTCTTGTTAAATTTAAAAGAATTTGTTTGCAGGTTCACGATATAAAGCTGATTAATTAAGGCATAAATTACTATGAAGAAGTATTTATATCTATAAGACATCTTGTGACGAGGATCAAACGGTTAATAAAATATGGCGCTATATTTACCTACCAACATTATTGTGTACCTACCGTCATAACTCTTGAGTAACTCTTCATAGCAATCCTTATCTTTTCCTTTACTCTCGAGATCATTAAACGCATATATCAGCACCTGCATTATGCTTGTTGGTTTATGATAAGAACGGAACGCATTAAGCGTACTTCATCAAGAAGATAATTCTGATGTTTGCTCGACAAGAATACTCGTATCAAGAGTCAATGACTTGGCAGTGTAATTATAGTCTACCTTTACCTATTCTATTTCAGTGCCGCCGAAAGAATGTATTTTTGTTTGTTTGTTGTGCCATAATCATTTATAGATTATGAGAGCGATTAGTTTGAGTGTGAATTCCAGGAATGAGATTAGTTTAATGTCTGTTGTAATTTTTGGGTATTACCACCCACAACGTAGTATTTTAGTGACGTTGTTATTTCTTATGTTTAAAATGAAATACAAATATAGCAAGATGTTTTTTGAATTCTAGAAAGTTTCAAAAATACAATCGAGGGTTACATGTGGTATCAATATACATATGTTATGTATTATTTAAGAAAAAAAGTCGGCTCCTTAATCAAAATTAGACGTCATCTAAAGTTCTTTACACTTTAAACAAAGAAGATGCTAACAATCTGCAATATTTAACACGTTTTGCTTTCAGTAAGTTACCGATATCCCGTCACAACTTGTTTACTCAACAAAGGGATTGAGAACGGCAGAACCAATCCTGCGAGAAGAAATGGCTTGCCGAGGCAAAAATAAAAAGATATGTGATCTTTCAATCCTTCGCTTGTGTGGGAGGCTCATATTTATAGCGGACTGCGGTAGGTATACATTTACCTCTATATATTTAGTTCTCGCCGGAATGCATCGCTATAATAACACCACTGTCAAGTTCATTAGTCACTCATCCTGTTCCGATCTCTCGGAGTTCAGTAGCTTTGACTGCTTTGTGTTTCGGGCCTCCACTTTCCCATTTCGCGCAGGAAATTAAACTGGAATCACTATTATACGGTTCGGGTGCAGTAATGACTATGGTATTTAATTATAGAGCTGGTTTCTTCTTTGGGCTATTTTTGGGCCCTTCAATAATGTCAGCTTTCTGTCACCTACCAATAGGTTTGAGATGAAGACCGGGCAGTGGTTTGGTCATATAGGTGATGAATTTCTTTGTTTACATTGTGGATATAAGAAGATATCTTAATTATTAGCGCTTATAGTAAAAGATTCAAGAAATTCGCGTTCCATTATTACCTACACTTATATTTTTACGGGACCTGACACGATATTAATAATGTAAGTAAAACATGGATACTACTCACTGCTTGACGTTTCGTCTGCAGAATAACAACTGTGGTCGCAAGCAAGCTGACTCTGCTTAAGATGGTCAACCAAAGACGTTTAAATTTTTTTAGACTTCTTTTCAATGAAGTATGCACTATAATGCAAGGTTCGATAATGCACTTCGAATCTTCGATCAGTTCGATCGATACAGTTGCCGACCGACAAACCGTAACCTCAACATTTTTATTTATATCTTTGAGACGTTATTTTCCACCGAATATAGAACAAAGGAAGATGTGGCATGAAATCGAGAGTTAAATGTCGTTCAAATTCAAAATAGGAAATATCTAATTAATAACATTAGCGATAAATGATAAACTGATATTAGATATATCCAAAAACAGAAACCGAGTAATTTGCAATATGGGCGCACACCTTTAGCCATTATGCCGTAGAGGTCATGCCAGTTGCAAACAATGTAATAGCTGATTCAATTATGTCACCCAATTGGCATTATATCTCGATTTGAATGAGACACAAAGGGCAGGTTTTGGCACGGAACCTTGTTTTGATGCAAGCATTTACATATTTAATGTTTGTTGTCAGAATATTTATTAGGATTAGAGTTACATTAGTTCTAATTGGCAGCGTGATTTTGAAAGTAGCAACGCATTTTTCTATTGTAGATTTGTTTGCCAATATGAATATTGACTACTAGCGGCCGCCCGCGACTCAGTCCCCGTGGATTTTGCTTTCAGCACACATCCCAACTAATATTATAAATGCGAAAGTAACTCTGTCTGTCTGTCTGTCTGTCTGTCTGTCTGTTACGCTTTCCCGCTTAAACCTCGCAACCGATTTTGATGAAATTTGGTACAGACAATCTTTAGACCCTGAGACAGAACATAGGCTACTTTTTATTTCGAAAAAAAAGAAATCCACGCGGACGGAGTCGCGGGCGGCCGCTAGTAGTGTTATATTATAGCTCAAAGCCTTCCTCGACAAATGGACAACACAATAAGAATTTTTCAATTCGAACCAGGAGTTCCTGAGATTAGTGCGTTCAAACAAACACACAAACTCTTCAGCTTTATTATACTTATCGATCATCACAAAATAAACGGATAGTGTAACACCGGCACCGCCAAAGATCAACAGGGCCGCTATAGGTCTCAAAGTTTGCTTAGCCCTGATAATACTGTTAATTCAGGATATCTTTACACAATAGGTGCATTAGGATTGTTGGCAAGTGATAAGTTTAAAGGTGGCCCACCCGATTACCTTTAAAGATAATACTAACAATGATTTCATAGGACCAAGAAGATTAAAAAGCATTTGTTATCAGACTTTGTATGCAAAGCACAGATTTAAATCTATACTAATATAGCTAAAGAGTTTGTTTGTGAGTCTTTCGCTAGTATTGCATTGGATATTCAAGTTTAAAATATATTTCAGAATAATTTTCAGACTGACCAAACATATTTACTTAGAAATTCATTCTGAACATAAAATATGAATATGATTAGTACTTTATGAGGAAAGTTCTGTATTAGGAAATTTCACTCGCTTTAATTTAAAATGAGGCACAATTTTAGGAAATGTCTACTTTGAAAGACAATTTTGTTCATTAGTAAATGGCTCTCGTACGAAGACGACGCGGGTCGCTAGTTTATGTATATCAGATTCATAAATAATGATCTCGTTTCTGGATAGGAGGAGGCAAAGTAGAATTTCTACTGAGTAATACCCGGCCTTTTTGTAGGAAGGTAGCAGTTTTTTTTATAAGTCGAAACGTTTAACCCCTTTTTGTTACACCCAAAAGGCCAAAACCAAAACTTTGTTAATATTTACATTATTACGTACCTAATACATAAGGAATGTCAGTTTTGTCATAAATAACTGTAATTCTATAACCAGGCATGTCAATTCAGGATCATAGTCGCAGCGTACCCTGGGCTCCGAGGCAATGGCCGAGGATGTAACCGGGAGAGGCGCTAGGATGATGATGGAACTGTAATTCTGATACAAAACTTACTTTCCTAGAATTAGGGAATTTAATTGTCTAGTATTTTGCTGCCAAAACCTACACTCGCCCAGGAAAACTTCAAAGTAAAATATTTTCTATACGAAATATCTGATTACATGTAGAACTATACTTCCGCGGAAGTAAACAGAGTTCCGCGCCAATGCGTAATAATTAACCGATGCTCGACATACATCGATACGTGTGTACATGCAAGTTAATATTTCACAACACCGCGCCCGGTAATGAATCGTCCATTTTAACTAACACGACCAATGAAGCGTATCGAATAGCGCATAATACGATTTAATGTTAACGGACATTGTGTAAATTTGTTCTTTTTACTGTCTTTCGTTAGAGATCCTTGGAGGAATACTCATTAAACCTCCTTTACATTTTACTTGTGTTGGTAGTTGACTTTGTTTAGCATTCTCTTCAGCTGTTTTTTTTTTGACCAGAACAATTTATCACAATACAGCTGGCTATATGGTTGTAAAGTAAACATAGCAGGTCGCTAGATTGAACCCTGCCTAATAATAGAACTGATTTGAAAAGTTGAGAATTTGATTAAACTACCTCGCTTTTATATCAAATCAGCCAATCAAAGAGTAGAACAAAAATCAATTTGGATTTATGTAAATAATACTCTACAGAATTGTACTGAAACATAACTCAATATCGAAAAGCAAATAACCTCCGTTTATTGTAAATGAAGCACGCCGTCGAAATATAGCAATTCCCTTTCAGTGCTCGGTTCGACGTTCCGTCAAACATTACAAAGTATTCCTAGTTCACGATAAAGCAATACTTCGTTGCAATAAAAACTTAAAGACCCATAGACGTTGAAATACGTATTGTTTCGACTATAACAATTGTCTGAATACTGGTGAATACTGGTACCAGGAGGGTGAAGGTACGGCTGACAACCGTGATACATTCTGATACGAGAGGTAGAGCTTTGTGGAACTTCCACTCGAATGAACCGCTCGTCTAGGAAAGTACCTCCTCCTTAAAGAAGATCACAGTGACGTAACACTTCGTAATTGATGTGATATGTTTCTGCTGGTGAGTAAGGTCGCCAGAGCTCAGTTGGATAGGGTATGAGGTTTTTAAAGGTAAGCAACGCATCAGCAACCCTGGTGCGGTTGTTAATGTCCATGGTCAGCGGTGATCACAAACCATCAGGTGACCCTCTCGTTTGTTTGCCGCCCTACAACACATAACAAAATAAAAATACTAGTGCCAGGCGGGTGAAGGTACGACTGACAAGCGTGACACACCCTGATACGACGCTCCTAAGAAAACACGGAGAATTTACATCCCCACATAAGGTCGGCTTGGTTTATTTCCCCCTTCGACATAGTTTAAGGCCGAGGTTTTCACACTCTCCGAGAATTTAGAGGAACTTTTAAACTCGCTGCAAGAAGTTTGAGTACAAACTTTGTTAAAATATTTCGGGTTTTGTAACTATGAACAATACATTATGCAGTTGAAGAACTAATTTTAAAGTAAAAGCCATGGAAAATATGTGCATCTTAAACTGCGTAATGATTTTAAGTGGTGTAGTTGCAACGCTGAAATTTGCATTTTTTATGCTTTTATTCTCTGCTCATTTTGTTGTATAATACATTTTAGCCAAGGCCTTACTTCGGTGGCAGCCCTGGTTTGCTGGAAACAAGCGAAAAATGTACGTGATGACAGGAGTTTGCGTTTTGAATACAAATGAAATAATGTTAAAATATTTCACTAAATCGTACAACATTTACTCCAAAACAGAAGCATTTTCTATTTTACTTTTATGCTACCCGTTGGATTCCGATTCGGGGAATTCAGTATATTGAATATTAATATTTGGAATTATTACATGAATGATGATCAAACATTAATTTGAAACAAGCTAATTCTGCAATTACGAAACAAACCATTCGATTAAATGAAAGGCAATAGTATCCTCCGTGTAATTATAAGTACTCAATTTTTAAAGTAAAATTCAGTGCATTCAGCTTAAAGTGGATAGCAAAAATGTTGTAAATATCATAAAATATTTAAATTCATACGTGAATCCATATTAACTACAATACACAAACCACCAACACTTTGTGCACAAACTACGGACGCAATTTCCGAATTCAAATACTTCCACACAGCATTCACATAACTCCTAACTTCATCTTAGTCACCTGCTACATTCTGGGTTTTCCCGTAACAGTATTTCCTCAACTGGCGAAGTTGTAAGTGTCCTGAATGGTCTCAATTTATGCACATTGTTGTTAGCTGTGCCGCTATGAAGAGAGCATTAGCTAGTGCTACTTGAAACTCCGAGCTCCCACTGTGTTACAAGAGCAAAAAAGTGTGTTGGCGAAAGGTTTGACAATGTTAAAGATAAGTTTATTAGTAGTATTAGTAGGATAAGTATGTAGATTAGTGTGATAAGTTTAGTTTAAGAAAAATTGCACTTATGGGAAAGCAATAAAACATTTTGAATTTTAATTTGAATTTGAGGAAAATCCGCACGTTATTTTCGTTTATGCCATCATCATCATCATCCTAGCGGCTCTCCCATTTGCATCATCGGCTTATGCCTCCGAGCACAGGGTACACTGCTACTATGGTCATGAAATGACCAGCCTGGTTATTACAATAAAACGATTGTAGTCTGACTTCCGCAAACCAGACCATTTGGTGACCAGACTATTTGGATCATAGTCAGTACCAACGGCTTAATGTGCCTTCCGAGGCACGGAATCATTATTATTATCAGACAATCTCGAGATTCAAGTCTGAAATGTTCTAGCTGGGAAAACCAACATAAGCGAAAATGTCCTCCACAGAATTTGACCCCACGACCTCCGAAGTTTTTGAGCACAGCGCTCTAACCACTAAGCGTCCGTTGTGGAGGCACATCTCAATTGTATTGATTTTGTTGTTACCAACGCCACTATGAAGAGAACATTAGCTAGTGGTACTTGAAACTCCGATCTCCCGCTGTGTTGCCAAGCAAAGCTTGAAAGAATGGTGAAAGGCTTGAGGAAAACCCGCACGTTATTTTCGCAATGTATAATAGTAAATATTTGAGATTGAGGTAGACTATTTATAGATCTTTGATATTGCCAAATAATCAAATTGTGTAGGTACTTTTGAGGCATGATATGAAAATAGCCCAATTCAATTAGTGTTCTGCGTGTATATTATTATGATTCATTATGTGAAATTAATTGGCTTCGTTTACGCAATTACATCAAAATAATTGTGCTGGGTTTCCAAAATGTAGCAAACGTGGCTCAGAAGAAAAAGTGTTCGCATTCCCAAAGTACCTAACTGTGTTGTTAAAACGTTCTTAAAAACAGTGTTGCAGAATTTTGTCAAATCCGTGCAACAATGCATACTCTTGGCAACATCGTCGGACTTAAGTGGGAAACTTTTCACGTGCCTCTTTTTCTTCGTTCACACTCTTCACATGCTATTTCTGTGAGAGACGTTAAAACCAAACTACAAATATTCCTAACAAGCCTTTTGGGATTTTGCAAAGCATCTTAAGGATTGAACTCTAAATCCGACTCAGATAATTGGCAATTTACTATGTCAAAGATGAACAAAAAATGCGCCTGAAATGTTGTAAAAATATATGTTTGACACAATGGTTCGACACTAAGCCATTCTAAATGTGTTTCAAATTGGAATATAGAAAACAGAAATGCTTCAGTCTGGGTTTTGTGAAATAAAATTTAAAACGCAGAAACGTCGTATCATATTGATTTGCGAAGACATTTCAATTCAAAGATACAATCTTTCAAATAGCCAATGATAATTGAACTTTCATAAATGAATGACGACTATTAATTTCACTTTTTCGAACGTCCGTGTGAAAGAAAGTCATAACTTGGTAACTCGGTCGGTGTGTTAATTGGTCTAACTTGTTAAAACTGTTTGCTCGAGACAATCAGAAGTTGCCGTGTGTATGAAAACTAAGAGATGAATCATCATCATTAGTCTTGTTGTCTTCATTGAAGAAGATACTGGATTTTAAAATATTTGGACTTTGATTTTAATGTCATCCTTAATTAGGTCAGCTTTCATGTACTTTCTTTTAATAATTTCACTAAAAATGTACGTTATCAACGTTGATTGCTGCTACAACAATACATCAAGAATTCTTAAATGTTTTAAATGTTTACAGGAGCAATATTATTTTATTCTTTCAAAAGTGTTTTTTTGGTTTTAAACGTTTATTATAGGTTTTATGAGAAAGTAGAGTTAATTTAACCCTGATCCTGATATCTCATTAGACATAGGTTTTTATATTGAAAGACTTTCTGTGAATTCGAGTCACAATATGTTTTTCGGGCTTGCCGCCTTTTTTTAAAGAGGCTTAT
Organism: Nomophila noctuella; assembly: GCA_958496325.1. NCBI lineage: Eukaryota > Metazoa > Arthropoda > Insecta > Lepidoptera > Crambidae > Nomophila > Nomophila noctuella. The sequence continues at coordinate 11,101,459 of OY292490.1, read as the reverse complement.
GTACCAGACTTTGAGAAAAGAGTGACAGTGCTAAAGTAGAAGAGGGCGGGTCAACTGATGGCGTAGATTGATTGGAGCCTCAGCCTAGCGGCAGAATAACCAGCTGGTGTTACATTTTTACTGATGAATCTACAAATACTGATCATTTGTGAACTTAGAGCTCGATGGCGCCGTGGTCAGCGCGCTCAGCCACCGCTTGCTAAAGATAAGTAAGATTTGCAGAGGTCTGTCACAAGATGGGTGACTGAAAATGTCTGGGTAACCAAAACAACTAAGTGATAATATTTTACTACACATTAAATAAAATACCTTACCCAAAATGGATAAAATCGTGGTATTATTTCCAATTGTAGTTTTTAAAATATCTACTGCATTTTAAAATTATCTCATTCATCGATTTCATGCTTTTCCTTCTTTTACTTTCCAGCTTTATAGAATAAAGAATCTTACTTCATGATATGAAAGGACTAGCTTCCTTAACGTAGATGCGGATCAAAGCCTTGAGTTACAAGTCCATGGACTGGATGGAGACTACATATCGACAGTGGAAAGCGGAAGTGGCGTATCTCAAAAATTGGCAAAATTTTTTTTTGATGCCATTATGTTAAGAAAAAAATCCCGCGTCGATTGGTGTATGAATCGTCTTTCTACGATGAAAAAAAATTGAGATACGTCAACGTTTTTTTTCTAGTTTTTTTACAATTTACTTGACCAATTGCTGTAAATAGTCAAAAAAACTCAACTTTTGGAAATAAAACAGATACGAGAATACTTGATACGGTACGGTAGTACGGTAAACAGTTACAGCACTCTTTTCCTGAGTTCAACATTGATATTGATTGAGATACATCATTTCTGCCGCCGCAAAATCTTACGTTGTGGAACATACAGCAAATAGACCGAACTGACGTGAATACTAATCAAATAGTTACTGCATTTTAAACGTCATAAGAGTAGAGTCTTGTTTCTCACCCGCTGCGTCGAGTGTCCTGCTTACGCCATTTTGATCGCTCGGCATTTGTGCGTTATAGCCGATAGTGAGAAAGCGGAATTGTTAATTCATTTTATGAACTAACCAAAGTAACAAAGAAGAAAAAGTTACATGATAATTTTTTTATTACTTTGAAAAAAATACTGATTTGAACATATTTAATGTAGAAACTAATGAAGCAAAAAAACGATGACAGACTGATTGTTATTAATTGAAGAGAAAATGTCATCATTTGGAAATATTATCGCCCGCTATCCGAAACCACCGTGAGTACCTACGTCCAAACTCCTCACACCTGTCACACATATGGCCGTTCAGATCGCCTCCCAAAACGATCCCCTGTGAAATCGGGAAGCCACTCAGCACATCTCCAAGTTGGTTCCAGCACCTCACCCTATCAACATCGCTACAGCCAGCCTGCAGCGCATAAGCTCTCATCGATTGGGGCGTGACTTCATCAGTTAGCAACTAAATCACCATCAGCCGATCGCTGCACCGATTAACTTCCAGAATGCTGTCCCGAAACCGCTCAGAGAGCACTACAGCAACCGTGAGTACGTCGGCTAGCTCCCTTACTCGTCCAGTTATTGTGCCAATGTTCCAGGTTGCATAACTGAGCTATTTTCTACGGTTTGGGGCTCGATAGTTCAGCTGTGCACGCCCAGTGCTTGGTAGCCCTCGCCCAATTGTCGTAGAAGTTGGGCGAGGCTCCTGCGCGCCGTTTTCCGTCGGCGCCCTAAGCACAACCGTATTTATTGAAATTCCTACTATATGATTTGGCAAGTTTTGGCTTTTATGGGGGCGACTGCCGTTTGACCACTACCCCGTCCCCGGGAGGAAAGCCATTCCCGAGCCTCGTCCATCTTTCAGCAGGGTGCACCACGGGCAGGTGTGGTTGACTTGGTCTTACAAGATGTAAGCGGAGCCCCAAAGCCCAAAAAAGTAATAGAAATTGTAAACGTTTTGATGCTCTCTTTTGTATTAGCAGAAGAGAAATAAGAACAACATTCAATATGCTAGTAGCATAAATAAGAAAAAATTTGTCAGACTGATTAAAATAAAAATGTTAAAAATTGATCTTTGGGTGTCCTCACATTCTTCAAATTTGAACAAAACATTTCAAATGTAAAAAGTTTTTTATTAAAAGTTCATACAGCTAAAAAGCCCTATAGAGTTTATCTTTTCTATGAGATACAGCAGATCCGCTGCATGGAAACTGAAGTCTACTTAAACAAGCCATATATTTTACCTAGTAGATACGACATTTCTGCTGCTCTATATTTAAACATCAATTGCTGTAACTAGTCGAAAATCAATGAAGCGGTAACTCTAGAATATTCTCATCAACTTCATGTAATAAACTTTTATCAGTAGAAAAAACATGTAAAATTGCAGCTTTGTAACTTTCTTAATTTAAGAGATATGAATTTTTGAAATAGTTTTTTGGCTCTGGTGTAAAGTTGGACTTTTTGAGATACGCTACTTCCGCTTTCCACCGTCGATATATATAAATCGTTGCTAAATGAGATCGTTAAGCGTTGAACATTTGCAATAAGGAATCTCTATGAGTTTTGCTTAACAATTTAATTCGGTAATTCAAAAAGCGTGACGTCTCTTATTGCAATTTCTATGGCCAAAATAATGCTGTTAGTTAAAATATCTTAGCTCTCATGGGCTTCGGGAGAAAAACCTACCTTCGTTTAGCAAAATGGTTGCAATCTGTATTTTTACTTTTAGTCTTATTTGGATTTTGCAACTAGTGTAACTATCAGTGTTGTTATATTCCAGAGATCTGCTATGATGGCCAGTTAGTGAATTAACCCAGTGAAACATTTAACAGTTATTTTTGCAACCAAACACGCTTGTTTTCTGTTAGTATCCAGTTTTTTGGGCTTTCTTTTACATATTTTTGTAAGAAATAGAATGTTACAAAAATATCGAATGATTGACTGGTTAATTCACTAGCCTGCATACCAATATGTTATTCAAATTCAATATTAGCTCTTGTTAGCACTTCGAGTACCACTTCCAAAGGATCGTATCATTTCCCGATGGTCGATTGGGAAACTGCATACAATCGGACGTGTTGATTCATGAGATCTATTGATCGGAGGGCACCCTCGTCACTGCCACTATTTGCGGTGCCTGGTCGAATGGGAACACGTTTGACGAACGACCGGTCATTGCTTAGTTCTTATTACTTGCTAAATTTCACTGTATTCTGGCCGGTTTTCAAAAGCGGAATCTTCCAAAGGGTTAAATAAATAATAACAAACACATCAATTGCCTAGCCCCAAACTAAGCTCGAAGCTTGTAGGTAGGTACTATGGACCCTGGGGAACGGATACATACTTAAATACATTTAAAAACATCTATGACTCGAGTACAAATGCCGATGTTCATCACACAAACATTTGCCCCTAGCGGGATTCGAACCCGCGACCTTTGGTTTTGTAGCCAGGGTCTCTAGCCACTCGACCAATGGGCCCGTCAAATAATCATCACCATTTCCGTCTTCAGATTTTAAAATTGTCTGAGACCATCGAATTCATCATTCTAATGGATTAATCCGCCTAACCTAGTTTAGTACAAACAGGACGACACAATATTTATTCGCGACGAGTACGGCTTTTTGCTGCCCACACTGTGCCGCCAAGTCTGCCAACACGTATTTAATATAAGGTAAAAAATAACCGCAACTCTACGAAATCCGATGTAAAAAAAGGAATTATCGACGAAGGCAAAGAAAAGAAGAAAACTTGCAAGGAATAAAGAAAACCGGCCAAGTGCAAGTCGGACTCGCGCACCGAGGGTTCCACAGTATTATAGGGGGGGGGGGCACTCACGTTTTGCTAGTTTGCTATTCACTTTTGAAAAAAAAATACCTTACGACACGTAAAGGTTTAATTTTTTTTGTGTTTCAGTTCTTACTGCGGGGTACCCAAAATTTAATTATTTTATCTACTTACCTATAAGGGTTCCGTTTTTTGCCATTCGGCTACGGAACCCTACAAAAAGGAATCCGCCGCGTGCTCAAATCGTTAAGTTTGTAGGCACTGCGGCGGTCACGGAATCGTCGTTGCTTATGATCAAATATCTACCAGGAAATTGGATTTATCATTCCAGCCCGCTTGCACACAACCGTAAAGAAATGTCACTATTTTCTTCGCTTTACAGGCAGTTGCAATGTATTTTATTTGTTAAGTCTTTCTTACTTCTAAGTATTGAAGTATTTTAAGTTCAAAATAAAAAGAAACTAGCTTGAAGCTTTGATACGGACATAGGTATCTACATTTTGTGTTAATTAAAATGCACCATTAATCCAACATATTATTAATAAAACGGCGGTAATACCTAGTGATAAATGGAACCCGTGTTTCTTTTGATTGGCGTAACATTTGAGGTTCATTCATCAGGTAACCTAGGTATATTCTCAACGAGCGGCCGCCAAACATTTACATTGATTAGGTTTAATTATTTAATTTGGATGACTTATCCTACAGCAAACTACAAGGTATTTTGACGTTTATATAACACGTGAGCGCCAATATAATAATGTAAGTACCTAGTACTGAGAATCCAGTTCAGCAATTTCATCACATTTGCTTAAACATCTCGTCTTTGAATGGAAACGTTCATGTTTGATTAATCATGTATTGGCTCAAATAGGTAGCAAATATATCCAGACCAACTCGATGCTTCTTATCTCTTATTTATAAGGAAATAGTTACCTACTCGCCTTTCTATAAACACTCCTTTGAACTACGGTTCGGACCGGTACACCTCTTGCTTGAAAAACGGTTGGCATGTGAAGATTTATAGGCTAAAAGGGCCCGTCCATTTTGATTACTTATAGTCAAATACATCGATTATTTTGTAAAGAGGATATGCGGAACTTCCTTTTTTACTCTCTGGAACTGTCTTAGCAATTGAGGTAGGTATTACAACGACGTATTGAGTATACATCGAGACCAAATCGAGACCAAAATCTATGTGTCAGCTGGCAGGAGAGGGGCGGTTACCTATTTGAGTAAATTGTTTGTCTTCTTGCCTATGAAATGACACGCCACTAGCTTTATTTTTCGTCCTGGAATTTGTAAAGGTTTTTCAAACACAAGACGTCATTTTAATAATAAAAATGGTACAATAAACGGCAAATGTGGCCTACAGTGCGTTGAAATATTTCTTTAAGGTGTCTTCTCCGTGGTAATACCACAATGGTCTAAGCTCAGATCGAAATGAACCCATGTAGGTTTCACTTCTTATTAAGCACTATAGCAGCATTTCTAAGGCATTCAAAGTACGTATGTACTTATTCATTGTCATATCCTTGTCCTATCTTAAACGCTTTTGACAATACGTGATTCCTAAGGTTACAAGTAAAATGCGATCCTTTAAAGATTAACTTTTCAAACACGTTCTTGCTCATAGGCTCGTGAATACGAGATCTCATAACCTTATTACTCATATTTCAATCATACTCGTTCAGATTATATTCCATTCATAATGACAATAAAAGATAAGATCAACTTAGATTTAACGAAAAACAACGAACCTCTAAGATGTCTTACAATTTTTAAATCTCTAATTAGGTATCGATGTAAAATAATCCTGGAAATCCATCGTAAATTATTCTCATAATACCTATTCTATAGCCGTCCGTCGTAGTATCTACCTACCTACATCTAGTTGTTTGATAATCTTAATAAGGTATATAAAGTTATAAAATATAGAACTCAAAGGTAACTGAACTGACATAGTGATCTAACAACGCACAGCCTAAGTCACTTGAAGGATCCAACTAAAATTTAGCATACAGGTACCTAGATAATGTTTTTTTCGGTTTACGCGACTGTTTCTCTTGAAATAAACTAAATCTATAAGTACTTTTATATTACAGTTCTATCAGTTTGAAAGTAGTTTAAGACGCCGTGGATGTTAGGTATGACGTAGGCATCCGCTAAGAAGATTTTGATCAATTTTATACCCAATAGCTGGGTGATAAAATGGGGCATGAAAGTTTGTATCAAACTTAGGTAAATTTTGAACAAATGGGACTGAGTCTTTGCATGCATGAAGCTGATTTGACGTAGGTAGGCATCGCATAAGAAAAGTTTTTTTTATTCTAGGTATTTACCTAGGTGATACAGAATAAAGAAACCGAAATCCATGCGGACGAAGTCGCAGGCAGGCGCGATACATAGTAATGTCATAAAGTTTAAATGTATAAGGGCCATTATCCACTAACTGGTAAATCGATGTCCTAAGCAATTAAAAGGTAGATAATTCTATTATATATTTTTATTGTTGGGTTAGTACTAACATAAATTTGGTATTCTTGGTTTACCATCGCTTATTTAGAAATAAAATATAATAGTTTTCGAGAAAATAAATGTTCAACACCTCAAAAAACAGTCCTCTGTCATGTCCGATTTCCAGAATCACTAGCATTGATACCTATATATTAAAAACTTTGCCATCCATAAAACTAATAAAAATCATTTAGTTTAATAAGTCTGTAAGCATCTTTTTTAACTATAAATTATTAGTCTATAATAGAAATTTATCCAAATAAAGAGGATCAAAGGCTGTCCTGAAATTTTTAAAACAGTCCTCTGTCAATAATTGAATCCAGTGTAAAATTAACTTCGGATATTGATCTGAAACATTACGATTGTAAAATAGAAAGCAACCGGTGTGTAGTTCTTTTGGTTGTTTAGCAAAACAGACTGCTGCCATTTTTTTCAGGGGCAGCACCACATTTGGTAGTGAACCACGCGTCTCGGCAGATAGTAGGAACAGTCCTCTGTCGAGTATTTGTTTTCCTATTTTAAGAGTTTTTTTTTTAATATTATTTGTTTATAATAGTTTATAAACAAGTATGTATTCAAATCTGTTTTTCAATTGTGATATGTTTTCTATTATTTTGTGTTATTTAGTTTTTTAGTGAAAAAAACAGTACTCTGTGCAACAGTCCTCTGTCATGTCATTGCAAAGGACACTGGTTTTTTAAGTTTTTTACGGACTTACATGCTAGACAGCGCGTCAATCTGCATCAACGCTAATAATACATCGTTATTTTGTAGAGTAATGAGGTGATAGATCGATAATAGAGGATTTTGAAAAAAAAAAAACTAAAACTCCGGTCAAAAAAAATGAAGAAGTATTAGAACAAAAACGCTTGAGATATTTACAACTAAATATTCACAATCAAAATCAAGAAGAATTATTGAAAAAATGACAGAAAAAACAAAAAAAAAACAAAATTAAAAAGTTTCCAGAAAATTGCATACGGATATGAGTCATCGCGAGCATAAGGGTGGTAAAAGGACTTGGGAAGAGCACTGTTGCAAATCTCGCCAAAAAAAGAGCCATGACAGAAATAACGAATAATTTTAAGAAGGAAAATTCACCTGATTCTATTGGATCAATATAGGATGTATGGCGCCATTAAAATCGCCAGAAATAAAATGAAGAACTCGTTAATTATTAAAGTCATCAATACATATCGTAACTGCTCATAAAAAATAAAAACTTTATTATTTTAACAAACAAAAATGCTAGTTTTTGTTCATAAAAACAGTCCTCTGTTTGGTTACAACAGTCCTCTGTCACAATTTTACACAAAACCCTCCAAAACTCAAAAACCGAGAGGAAAGTGCGTGGGCTTTTTTAATATATAAATTAGATATATTATTGCCTTACTTTGTAGTGACAGATATTCTCAATATTTAATAAAATTTGCTTAGGACAGTCTTGTATGGACGATTTTCCAGTTAGTGGATAATGGCCCATAAGTTTAAAATGCGGCCTTACATTGTAAAAAAGTTAAGTTATTAATGCCCTTAATTGTTGACAGGCTGACACTAATGTGGGTGAGGTTTGTATTATGTTTAGGTACGTTCTAGGTTGCCTAGACAAGGGAGTGGGTGGATAATTAATTGTTCTCCTTTATTAACTTTGCGACTAAGTACACATGTTACGAGTAAATTGTACCGACATTGTATACTGACTGATGTGTGTAGAAGAAGTAGTTTGGATGTATGAAGCAATTCAAGGTCATAAAATAATATTCAATTAAAAATATGTTGGATACCTACATCAGTTAAATGTGCTTTTAAAGGATGTGCGAAGCTTAATAAAGCCGGCGTTCTGAAGACGACTCAAATGTTTGAATCGAATGTGTGAAATTTCGCGACTTTGAATACCTACCTACCTTCTTATCAAGGCATGAAACATTCTAAGCAATCACAGCAAATTAAACATGCTATACCTACACCTACCTAATTAACAATTGAATAAAAAGAAAAGAAGTGATCTGATGTACACCAAAGCGAAAAGGCATACCTAAAATATCTATATTTACGATAAAAAAAGTTTGAAAACAAAAACTTACAAGCTTAATCCGGCAATGAGATTCTTATTCCCTCCTCCGGCTCCGTGCACAATGGTCCAAAATTCAAAATCAAACGCAACAAAAATACCACAGAGCGGTTCTAGCACGCACTCGATACGACTATTACTTTTCACACAACGCGGCACACCGGGTTCGGAGATTATCGAAACAAAACACTGTTTGGGACCGGGAGTCCGTCCTTTGTCACGACAGTCATTTTTTTCCAACTTTTAGTGAAGTTGTGATGCGTCGAGGTTAAAATGTGAGCATTATTTGACACTTGACAGGTCGGTGGACGCTAGTCGGTGTCGGCGGCGAGACCGGTCGGCGAGTACTGTCAAACACGCCAGCTGGTCCGTGAACGCTCGCGCTCTGGCGGACGAACTCTTAACTAAGTTAGGCTTAAGCGAGGAGCCGCGCAAGTTGCGTTTCGATTATTTTCGCTTTGGTAAGTCTGATGGGTTTTGCGGTGTCTACAAAATGCGCGGTTTGAAGTGAAAAATTATTTTTTATGAACTGGTGAGAAACGTTTTATAAAAGGATGTCACACTAATTTTTTTTTTAAATATTTCACAACATCACTTACATTGTATGTACAAACACAACATACATTGTATAAATTAAGACAATTTTAAAATTGTCTTTATTGTTATCCTAAAGTTATATTTAAATATAAGTAATACCTAATTTTATCATAAACATAAGAAATAATCTATTAAATAAAAAAATCTTCTTAATAAACAAAAAATATTCGAAATATTTTGTGTATGTTTTATTTTTCTTTTTCGTTGTTGCTTTATATTCGAGTTTATATTTCTAAATAGTTTCATGGGTAAATGTATTTTTATATTTTATAAAAAATATTGCTGACGTGCATTCGTTGAATAACATACGAACGACTAATTGAAATTATTCGAAAAGCTTAAAATCAAACCGTACTAACTTATTCATAAAAACACGGCAACCTTTCTACATCAGCACAAAAAGCACAAAAAAGGACTTAAGCACTTAGCCGGCCGTCACAAAAGGAATACCGTCATGGCGGCGCGACACTGGGGTGGGAGGATATTGACTTGCGCCGCCGCCACTGCGCATCTACCGAATCATGTGTTTCTGTTTTTGAGCCGCATACGTACCGCTAAAAACCCGGCTCAACCTTCTCGGACTTAGCCCATGCCCGCAAGCCGCGTTCTTCCGACTCTGTCCGGTTGATTGCACCACTGTGCACGACGGCCTTGACTTCTCACACCGCACCACTGGATTTACGATTAGCGCCCAACTTCCCCACTTTACGTCCGAAGTTGTAAACTACAATAAATACACCGACGGAAACAAAACACGCGAGCGCCGGTATTATTGTAAAGTTAAGAAATTCTGTGCAAAAGTGCAGATAAACCGTAAGCTGCAGATTTTTGGCGTTTCGCCAGAGATCCGCGGGTTTTCGCGAGAAAGTCACTTTTTTCGCCGGTTTTCGCCTTCGACGGGAAGAAAGGAAGTCATTACTTAGATTTATGGAATCAGAGGCAAAAAGTTCGTTGTAGACGCTGCTCATGCTCTTTCAAATGTGATTCTTTTGAGGCTTGATGATATGAAATTAATTTTGTTTACGCTTCGCTTCATGAACCGGTAGCTGCCTACTTTACTGCTGTTTTATTTATAGCGCCAAAATGATTTCTTAAAATAATCATCCAAGTGAGGTTTTTATTTTCGTAAACGTAATTTTGCGCGAGCCATGTAGGTTAGTAATGGTTACCTGCTGCAGAAATGCAGCACAACCTTTTACTTTATTAATCAAATCATAATAATATCTACTTTATTCTAGTTAGGCTCATTTATCACATTGAAATTTTTATACACATATACATTATATAAATTGAGAATATATTCCTGTTGTGTTTCAGATTTAATAAAAAGTAGGATTTAGTTACTCGCTTCGCAGTCAGGATTTTTTTTGTAGAAATCTACTGATTCTTGGATCATCGTAGGATGAAATAAGAAAATAATGGTTGTATTATAAGTAAATCCCTCAAGGAAGGTCTACTGAGTTATCACAACACCCGCCTGAGGTTAAATTTTAAACTTAGTTAATAATTTACTAAGCACGAGTTTAAAAGTTAATTTTGAAAGGGTCGGATTAGTGGGAATTCGTAAACAGTATTTTATAACTCCAGTTTTCGTTAAATAAATGTAATAAATTACTAGTATTTAAATATGAAAACTAGTGTTATCATATAATAAACATAGCTGATTTTATATTAAGGGAAAACAATTAGGTATAGTTGCTTTGTTAGCTTGCTAGAGGATAGGTGATAATGGTGTTAAATAAATGTGCTTATAATTCAAACAAAATATGTAGTTGAAGGAAAATCGTTGCAACGAACACTCAAGAGCTGACTTATGAGGAGAATGATGACAGAATTGACAGATAGCTGATGTTTCAAGGACCATTCTAATAATCTTCTGTTAAGTAGTTCTGCAAATTTGTAAAATTCTTTGATTCTTACAAATTTTACAGGCGTGGAGACAACATTTTGGCTTCAAACTCTAAAACTACCCAGTAACACACTAAGCCGAAAAAACGCGACCGAAGTTTGGCATGACTACCCCTGCCATGCATTATCTATGCCTGCTGTGCATCAACAATAATTTAAAATACAGTGCAGACGTTGACACGCCGATCGCGCGATCTTCGGTCGCGTTTATTCTGCATAGTGTGTTTCGAAACTAAGCGTTTTCACTTTTAATGCACGATGGTATTGTTGAGGTCATTGAACTTCATACTTTTTGTGAACTAAGTGTTCTATTGCCGAATAATATTAAGACCTCAAGTGTGGGCTTATAAATTAAGATATGTATCCGGATCTGTTCACAAAAAATATTGGTAAGGTATTTTTGTAACTGCTCATTAATTAAGTTATGCAATTTACTACATACTTATATAAGTTATATATTTGTAACATCACTGTACATTCTGATATCTGTAACACGAAGACCACGGAGTTAGAGAATATCCTTACATAAGTAGGTATTTATAGTTTTGAGATAGGTAAAATACCAATAATTAATATCGTTAAGACTTTAGAGTGATGTAGTTACGAGTAGGTATATCATCGTATAAGAATCTTTGTGTTTACTATTCAGCACAAATACCCCAGATACTACAGAGAAATTTAAAACAAGACAAATAAATAGCGTCAAGGTAAACTTAGACGTAAACCAGGGTTCTAAGAATAGTGCTTTGAGCTGTTAAATTAGCGAGTAAAAGATTCCATCCGCATCCGTATATGTTTTAGTTCCGTTCATTTACATCAGAGGGCGGTATGGAGTACAAAGCGCGTTGCTAAGCAACCAGTTCGTGAAAGTGTTTGCATTGACAACATACTGTTTTACGCAAGGCTGAGTAGATGGCGTTGTACGAAGGACAAAGGCTTCGCTTCAGTATTTAGACGAGAATTTCCTCGAGTCGTATTAAATACCTACTAATTTTGAATGAAAAGTAATTCTAAATTTGGGATACTAGTCGTGACCACATTGCGTAGGATGTTCACTCAGATTATTGTTTTCTTCTATATTTAAGTTGGTTCTTACTTCTTACCTTAATGATTATAGGTTCTATGTAATTTTGCTATGTGCGAAGATATGTTTTCCCGGCTCTTATGTACAATAAAGGATCTTCTTTCTTGATTAACCATATTGTTATGTTGCCCTTTATTTTAATTTTTGTTTAAGGTACCTTATCTACTTATATGAATTGACCTCTTCTCAACAACAGGCCATTCAATTCGATACGCTGCGCTGATTATGAGAAAAAATAGGTAAGTGCGCAAACTGAAATAAAACATTATGTGTATTAATGACTTATCTTTTTTTCTCATCCAACTTAATCTTCTCAACAATTTTGAAATGCTTCGTGCTATCTAGGTTAGATGTGAAGTCTTTTAAATTTTCGTAAAAAATTGCGCATGTTTTTTGCCAAAATTATGATAACAGCAGCGTATATTCCAAAAATACTCCCACAAGTGTGACACATTTGAGATATTTTCGTTCAAGAATTTTTCTGCACCAAAAATAGAAGGTACAGACGTAAAACAGAAAATTTATGAGGTTCTATTTGGACCCACTCGCGATATACGGAGATACAACTCTACAAATATTAACCTGGAAATAGTAAGGGTTGGGTAGGATTTTGTTAAGGTGTCCGGAGGAAAAAGGGATTTCTTCTGTAATTTAATGCCTGGCCTTTCAAGCAACTATCATCGTAGTGTGGGTTATTTCAGTAACAATGCCCATAAAGTTATGATCTTTTTACAAGAAATGCAAAAGAATTTACCTTCGCTATTTCACAGTACTGAAGATTATGCTTGTTTGTATATGTTAGGTACACCAACTATTTTGAAATATCTTCAAAATAAAAAAAAATAAAACTTTGTTTGAATTATTGGCCATGAACCTTTTGTTACGGATATAATAATACATAATATATTATACCCATCGATATAGGAATAATTCTTGGTACCTAAACAATGTATGCTAAAGTTAAATAATGAGATCAGATGAAACTAAGTACCTATAAGTCATATTGTTTGACATCGATATCCTCCTTCTTCTCCTAATCGTTTGACTCGTATTTTTCATTATTTTATCATAACTGAGGGTCATTATCGTATTAAAAGTAAAACGGAGCGGCTTAACAATCATAATAAAGTTCCGTCCTTACCTTTACCTTCTTTATTTCACATCTGTGCAGGTGTAAAGCTGGTATGAAAAGACAATGCGTAAAATTGGCGTCTTTTTTTTTTCGAGCGTCCACCAACCAAACTTGGTAATCTATATTCTTGAGGTCATCACAAACAATATTTGCTATGGCAGTATAGCTGTAAACTCAGTCCGAACTGAGTAAATCAGGTTTGAACTATTTTTCGCTTCATACATTTTTCTATGGGAAATTGAATTTTTTTGTTTCTTGCGTCCATCGACGAAACGTGAAAATATATATTCTTGAGGTCATCCCAAACAATATTTGCTATGGCAGTTTAGCTGTAACTCAGTCCGAACTGACTCACACTCAGATGACAGGCCAGTACTATTTAAATGGCTAAAGTAAGGTAAAGAATTGAGACCAGATAATATTTCCATGTGTTTATTTACAGAAATAAAAAAATATGTTAGGTTATACCGCGTTCATGGAATTAATTATTACATAAAACAGTTGAGAAATGATACAGATAAGGAACTTTTGAGTAGCATTATTACTCAGTTAATAATATTGTCACCGTTGTTCCTCATCACTTGACTCCACGGCTTCTTCTTCTAGATCTTGTCGAATTATAATGCTTTCCAAAAAAGAGCAGGACGACTTATGCTGTCCTGATGCCTACCCCATCCTAAATACCATATTATTGCCATTATATGGGAACAAGTCCCCAGTGTTCTTTTCCCAACAATGCAGCTACAATAATTTGATTTGATGGCTTGTATTCCTCGCCGATTTCTTTCAACTAAAATAGTTGTATATATAAAAAAAATAGTGTAATAATAACCTTATAATTTTTAATATTGTAGAATTTTAATCACATTGTCGGTAATAGGCGAGGAATACAAGCTACAAGTACAAGAGGAAAAGAAAACTGGGAACTTGTTCCCATATTATGGCAAAACTATGGATTAATATTTAGGATGGGGAAGGCACTAGGACAGCATAAGTCCTCCTGCTCTTTTTTGGAAAGCATTATAATTCGGCTAAATCAAGAAGAAGAAGCCGTGGAGTCAAGTGATGCTGAACAACGTTGATATTTTTTTAATAATGGTTTTCAATAGTTCCTTGTCGTCATTTTTGTACTGTTTGATGTAATGATTAATGATATTATGAACGCGGTATAACCTCCGATTTTTTTAGTTATGTCAATAAACACATCAAAATATCAACTGGCCTCAATTCCTTACCTTACTGTACATTTAAATAGTTCTAGCCAGTCTCACTCAGTTTGGACTGAGTATACGCCTATACTGCCATAGCAAATATCGGTTGTGATGACCTCAAGAATATATATTTTCATGTTTGGTCGAAAAAAAGTTGCAATTTCCCATACAAAAATGCAGGAGCGAACGCCTGGAGTGAAAAAGTTCAAACCTGATTTACTCAGTTCGGACTGAGTTTACAGCTATACTGCCATAGCAAATATCGTTTGTAATGCCCTCAAGAATATAGATTACCAAGTTTGGTTGGTGGACGCTCGAAAAAAAAAAGACGCCAACTCCCCTAACAAAATCGGCATTGTCTTTTAGCACATTGGTTTCACCACAAGGCTAACGAAGTCTTTAATTAAATGATGAATTCATATTTAAGGAATATGTAATTTTAAATCAAGCAAGTACTATGTTCACATGTAAGATTACAAGAAGAAATTTCATAAACGAAACGCAGTGTATATCAAAAACCAAATTTTAATCTAAACTTCATTTCAAAGCGCCTATGGTGTTTTTATGCGGAATTCCTGCAATGTTTTTCACAACACCCACGTGACCGTTATGGGCGGAATTCAGTTCAGAACGAAATTAATTACAGGACAGATTAATTCTTTATAAGATGACCCGTTAATATTTTTTTATATTAATATTTTGGAACAAATACTTATAAGCCACAAAAAGGTAACATTATTCTAAGGCTCGTATTAATAAACCTCACTCAACTCTGAGCTCGATCTTGAGTGCGTATTTAGCGAACTAGATATGTCATTCTCATTTAAAACAGCACCTCAAGTTCGAGCTCAGACTTGATTGCGATTTATTAATAAGAGCCTAAGACTTGCTTAATTCGCCTGAATGTTTTGAGAGTATTCTTCTTTTCAAACTAACATTAAGGTTGTAATATGGTGTCAAAACTATTTTACCAAGGAAGTAAATAGCAGTTTCCTAATTCTAAATGATATCATCCTCGGATACCTAGTGTATTATAAATAATGGCGGCCCGTCACGCGGTTTCACCCGCGTCCCGGGGGAACTACTTCCCGTACCGGGATAAAATATAGCCTATGTTACTCTGGGTGAATGTAGCTTTCCAACAGTGAAAGAATTTTTCAAATCTGCCAAGTAGTTTCGGAGCCTATTCAATTCATAGAAACAAACAAACAAAAAATCAAACCTTTCCTCTTTATAATATTTGTATAGATAACAAACATAATTTAGAGAGAGTGTACAAACCATAAAGGTTGTCATTTTCTGCTGTAATTTCCTTGTGGCAATTATTACAAACCAATGAGGAGCATGGGTAGTGGGTACTATTACCCACCAATAGGAGTAAGGTTCAAATTACAATTCTCTTAGCACCGATTTTGAGAACTGCCTTTTTCGATTATTATTAGTAAAATGATACTCACTGAATTGAAATTTCTCCCCGAAGCTCCGCCTTTTCTCTCTCAGCTTGTTCTTGAGTATCCTCCTCTTCAAGCGGTTAAGTACCACGTCGGCTTCGTCCACACTTTCCGAGGACGAAGTGAGTCCGGCCCTACTCAGCCCACTCAGGGAATGCCGTCGAGTTTTCGTAAATAAACTCAAATTCCGATGGCTCGGCTCGATTTCCGATAACCCACGTCTATACATTTTCAAACGCTTTTTCATTTCACAGTCTGCGGCGACGTCCGTTGGAATATTAATGAATTCATTGTCCGAGGTGTTATCGCCCGTTTTACAGGAGCGACGGATTTTTCCCGAAGCGATTTTAGGCAATTCCCTCCGTCTCACCGCCGTTTCTGTATTCGGTGGAGATTCAATTGTTCGCCGTCGGTGCAAAGTAAACCAATCTGGATTAGAGTTCATTCTGGCGGGCAAGCTTTTTAGGTAAGTGTTGAGGAAAGATACCTTATTGTGCGGCGGTTTGTAGGTTACGCCAGACTTGGAGCGCGCCAGCGGTACCGCTGCGGTCTCATTCGCCGCCTCGCGTAATGCACCGTCATTGAACGATCGTGATTTATGCAAACCGATTTCGTGCACTTCATTTTCTTTATTCGATGATACATTTGTTGATGGATCCGCGTCGCTCAGAGAGGAGATGGATGAGTGATTCGAGCACTCGCGCGTTTTAGCACCGTTCTCGCGAAGGGCGCCATTATTTGTTTCACATGGTAATAGCCGCTTTGCGTACTCGTAAGTTTCGTTGTCAGAACTTTTGTAGCTGCTTATATCACTAGGGCCTTCAGACTGAAAGGGGGTCGTCTCCAGACTGTTTGCTTGTAAATTAGTTAAGTTGTTGTTTAATGTGAGTTTGCTTGGAATGTTTGCTACACTGTTACCGTCACGTATGATGTAACTTTTATTACGGTCGTCTACCTTATTACCTATTATCACGGGGGTTCTGTATACACGGGTAAACACTTTACCACCTGAAATAGTGTTGTGCTTTTTGAGCGCATTTTTGCCGATGAAATGTCTAAAATCTTTCTCTTTCAGAGACTGAGTGGTTTTTAAGCCGCGCTCATCAAACTGGGAACTTTTTATAGATATGTTGTCGTCGTTTGTTTCAACGAGAAGGTTTCCATCGCAATCAAAAAGTTGTATTGTGGGGAATGTTATCCCTGGGGAGTGATTCCGCGTCCGCAGCTCCCATTTTCTTTGACATGGCTTTCTCAATTGAATTCGTATTATGTTGTCATCTATTATAGGCCCATCGCTATCGCTCGAGTCACCTTTTTCCGCCATGTCCAACATATTTTTATCATTTCTCCTTGAGACATTCCGCGTAAAACTTTAGCAAAATATGCTGTAAATGCAGCATTATTGTTGGTCGATGCTAATTTGTTTGTTTACAGTCAGCTGTTCCTATAATATCTGGCATCTTGCCAGACGTAACAATCCGCCGGCATTCGCACTGAAATAACTCCAATGTCAATTTTGTTTTTCACCCAAAATTACGGATAACACTATATTAGCGGTATGTGTAACCGGTCACTTTCGCGCACAAGGCACACTTGTTTACTGAACATCGCGCTGTAAGTCGGCGTTTGACGTTGAAAACATTGCATAAGATCGCGCGTGGTGATTGCGCGTAATTGCACTTTGTGAACTCATTACTTTTCGTCAACGTTAATTTGCTCCAGATCGAGATAGGTACCACCACTTGTGACCACGTGAGGACGATTGACACTTTCGCGGGTTTCGGACTTTTTCCGCGGAGGAGGCTTCGCGTGTCCGGTCTTTTGAAGACTGCGAGCGAACAGCTGAATAGATGCGAGGAACTATAAATAGAGAACGAATGAGACGGCGATTATTCCGGCTCCCCTTGAACCTAGTGCGATTGCTTGTGCCGAAGAACGTAATGTGTGACGTAAACGCAACAACTGTTCACACTGACACAGTTTTCCATTTGACCATGCGGCGCGACGCGGCCATATGCGTCGGCTAACGATGCAGCTGCCTGTACACAGTGGAGAATAATAAAGCAGTAAAGTAATAAACTTTGATGGAAATAAATAAATAAATGCCTTGGACAAACACACCAATTGCCTAGCCCCAAACTAAGCTCGAAGCTTGTACTATGGAAGCTAGGGAACGGATAGACATACTTAAATAAGTTTATAAACATCCATGACTCGAGTACAAATGCCGATGTTCATCACACAAACATTTGCCCCTAGCGGGATTCGAACCCGCGACCCTCGGTTTTGTAGCCAGGGTCTCTGACCACTAGACCAACGGGCCCGTCAAATGTATCGAAATTTTACTATGAAAACTTAGAACTTGCTCTACTATGTAGGAAGCACTTGTATAGTATTGATGTTCATTAAAAAGTATAGGAACTTTAATGGGTAACCTTAGAACAATTGCTACACTATGAGTGATAGGAAGCAAACGAGCGATTCAAGGTGATATGGCCACAAAGAGCGATTTATGAATGACATAGCCGCAACTAGCCAGAGCCAAAATTTTCAGCATGTAAAATGATCTACATTTTGTACCCTACATTGAGAATTAAGCACGACTTGTGAATTTGTTTTGATAGTAAGTTATGTTTTAGTCATGCATGACACACCTAATACTTTACAATATGATAAAAACAACGTATTTTTTCTTCTTAAGTTGACGTCATACATTCTTTTCATTTCTAGCAATATTGCATTGTTCAATAAAAAAAAATGAAAAAAACAGTGACATTGGCTTGCATGCTCTTCAATATATGAGATAAGTTACTATTATTTGCCAAGTTTCCAAGAGGAATGAAATAAGTGCATAAATCTTTAGCCACGCTAATATTAAGAACTTTGTTTAAAAAAATGAAATAATTTACTCATCCCGTACCACTGGGATTTCTCTCTGATTCATAGATACCTTATGCTTATTATTCAACCAGACATTTTCATAATACAGTCGTGAATACTTGAAACATTGATTTAAATCTTTAGATATTCCCTTGGCGTAGTTCGACTCGTTCTGAAATTGGCACTAAAGTTTGAAGCGGCGGTCGCTTCTTATCTCAGTGACAGCATGCTGAAACGTACGTCATGTCTAACAAAATATTGCCACAGATTCCTACTGCAAGGGCATTTATAAATATTAAATCAATGACTTGAAAGACGTTCGTGTTAGATTACGGAAGGTAAGGTGCTTATATTAAGCCCATTGTAAGGATTCCGCGCAATGGATTTAGGCAACGCGTTTTAATAGAATAAATATGTGATGTAGGAAAATTTGGATTGAAAAAATGTCTGATAATATTCTAACGTATCAGTCAGCGTGTGGAATATTAATGAAGCCCGTTAACCTCATTGTTTGGGGGTGACGGAATATGAATTTAATCTTGAAACGAATGTTACATAGGTATTCGTATAATTCAATTATTACAGTTCCACATTTTTCTTTTTTCTGAGAGAGATAAGCTCTCGTTAATTTTTTTATTTCAGTTATTATTAAAGCATGGTGAATTTCAATGTAAAAGTTTGTTTGTTATGTTTGTGCTTTAATCAGGCTAAAATTACTAAACGGATTTTGGACGGAGGTAAAGGCACAGATGATGATAGGTTACATGCAGGGTACCTGTGGGCTGACTTAGGTGATAGAATACTTTTATTCCGACTAAATACTCCCATGGCTTTTTAATACTAGTACTGGAAAATGTTAAGCCTACAAAACGTTGTAACCGTACTCATTCAGAATCCGTTGAATACCTTTAAAGCCGAGAGCTGTCCCCTGTAATTAGACAAGTCTAGATTGACTTTTTAAAATGCTCGGCAGGGGAATCCACATCAAGAGGGTTCGGAGAGAGGAGGGAAACCAGTTGTTCGTAATTAAACCCTGATTAAAAAGAATCCTGGTGACAGCCAGATTTCTCATCAGTCTGCGCATGTGGTTGTCTAATTTATTACATAATTTGTAATTGTTTTTATTTATTTTTTTGACAAATTATTATTATGTTTATTTTTTGACATTTTTTATTACTTTATTTTTATTTTTCTTATTTTCTGTCATTAACATGTAAAAAATTGTACAAACATTTATTTTTAAAAAAGGCTAACTGTTGAGTTTCTTCCGGCACTTCTTCTCAGCAGGCCATTCACGTCGAAGTGCTGGTAGGTAAAACCAGGACAGACAGACAGACAGACATGACGAAACTATAAGGGTTCCGATTTTTGCCATTTGGCTACGGAACCCTAAAAAGATATCACGTGCAAAAGAATTTCTATGTAAATCAAATCGCAAAATAAACCACTTTGACTTTGACTTTAAAAGGGTATCTCATTAGGATGTCTCGTTTTATGTTCCGGGATAAATTCTCGTGGCAAAGATGTCTTCCATTTCGGAATAAATTAATTATTTCTACTTCCTTGTACGCGGAAAGATGTTGATGTCTCAAAAATGAAAATTGTGGAAGAGCCATAAAAGAAATAATGGGTAGCGTGGAGTTGTCGTAACATTCTCGATTATAGCTACGATTTTAAAATAATGTTTTCCTTCTATTTATTAAAGCGTGATAATTATTATGCTGGTATCTATCATAGCGGCATTAAATTGGTAATTTCATCATTTCGTTAAAAGTTAATGTCTCAAAAATTAAAATAGGGGAAAAGACATAAAATAAATAATGGGTAGCATGGAGTCGTCATAACATTCTCGATTATAGCTACGATTTTAAAATAATATTCATTTTCCTTCTATTTATTAAAGCGTGATAATTATGCTGGTATCTATCATAGCGGCATTAAATTGTCATTTTCATCATTTCGTTAAAATGGATGGTTCAACGAGCTTAGAAAGAACTTCCTTAGTTGTATTGTAAAAAATATGTATCCCTCCTGCTTGTTGGTTTACATAATTTCTTGAGCTATAAATCGCACTATAGTAAGAAAAGATCGATGGTTTTGGCAGAAACCTGAAACAATTGAAAACCACATAATCTTTATGTTTTACCAAATATACGAGGTAATCATAAAGCGCCTTCGAAGACTGTCAATAATTCCCAAGGCGGCAACCAAATAAATTAATGCTTCCCATATTAATTTATATCTGTGCAAACACTTAAGAATCCTGCCAAATATGTTGCGTACACAATAGCTGGCATCTTCCATCAATCCGATATTTGTGTCGCACGTGTAAAGTTCCATCAACGACTATTTGGCTACAGTTCATATTTCCATTGGCCTATCTATCATCACGTTGAATTAAAGTGTAGCTTTGCACTGAAACTGTGAGACTCGAGGGCGCGGTGCGTGGATTGTGAAGTGATGTCAAATGGAGTGATTCAGCCTCAGGATTCACAGAACTTTTTAAAATAAGAATGTTATTTTTGCGTAATATAAATATTTTTTAGTGTAAAAATGAATGTCGATAAAATGCGTTACCAGAATTCATGTTTTCTCTATCGTGTTACCTTCAAGAGAAGCATGAAGAAGTTATTTTGAGGGCCGGTATGGCGATGCTAACGGATATAATATCACATTGGTACCTCATCCGTTGTCATGGCCATAAGGGCTCCTCGATGATGATGATGACCATCTGGCAAAGAGGAGCCAATAAAACGCGCTACTATGTAAAAAAAAAACTTTTTGCCAAAACGGCACTAGTGTTCTCGTACTTAAATTCTATGCAAAAAAAATTAGAAATGCAGTTTTTCTATTCAGAAGACTCGGTCAAAAAGGCTACTGTCGTCACACATATTTCAAAGTTTGTGATTCAAAGTAGTTCCTCTCACATTAATCTTTCTATTTGAGTGTATTTGCAATTGCTAATTACAAATGATTAACAGAGCGGCAAGCTGCAATCATCTCATAATTAAGCAGCATTCGTGTATGCTGTTAATGTTGTGTAAATACTTTAACGATATTAATAGTCAGGTAAAAAAAATAGAAGATGACCATTCTAATGCGGGCAGGGCACTGATAGATTCATCATCATCCTAGCGCCTCTCCCGGTTGAATCCTCGGCCATAGGCCCAGGGTACGTTACGACTATGACCCTGAAATGACCATCCTGGTTATTAAAAGGGAGTGACTGTCGTCTGACGTCCGGAACTATTACAAAGGAAACCAGGCCATTTGGACCGTAGCAGTGACTAAAGGCTCAACGTGCCTTCCGAAGTACGGAGTTATCATTTTTAACGGACAATCAGGTGACTCAAGCCTGCAATGTCCTAACCAAACTGCAATAGCCATTACAAAGTTGAAGTGTTCCCCGCGGGATTCGTGCCATGACATATTAGTAGAATACTCGTCCGGATAGTAAATAATTTGTTATCGATTCTCTGATGTTATCTGTGCTGCTGGTACTCGAACTCGAAGCCTTATTGATTGTTTATGTTTATTTACCAAATAAAGCAGCCATATCCAGGGAAAAATAGTCTCATAGTCAGATTTATCCAGACGTATACTTTGTATGTAACAGCCATACTGCCATAACGATTATATCCGTCGGCCAATCATCCAAGCTCCGTCTAATTGCCTCTATTAATAATATTATTGCGATAGTGTTCCTTAATTGACTTTTGGATACTCCTTATCTAAGTTATAAATTAACTACGTGTTTGAAGAATAACGTTACAAAGTAGGTAGTGCACCAGTTGCAATATTTTTAACTAAGTATCAGGGAAGAGCTCAATTTTAACTGTAGTGGTTTTAGATGCAATATGTATAACACTTTTCGACACCTCCAACAGATTTTGTTCAGATTTTGCATTACAGCGAAATAATTAATCAACAGAAATGATTAAAGGTTAAATAAATTAAGTCTTCCAAACTAATGCTTGTATTATAAAGACATACTTAAATACTTTTTATTTGAAACTAGCCACTTCGTCCGAGTGGATTTCTATTTCTTTACATACTGTTGTACTACAGCTTAGAGCCTTCTTCAACAAATCCACTATCCAATGCAATAACATTTTTTTAATTCCAACCATTTGTTCCTAAAATAAGTGCGTTCAAAAAAACAAATAAACTCTTTACCTTTATTCTATTAGTGTAGAATAGACACTGATGTATAAAACACTCACTTCAATCTTATAACTAACGCGGCCATAACGTTTATATCCGTCGACCGATGATCCGAGCGCAGTGTAAGTATCCCCATTAATAATATTCTGCCGGCCGTGATAACACGAATGTACCTCAATTTTACCTAATCTTAGTAATAATTCAGCCTAGGCTTAGTTATCTGTTAAACGGAGATGTCTGACTCCGAGGAATACTCAGCATTGAGACAAACTGATCAATCGAAAATCACTTCGCTTTTAGAAGTATCTTAGCGGTGCCAGAGAACTTTGATTCGAATGAGATCCAAAAAAATTGCATAATTTTTATTTGATATCATTTAGAGCATTTATTTTTATTAATGCATTTTATTGTGATACTATTCCCCTCAGATTTTGTCCCAAGTAGTTCCAAATGTTAAACAAAAAAATATGTCGGAACTAACAGCTGTAATATAATAATTAACTTTATAAATCGTGTAACTAACACAACGTTATTTTACAGAAAATAGCGAATGAGCTTTTTTTACAATCTCATTTAATAGTTAGTAATAAAGTCCGTCATGCAGAGTTTTGGCAAGGGCTCGTACTTCTAAAAGTGTAGTTACAAGTGTTATTACTGTCATCAAACAACTGTCGACTTACTCAACTATTACTAAAAAAGACACGGTTAGTGACTGAACAGAGGACAATTTGCGAAAAAAGAGCGTAATATAAACAAATACATCAGATTGCATGTTCAAAAGATTGATCTAGATTCAAGCGAGCGAGTTTCAAGCGAGCGAGTTGACGAACAAGCCTTATAATTCAAGCATAACCCATACAAACCTTGCTCTATTATAATCCAGAACCGTACTACTTTTTAGGTCCACCTAGTTGAAATAGTAGGTATTAGCATTCCAAGCATTTCAACGTGTGAGAATATAAGTTTTCGTCCGAACTGTCACCGTAACAAAGGAGAGATGTGGGTCCCTATCTCGACTCCGGCGGGTTGAATTTATGTGCTAAATGTCAAAGTGTCACTAAACGTTGTTTCAGGAGACTTCATACTCCTTGACATGTGGGGAAAAGGGACTATCTGATTCAAAGCGTATAATAGTGTTATGGGGAATTGATTGACTTATCGAAACTTATCGGGACTGGTTTGACACGTCAAGCTTTATTCAATTATACCGTGTTGTGGCAACCGATTTGGTGTTAAGTGAAGTGTGTGGTTTGAAAACAAAAAGCACACCAAACTACCTCAAGCATTACTCCATATTTCGATCATAAGTATAGAAACATACTTGGCCGAAAAAACGCGACCGATGTTCGGTGTGACTACGCCTGCAATTAGATTTTCGAGTCATTTTGTCAGGCATTGATATTGAACACCGATTGTACATTTTTGAAAGAGTTGTATTATCTGATGTGCCATGTTTCGTTCCATCTAAAGCTGCAACACAATGCAAACACTCAAATATTTTTTCTTGTAACTGTTTGTGAGTCGGTCAGAGTGTTGCGACCATTTAACTATTATGTAGGTACTATGAAAATGAATTCATAAAAAAAATATGTTGAAAATAGTAGTCGTAAATGTATATCCAATGTCTCACGCCTGTATTTGATATCCGTTATTTAAAGTTCCTTAAGAAAATCCAACAATATTTATTAAATTAATATACCTTAGTAGTTGCATAGTTAATGAGACAGCTTTGTTGTTATTTAATGTAAGCTCAAGACGAGGTTACCGCGACAGAACCACTCATAACAGAGTTATTGTTTGCGCCATCAGTGAGCTCGGCCAATCTGTTTGCACAGTTCAGGAGCTAACATTTACAAAATACACGTAAACATTTGAAAATGTGAATAGTTTAATGGAGGTTTTTACGCTGTAGAGATTTTAGGCTGAACCTTGAACTTATTTGAATATTAACGTAAACATCGCGTTCCGGATGTATAAAAACGTTTTTTTAGCATAATTAGGTACTATCTTTTTGTTTACTGTTTGTCTGGTACGGTTTTCAAGCCATGAAAGCACCAAGCAATTTTCTTTTTAGTTTAGAGCTAGTTTACAACATGAAAGGGAAGCCCAAAACCGAATCACGCAGCAGAGGCCAGCCATGCGATGACTGGCCTCTGCGAATGTTTCTTAACTTAGCAATCGCAGGCGGAGCGCGCTAACCACTGCACCATCGAGTATAATTCTAGTATGTACAGGCATGAGCACCAATATGTATACACATCGTCATACACTTCGACTCTTAGTGTCGCCGCACACGAGCCACTCGCCACAGCCACAAACGCCGCCACGAGAAGCTACCATTAAGCTAGCATTTGAAGCGTGTGGCCGCCACCGGCGCCAACCGTGTGCGGCGAGTCCATATAAAATGTATGAAAATTACAGGAAATATGCCAGTGGCGGCGTTTTGTGGTTGTGGCCGGTGGCCCGTGTGCGGGGTCCCTTATGTCAAAGCAGTATAGTTCATATTTGAATGTGTTTGCATACATGTTGGTGCTCGTGACTGTACTCTATCCCTCCGTCTATGCGCAACGAGGCAGCCGGCGCGGGAAGCAGCGATATTGCAATCATTTGTTACTGCCGACTCCGCGTCCTGCTATGCATTCGTGTAAGCCATTATTACTAACTACGAATACATTTCGACTGTACAATACCTTAATGTCTTTTATGAACACCTTTGCTGGTTCGAATGTGTTTCACTGTACTATTTGTGATACCGATTTACAGTTCTTGTTCTACAACGTTTTAGTTTGATTACTCTTTGCTCTGCTTTGAAAGTAATCTGTCAATTTACTCGTTAGTAGACTTCAATATCATCATAAATATGTTTTACTATGGTTCTCTCTTTTCCTTAGTGTATTTTCCTTTATTTACAATAAAACACGATTTTTATGAAACACAATGGCTAGTGCAAACAACTGAATTCGCCATATTTGAAGGTGTACCTTCAGGTCTTTAATATTTGTCCAAGTTACAAAGTCATCAACGCAAAGCTTTACCGCCACATTTCACGTAACAGCGTCGCACATTTAACCCATTCACGGAACCCACTAATTATGCAACTCGGTATTAATTACAGCGCGGTCGGGCGCGGGCATTCGCGGTCACTCAAGTATCTATAATAGGGTGATTCATAGTGGATGCATTGGCTTGCGACGCGGTCCCGGTCTTTGTCGACTGAACGGAGAATAAGAACTAGAGAAGAAAGGACCAGAGGAAATTTAATTATAAAAAAATAATAGTCACTGTTTTACCGTTTCAGGTTAATTACTGTCATAATAGTAGCGGTACATTTTAAAATAAATAAAGAAAAGAATTAATATCTACATCGATATGGTCGATATATTTCTACACCATCTTTCAAAAAAGTATATCAGTTAATTCTTACGACATCGACACTCCACTTACAATGAAGAGGCACTACACAGCTATCTTTTTAAAGTGTGTAGGCTAGCGTACTTTGTACTAATTTTGTAAACAGAACAAAAATACAATTGGGTATTTGACTGCATTTTAAATAAATTACTTAATACTCTTACAGAGTTGAATAAATAACTCGAACATTGTGAACGACGATAAATTAAACACAAAATTATAAAATAACCATAAATCATTATGCCACAGATACTGTTGCGCTTTTCACAATTTATCACAGTTAATTGAAACTAAAAAAGTATCGATTTGACAAAACTAACTTGTGTGACATGTTTACTTATGTTAATGAAGTTCCTCCACATATTCTTAAAATGAGAACACATGCATTTCCTTCTAGTTAGTCTTTACTCTTTGAATTCAACTTAGCATAATTCCACCGGAATAAGTTCTTTTCAAAGTAAAAAGATCTTGGGTTGGTCTTTTTACCGCTCCGATTCTTTGAGAGTGATCGTATTCTTTTATTGTATTGAATTCGGAATTTGGGGCATATTGGGTCTTTGTCATGCGAAATAAGTGACTTTTTAAAAATAGGAAACATAGATATCGATGCTTGACCGCTTTCTTATATGATGACCCTTACGTTTCGGCAGCTACATATAAGGAATTCTCAATGTCTTTTAGCTTTTAAATTGGGATTGATTTCGATTCTTCTAGTTAGCAAAGAAATCTTTTGAATATCCTTCTAATAATTTCAAATAAAAAAAGCTGAAAATTTTACTTAACCTGTACATTGTCTTCTCATAAACAAACTTTTAATTTTATCCTCACTTAGATTGATGTTTGTAAATTTGAAACAACGCAGAGGCCTGTCTGTTTTATCACTTTCCACGTCTTGTTTGACTTGAAATTTGCAGTTTGCGACATTCGACGGGGATTCACAGTTAGTTTAGGAACAAACTCCGCTCCCGAGTTTCGAAGAGGTGTTATGTAAATTAATGCGCATATAACTGAGGGTCAGAAGTTTGGATTTTCTTGGCTACTTAAGTCTCAGTTGCGGTATTTTAAGGGAGATGTGTTAAACTGTTGTTGATCGTTTAAGTTTGGCTAACTTGTTTTGTGATACATCAGTAATTAGTTTACGTTTCATGCCAGTTCTAGTAAGGACCACATATTAAGGAAACTTGCTTTATTCAAGTCAGTGATGGAGATGGTGAAAGCAACGGAAAATCAGAACATTAAACTTCTAATACTCTTTAACATGTGTAACATAACTTTCTTTTTTCAAAAATTTCTACCTTAAAAATTAAATCACAATTTACGTTGTAACCTTAAGATTCGTGTATATTTTATTATTGATCAAAACAGCCAGCCTTGAAAAAAAAAACTAAATTTCTTGCTATATTTTTATTTATTTTATTTTTAATAGCTAATTTTATTTAACCACCCAGTTGGCTGTATAAACGTGAGCCTGTGCTCGGTTTATTCAAAAACAACATTCCCGCGTATCTGTCAATGTCAACTGCGAAGTGCGCGCCGCGCCGCGCTGTGCCGTGCGTTTTGAACGAACAATTAAATTATAAAACTTAATATAATTTTATACTAGCCATAATTATTATAGCCTTGACGTGTGAAGTGATCATTGGTGATAAAAAAAAGAAAGTGTATTATCGGATTTTCCCACCGTCAGTAGCAGAACCACACAACATTTAGGTGAGTTGTTATTTTTGATATTACTGATGGCGGTAGTTTGTATTTATGTGCGCTTGTACCAGACGTATTTTTTGTATTTTTCAAATAACAAGATAATTAAAAAATCTTCGTTTTGGATGTAGTCCATACTTGTTTCTTTTAAGGAACAATATTTCTGTATTGAGATGGACAACAGCACAGTTTCTTATTTAACATAGATGAAAAATCGTTTATTTCCTACTTTGTAAAGCGCCTTATTCTTCTATGAATTTTAACAAAACGTTTTTCTATTTTGTTACAAGTTGAAATAATTTTAAGTTCTCGTAGAATTGGGTATTTGACTGCATACGAAATAAATTATGATATACAAACATTAAAGATGAAATCAAAAATTAAGCACAATTTTTTATCCCACACTTACTTTTGAGCTTTTAACAGATTATTACACCTAATTGAAACTAAAAGAGTATTGATTTGACAATACAAAAATGTGACGTCACAATTTTGTATTCCATACAGTTTTTCCTACAAGTTTACGTTTTTGACATTTAATAAAAGAAGGTGATTTGACCTGTCAGTCAAATACCGGATTGTTCTTATTGATCGTCGTGTCGTCTTGTCACATTCTTTAGGGACACTCTTTGTGAATAAATACATTTTAATTGATTACTGTAGCAAAGCTGACAGGTACAAATGACTAGCAAATCGCTTTAACAACTTAATAAAATCGTTTCATTTCAATTACACAGTTTTCTTTGTTTGTAAATCTTAATTGATCGAGACTATGATCATATTTTAATCATTTCATATCTTTTAGGTACAAAATCCTAACTGCTAAGGTTAATTTTTTTTAGCCCTAACACGAAATAAGGAACTTATTACACATAATGTATTCTATTAATTTGTGTTCGTGTTTTCAAACTTCTGTAAACGCCTTCCAGATTTACGACTACATTGTGTGCCTATAGCGTGAGTTCTCGTATTATTTCACGAAAATGTTCAAATTATTTATTTTATCTCGACATGATTTCGGTTGGTGTTCCTTACCTATGAGTTTGGGGTCCAGATATAAGTTCCAACGTTCAAAGCCGATGACAAATCAAAATTAAAGACACGATGGATTTTTTTCTTGTTTATAACATTTAAGAACATAGCTTAATAATACTAAGTATTGAAATCTTTAAAAAAAATAACCCTTATAATATCATTCGTTGCTTGAAAGTCCAAACTACCTACAACTACAATACTCCACGCAAACCCATCCGTACATTTCGCTCTTAAAGCGGAGCGAAGTTCTCCGACCGAGGGACTTTGATAAATGCATTTACCACCATCGCCTGACTAATAAAATAGTACGAATGCATCCCAGTAAGTAATGCATCCCAGAGAGCGTCGCCAACTCGCTCAGAAACAGATAACAAGATTGGTAGTTTAAAGTCCTCGCGCCAGGAATTAGCAAGCAAAGTTTACGGTTGAGGTATTTCTTTGTTTTTTCATGATATCCAAGAGTGGTGGCGATTGTGGATGTTTGTTTGTGATCTTTAAATGTCTTTTTGCAGATTGTTTACTTTTTAGCAAGGCACAGTTTTACATTCAAATTTTAAAATAAAAGTAGTCTATCGCACCTAGTTAATATCAACTGCTTGTAAACTAGAATCCGATGATCGTGGATTGAAAATTCCTTTCGTGGTTTGGTAATTAATATCATACAATTTTTAGTAGGTGTTAAATATTTCAATACGATACAAGGAATGTTGGAATCATGGAATGAAAAGTTCAATTACAACACCAACGATGCTCGATACCTATAAAATGTAAATGATGATAATGGCAAATTTCCATTTGCCTATTACGTACCAAATTCGCGAATGTTATTAATGAATTCCAATCCAATAAGTACGTCTGTAGAAATAGAACGAAAAAATCTCGTCCAATATTTGTAAGTGAAACTTTGTGGGCCATTATCAGCTGTTATTTTCCCCTCAAAATCTAATCTCTTCCTTGGATCCGATCACATCCCCTCCCACAAAGGGCCCGAAGATGAGGGCTCGCTTTATTGCTTCTATTCATCAGTTACGGCCCTGTTTATGTATGAGGTGGGGGTCTATCCACTTGTGCGTGAAATTCCTCTCCTACTTTATTCAGCTCAATTTGTTTGACAATTGTATTTGCGTGTAGAGGAGGGAATTTTGACAGGGCTGAGATTGCGCAGCGCATAAATAAAGAGATTCGACCGCTAATGAAGATTCAGTGAATACCTCGACGACACTCGTGCGTTGATAAATATTTATGTTCTTCTTCACACTGTATACTGTTAAAGTTGGATCGATTTTACCGAACTCAATTTCTTCGTTCTAACTGTTAGATATAACTTACACCTTAACTTTAACGTAAAGGAATCCAATTTTATACACATGTGAAAATGGAATCAATCACCTGTGCTTGCACACACAATGTGTTCGATAACTTTGATCATCGTTAACATTTGTCGGATGTAGAAAGACATTTATCAACATCATTATTACGGTTTTCAGGAGGTTTGATCGCTTTGTTCTTAAAAAGTAGGTAATAAATTTTAGGTCAATATTTTTTTACGATAAACCCTATATCGAATTATGTACGAGTGTAATATTTACAGTTAACCGCGAGTTCTGTGTTCTGAGAATCTTAACTTTTGTTTTAATTAGAATGCCCGTACATGTTTACGGGTGAACAAATTTAAATAAAGTAGGTTAGCCTGAGTTTTGTGTAAAAAGGAATAATCCGCGAAGTAGGTCGAAGAAAGAGGCGCGTAAATTAGCTAATGTGGAGGTGTAAACCTTAACTGCCTTGCGTTCATTTTATTGCTTCCCTTAATTGCATTCGTGTAGGTATACGACCTGATTTATATTAAAAGTTGGAATGGGGTATTTTTTATTTTTGTTTATTTTTCTTCTCCATAATGTCGGCTCTTCTATTAATCTGACGATGATAAACAATGATGTATTTGCCGTATGTTTGGCAATAGCAGCTTAAATGTAATTATGTTAGTGAAAAATAAACTTTTTATGTTTAAAATTTTATTGGGGATGATAAGTGTCACGATTTTTTAGGCAAATGAATTCGTCACTGGCGGTGGGAAATCGACCCATTCAAAAATGATTTTGGGCTATTCGCACCGCGGTGCGGTAGCCTCCTTCATTTTTTGTTTAACTTGTTTAAAAGACCTTTGTAATACAATATGTCAAGTTTCATCGCTTTCAGTCAATTAGAAAATTAATATTTTTTCTGATGTCATTATGTTTACGGAAGCATAGTGATCTTGAAATTAGTACATTAATTCAGTGTCTGTGTAGGTACTGCCAACCTGTGTCGAATAAACTAGAACAAGACATACTGCCGTCAATAATTGATCGAGCATGCCAAGACTAAATTGATTGTGATGATAATGGATGATAACGAGACTTGTAATTAATTTGAATGAATGTTAACTTCCTATGCGAAGAGCCAAAACTATAGAAAAGTTTACTTTGAAAATCGAATGTGGTTTAATGGCTAAAAATATGCTACAGTGATTCATGGTTTTCAATTAAAACTAGTATATTCGAAAAATATAGAGAAGAAATAGTTTTTATATTTTTTTAATCAAGTTATTGTTAATATTCGCCCATGTGTGTGCATTTATTAACATTTGAGCCCTTGAACTTAAATAAAATTAGAATTAGACCAAAATTTAAAAGAGAGAAAATTTCGTGAATTGTAGAATGGCGTCTCCATTCTACAATTTACGCACAAACTATTCGGATTATAATTATCTGTAAAGGCAAGGTAGGTATTATCTGTTTCGAAATACTGCTTATACTGCATAAAAACCCTTACGCATAAACATATTTCATGATAGTCAAAGTAAAATTGAATCAAACAGGTCATTGGCATTCGAAGAAACTAATTGAACGAGTATTCGTATGGACTTTCAAAGATTTATAAAATGTCGTATTGCTACACAGGCTTAGGTATGGTACGGGGAATTCTTTGATCCCCTCGTTATACGGTGAGGTGAGCACTTGGGGCTTAGCTTTAGTGGGTATTTCCGAAGGCGGACAAGGGCAACACTCGTACACATGGTACAACCATTACATGGTTCGAAGCACATGGCAGGTTAAGAAATAAATTGAATACGTTTCTCAATGTAGACTTTTAAATGTCAGAGTATAAAACTTTAAAAAAAAATCCATTTGGAGTTTAAACACAAAATGTACGGAAACCAAAAAAATGTTTTACGGGGTCGTAGTGTTTACAAAATAATCGTTAGATGGCTAAAGAGCAAAAAGTGACATCATTTCTTCGACATTTTGTTTTATTGCATCGGATGGCCAGTACTTAAAGTGTAGGAACTCACAAGACGGAAAAACGCGACCGAAGTTCGGCCTGCAATGTATTTTAAATGGAATATGACACTACACACCATGCTGAAATAACGTCGCGTAATTATGTATAGAAAATGCGTTACCGAAATGATGTAGTAAAAAAAAAAATAATATCAATCCAATTCCATAGAACTTATTTGAGACAAAATATCAACCGAGCACAATTTGTCAGTTGTTGCCACATTGGTCTTAACCACGGCCAGGGTCCAAATGGTCCCAAACAGCGCTTCCTGGCTGGCTGCCGTCCAAGCGACTTACGTGATAACTGTCGGTGTGCCGTCCATCTTGTCGTTTGTGAAGTGATTTCATCCGACACTCCGCGGTGAATTCGCAATTGTTGTATTTTTTCGGCGGCAACCCTATTTTTTCAATGGAGATTGCTTGTTCCATTTTCAAGTTCGTTGTGGTTTTTCCTTGTTGTTATTTACTTTACTATCTTTGTCACGGTAAAAATAGAATTATTATTTACTTTCTATTTTACGGGTTTGGGCTATTAAAAGAAAAGTTTGCCATTCTACCGAAGGTTACATCTGCAACAGACGATTTGTATCACGCATGTCCAAAGTGTGATTTGTAGAAAAAATTCAATTGTTTAAAAACACACTATCACAATTATTTGCTTTTAGTTGAACACGACTGCTAAACACATTTATACCTCACCAAAAGTTTAGAATCTCTACCTAATTCTCACACTTAAAATTCTACACAATATCGCGAGAAAGCTATACCATAATATTTCAAATTTGATAATACGGCTAAACATGGAATGCGTTTCCTATTTGATATCATTTCTGAAAAAAATAAAAACATGAGTATCTACTTCTCTGCAGTCGTCGAGCTAGTGACTGATCTTAAGTGAAATCTGTGCAAAATGCACAAATGTAAACATCATTGGATTCAGATGGATACGAACGATTTGAAGCTTGCGGCTTTTGAAAGGATTTTCGTTTTCGTTCTTCGAGTCTTCGAGTCTTTATCGGCGAAGTTGCCGGGCTAGTGTTGGAAAGCATTATTTGTTTTTATCGATACTTCTGATTAGAAATGTTTTGTTAAAAATTCATACCTTTTTAATTTTAATCACTGCTTATCTATAAAAAGACGTTAAGAGCGCATCACTTTTAACTGTAATAATATGCTCCTTATTTTGCGGAATAAATACTATTGATTGGATAAATTCGTATCGTTTGTATTGAATCAGTTTAGCAAATTATACAATTCAGCAAATTATACAATTTATAGAATTGTATAATTTGCAACATTCCAATTTCATACTTATTTTGACTCAAGTTATCGACTGACGGTGGGTATTTTGACATCACTATCCTAAGTTATATGTATATTTCCTCGAGTTATATATTTTAAATCCTAGTTAAAATGCTTCTCAAGCTTTCCATATTTTGTTTGAATCTAAGGTAAAACTCATATAAGGTATTATTGTGAGATTTGCAAGAAATTCCCGTCAATTAAGCTACACTATATATCGGAGACATGCATTTTCAATTGTACGGATAATATGTCAGGAACTTCTATACTTTTTAATGTGGATGTGCTTATTATGTTCTCAATAAACTTGTGCACTTTATATCCCAGTTAGTTTGCAACTGTGCGTCTGCCTCTTAGCTGAAACGCATTGTTTGCTGTTGCTATATTTTTATTATGCTTGCTACTAAAACAACACAACAAGCAGCTAGTTATATTATTGTGTTGATTTTTATGTGATTGGGAGGCAAACGAACAGGCAGGGCTCCCTGAAGGTAAGTGATCACGACTGCCCTCGGACATCAACAACCATACAAGGGTCACAGATGCGGTGCCTGTCTTTAAAAACCCCATACCCTCCCCAACTGAGCATTATTTGAACCGGTCAAAACTCATATAACCCGGCTAAAACCAACCTTAACCTTACACATCAAGCGGAATCGGCAAGTGAATCATAACTAGGTCAATAATTCTATTCTCGTTCAAATGCCGAACGATGTTAAATAATGTAAAACTTGCCAACAATCCTTGAATTAATCAGACATGAAAGAGATATTGAAGTGTGCCAAGTTCTAACAGAAGATTAGTGGATCTGTCTGTTCCTAAAAATATATTCTTGATATATTATTACTTACTAGCGATCCGTCCCGGCTTCACACGGGTGCATCTAAAGTTATCAGTGTTCCTCTTCTAAATTATGCATGTAGGTACACAATAATATTATACACATAAACCTTCCTCTTGAATTACTTATCTGATAAAAAAACGCATGAAAAAAATTCGCGCAGTTTATATATTAGCATATTTCAGCATTCATAGGGACAGACAGAAATAAAGCGTCTACTATGTAGTAATAATAATAATCCTGATTGGTTCTGATATTCTCCTGGTTGATTGGGATATTTGTAACACACATGCGCAAAGCATTAGATCAATGTAGGTTACGCGTTTATTTAAAATACAAATATTGTTCATGTTTTTTTTTCATTTGTGTACACTCATATTGGAGGGTAGATATTGCGAAAGTTATGCAATAAACATTGACTTAAATATCTCTTCCATTGTTTTTCATGTTGTCATTCAATAGGTTTAAATTGAAATAGCTATTGGAATATTGTTTGTCCCTTTTCATCGGTTGGTTTGCTGTTAAAATTATTATTATTTTACTCTTACAAAGTTTATCATATCTTATACGAGTATTTAAATTCAATTCCATCTTAAGGAATGCCGAAAGATTGTTAAGTCGTAACTTGTGAGTTACACACAGCTGGAACACGGTGGTACAGGGATTCCTCCGAAAAATCAGTCCAGAATTAGGGTTGTCACATTTTGGAAAGTAAACTATTGCCGCTATGAAAAAGAGAGTGCGCGTGCTATTTGATAGTGCAAATGACAAGAATAACCATAGACTTGGATATTCTGTGTATCATTTTGGAGTAATTAATTACTAAACTGGAAGAATAGTGTTGTAATTAATTTTTTTAAGTCCAAAGTAATCATATCCTGGACTGAAATTTACTAGCCAACCCATATGCAATATAATAATTGACATGTTAAATTATGTATAAAACAAGTTTCATCCAATAAACAGCTCGATGAAGGTCCTTGTATGGCGGGACCTAAGACCATTCTTATACCAAAATAACTTAAAGATTTTTTTTTTATTAAGAATAGACTTGCATTTGACCTCGATCACACCTGATGGAAAGTGTAGATGAGGCCTAAGATGGAGCACGCTTGTCTAATAGATACCTGTTCACTCTAGTCTTGAAGACATCCAGATTATATCGTTCGGCAAACACAGAACACGGCAGTGATTTCCACTCCTTAGCAGTTCGCATGATGAATGAAGAAGTAAATCGCTTCGTGCGAGAAGTAGGAATATTAACAATGAAAGGGTGAAAGCCCTCACCGCGTCTAGTTGTCCGAAGGCGGAAGGGAGGTGGAGGAATAAGGTCATGTAAGACCGACGCACACTCACCAAAATGCACCAGATACCAGCAAGACAGTTAAAAAAAATCTTTAAGCCTTTTGGAGCTGAACAATTTGATCACAAACTGCAAATTCTTCCGCATAATTGTCTCATTGGACTGTATTTACTGCGGACAGTTACGTCGGATTAATTATCAAAGATCGAATTTGATCGAAAGAAGAAATTTTCAAGCATAGAAACAGACTGAACTTCACAACAACCAAAGGAAAATAATAAAGTTACGAGACGTGTCGAAAAGGCACCCTTGTGCCTGTAACCTTTTTGGGGCAAACACGAGAATTACTTATGTAATTTTCCTTTATTTGCACCGTTAATTATGTAAATTTTGGCTCGGTAAGTAAAAGCCTTCAAGAGTAATTTCTACGAAATTTTGAGACACTCCGAATCGTGAGTGTGAAAATCGGAGTTTAAAGTTTTAATTAGTCTTACCATGATCAAATATATGTATTATAATGTTGTAGATTTTTCGTAAAGGGCCCGTGGCCCCACCTATTTTTCGCATCGAATTGTCTGGTGTGCATTGTCTTATCAATACCTTTCTTTTCGGGAAAGACACTGCTGTCTTAGGATCAGTGAGACGAACTTCTTAGCTATCCATGGATTCTCCGTGCGAGTGCTGGGACCATCGCGTGGAACAGAGAGAAATGTCAGTCGGCGCCTGGGACTTTCGACCCAGCGTGTAGGTTTAAGGGGCCCCTTTATAGTATACTAACGATCACCTTCACCAATGATTTCCTCTTCCTTCCCAACCATATTTGCACTGGAATAAGTGGGAGACCACAGGCCCTTCTCGAGGCTTTTTTCCTAAATAGGTATTATTTTACTTAACAAGCGTCGTTATTAGTAGTTAGAGTTATTCCTATGTAATTCCTTCCTTCTATTGAATAGAGCTGACTCATTTAGGTTTCTCGTTTTTCTATGTATGTGAAGCAACTGGATGACAAAGTCTGACTGGTTATATTTATAAATGACCTTCACCTGAACAAAATACCGCATGTTGCCAATAGTGTCATATAAAGGCATTATCTGAATAAAAAAATAAAAGGTAATTAAAGGTATAAATATCCAAGCCGCTTACAGTGTTTTCAATTTGGATGTAGCCTACAATGGAATAATTCCTATTTACTTCGTCTTTCAATTAGATGAGCGAGGCTTAAATGCCAAGTGTATCGCTTCCCACATTAATATCACTGGAACACAGCCTAGCTATTATGGCATCCTATATCGATACCTTAAATCTCAAATGGCGTAACCACCAAAACACAACTTTTCAGGGGAGCAAAAAAACGAAAAAAAAAATTTTGTTTAAATTATAACTTTATATATTTTAATACTATAAAAATGTTTTATACATCAAATTTCTTAGAATTTTGAGATGAAGGCTTCAGTTAGAACTATTTGCACCTAAATCTTATATTTTAAAAAATAGAAGTCGGTTACGACTTCTGAAAATATGACACAAAGGCGTTTACACCCTATAAAAAACACGATTTTTTTGAGATTAAGGTCGTATCTCCCATTAAATTCATAAAAAAATACAAAATAAGGGGTATTTTCTACTTCTTTTATTGAATTAGGTACATTAAACGGGTAAGAGGATTTTAGGAAACAAAATAAAATCAAAAAAAAGCCTAGGCCGAGGGAATAAGAAGGCCTAATTCGATTAAGCAGTGTAGTAGTAGAAAAACGACCCTTATTCTGAGCAACAATGATTTCTACTTATATTATGTAATATAATATTTACGTAATAATCAACTTAAAAATTAAATTCAAGTCCTTTAAGCTTCATGACCTTTACATGGTTGGTTCACATGGTTGTTAATGTTTGAAATCTGAGTGATCTCGACCATTGCGATGGGCTCTTACCTCCCATCGCAATGGCCGACATACTTTTAATCAGCAAGAAAGACACCACGACCTTATAATGTCATCGTATCAGCTCATTCTGATTTCCTAAATTATTATTAAAATTGTGCACAGACGGCATTATCCCAAAAACATATCTTGAAGAATATCGCCGATTACCAACAGCAGAAGATGTCCCAGATGTATTACCAGGCACTGATACAGAGGATGGAGTTACAGACACAGAAAAATACTGTTTTTTTATGTTTGATTGTTTTTGATAGTTTCAATTTAATTTTTTTGACTGATTATTTTAAATTAAGGCTTTCTAAAATCTCTTACTTTTTGAACGTAGGTACTTGATTCATTGATTCTTAAATTAATACATTTTTTGTAATCTTTTTTAAACCCATTAGGACTTTAATTGAATTTTAAAGTTGATTATTACGTAAATATTATATTAATATAAATATAAATCACTGTTGCTAAGAATAAGGGTCGTTTTTCTACCACTACACTGCTTAATCGAATTAGGCCTTCTTATTCTCTCGGCCTTGGCTTTTTTTAGATTTTATTTTGTTTCCTAAAATCCTCTTACCCGTTTAATGTACCAAATTCAATAAAAGATGTAGAAAATACCCCTTATTTTGTATTTTTTTATGAATTTAATGGGAGATACGACCTTAATCTCAAAAAAATCGTGTTTTTTATAGGGTGTAAACGCCTTTCAATAATAAAAATTGTGTGTGGTGTAAACGCCGAAACCGAAAAATTATGTCCCTTACCCCCTTGTGTTTTTACTTTTTTTTTCACTTTACAATAATTTCTAAGGGCGTAACCACCAAATAAAGTTGGCTATGTGTGATACGCCATATTAATGTATTAAAATATCTCGTTACGCCCTGACGTTGTTCATGCATTAAATTTATAGCTGCTTACGACCTCTTTATCTTATAAAAAGTGTTCAAATCTATAAAAAACATCGGGTCGTAATGACCATTTTTTTGCGAATTTCAGGATTTTAAATATACAGATCGATAGAGAAAAAAAAACTGAATAAAACTGCATTCAAAAGTCATTTTGACCAATTTGGCGCTTACGCCATTTGAGATTTAAGGTATCGATATCACCTTTCGATGGTCTAGTGGTTTACCGGGCCGTAGCCTCGAGGAACTGAGTTCGGATCCCGGGTCGGACTTTGTGTCGGATCTTCCGAATACAGACCTTTTAGTTCAATCACCAATACGCATTTGGCAAGCGTGGTGACTAAGCAAAAACCCATCTTTGTAACAAAAACATGACTTCAAATGCTGGAGGCCTTTGACCTGCAGTGGACAGTAACAGGCTGATACTTATATCACCCGCGCAAATTAGTAAGAAAGTATCAGCCTATTAAAGTCCCACTTAAGGCAAAGGCATCCATCATTAGAAAATCATGTTATCGTTACAAAGATGGATTTTGAAACTTAAATTTGATATGCGTAGAATAGACCTTAGGATAAAAAATACCGACAGGACTCTCCGTAAATAAATTAAGTTGTACAAGAAAAAAGTTAGCCTTAATTCGAGGATAGAATACTAAATCAGACCTATTCGTATTATGTAAATCAGCCTATAGATAAATTTAATGGCATCGCCTCATCTTGCTAAAAGGTAATGAAGGCCATAATGGTACGAAATTCAATGTCGTTTTAATACCTCAAGAACCTTAGTAAACAAATTAAAAAATATTGATACTTTGTGAAAAGTTATAAACTGTAGGTAGATGGGAGTAAGATTTATAAAGCTAGTTTAATCTAAAGCCGTTTGGCGTTGGGATCATGTTTGACGTTTATTATAATTTATTTTTTATTAGCATTTACTTTACTAAGGAAAAATCAAGAAGCTGAGTTTTTAAAGATTGGTAAGAATTATTTTATTAACATTGTTTATTATAACTTCTCCATAGAAACTGTTTTCTGGGGTGACGCAAAGACATTTACTGTGTTGAAGTTACAGATTTTTCAAATAAGAATGACGGGTAAGTACTTGTTATTCTAGAGTAAGATCCCGGTGCCCCCAGACGTTACTTATTTTCTCATAAGAAATATAAATGGGACAAAGTAGTGTTAGTACGTACTTTGAGTGTGTGCATACCTGCTACCTTGGGTCGACGGCCAATTCATAGGTACCAGGTGCTAAAGGTAGATAAATACAGTACTGATTTTTCTTAAATTCTCAGTGCTGATTTTTACATATGTTTTAGATATTTTGAACATCATACTAACAAAAAACACACAAATAAAAAAGGGAAAAAAACAAACAATAGGGTTTATGCCTTGGTATGTGGAGTACGGTATACAATACCATACCTGAGTGCATTCTAGTCTCTATTTCAAAAACGGTTATTTCTACAGAAAAATGCAAGGTACCTTTTTTGTAGACAATTTTACGACGAACAACTTTTATGAAACCATTATTGACCTCTGAGCAATTGATCGCGAGATATTTGCGAAAAACTGATTTTCTTGACGTTTGGACCCCTATAACTTTTTTAGCCGGCACGATATCAATGTCGATTTTTCACATCATCATTACAATATCATAATAAAGGTGTATACAAAAATTCAGCTCACTAGGGATTATTCCGTAGATCGTGGATCAAAATTGCTAAAATTACTGGACTAATACACATAGCGACACTTTACGTGTGTCTGGGGGGATGTTTGACCCCTCCAATTGGTCTGGCTGCTGACCAGGGGTGTTCAAATAGTTCCCCAAGTATCATACATAAAAATCAAGAGTGAGATTATAAGTAAGAATATGTTATTTTTTTTTTGAAGT
Source organism: Nomophila noctuella (assembly GCA_958496325.1). NCBI lineage: Eukaryota > Metazoa > Arthropoda > Insecta > Lepidoptera > Crambidae > Nomophila > Nomophila noctuella. The sequence goes on along the minus strand of OY292490.1, from coordinate 11,061,012 downwards.
TTTAAAGCGTCTGTTAAGGGTAAGGGCCGATGGAAAGTGTCTGGCAATAATGATTATTAATTTTTAACAACAATATCTAAAACATATGTAAAAATCAGCACTGAGAATTTAAGAAAAATCAGTACTGTATTTATCTACCTTTAGCACCTGGTACCAATGAATTGGCCGTCGACCCAAGGTAGCAGGTATGCACACACTCAAAGTACGTACTAACACTACTTTATCCCATTTATATTTCTTATGAGAAAATAAGTAACGTCTGGGGGCACCGGGATCTTGGACTATTCATGAAATGTCGTGAAAGAAAAATTGTTTGCAGTCATATCATTTCTTACACGACGGATTACACAGACTATGTCCACCGAATTAGATATAGCAAGCGGCTTAAGGAATCCGCTCGCATTTTCGTCTTATATCCCACCTAAATATTAATTCCGGGAGAGCCAAGTTTTTTTCAAAGACAGAAATAAAGCTGATATTAAAAATTAATTTAATATTGAACAATATTACTGGTTTATTTATAAAATATATAAAGGGAACAAGAGTAAATAAGGCGAGTTTCGGAATAAAGGTACTGTATGTATGGTAGTTAATTTTTGATGAAACTTTTTTTTTTATGTCATAAGGCAGCAAAGGAGCAGACGTATTGCCTGATGGTAAGCAATCAACGCCGCCCATGGACACTCGCAACACCAGAGGAGTCACAAATGCGTTGCCGGCCTTTTAGAAGGGAGTACGCTCTTTTCTTGAAGGTGAAGGTAAAGAGGACTTTATAATAGAAAAGACCCTAATTGCATAAATTGCGCACAATTTGCAGTACAGTCAATTGGTACACACTACACATGCGTTAGGCCAACTCGATACCATGGACCTTTCATCAGATTACTCTCACAACCTTGCTATGATTCTCACAGGGATGTGTTCTATAGACCCTTTGTGAAATTGGTAAGCCGGTCACGTTCCTTGGGCATATTGAATAGACTTATCGAGTGACGGGGCGCACTGACAAGTATCATTCTATTTACTTGATACCATATGAATTCAAAGTAACCATTATATTTGAGAATAACTTACGTGTATTGAATACGAATAGATTAAGAAACAGGTGTGTTTGCATATTATTTTCGCATTGCAATGTCGGTAAGTAGGTGATATAGTTGCTATAGAAATAACGGAGGTGTTAAAATACATGGGAGTGTAAAATGTCTAGCCGGTCTGACTCAGTTCGGACTGAGTTAATAGCTACACTGCCATTGCGAATATCGTTTGTAATGTCCTCAAGAAATATGTAATGTGAGGCAAAAAGTTATAGGCTATCTAGTGAGATAGCCCATAACTTTGCGCTTTATATTTTTCAAACTCAGTCCGAAATGGGTGCAGTTTGGACTAAGTTTTCTAATGCTTGCAAATATCATTAGTAATGTTCCCAAAAATAATAAGTACCATGTTAGGTAAAATTACAAAACGCGAGGAAAAACGACGCCCATTTTAGGCAATATCCTAGGTGGTCTATTTACCCGCTAAATATAAGCAGAATAAATGCAATTACGAGGCGCTCATAGTCGTTATGGGAAATAATTACGCTTTACTCCACTTAACAGTACTACAAAGTTGTTGGTGTACGTATAACAGCAATTTCTCCCGAACTTGGCTGGCTTAATTACCGTGCAACACGATATCTACCAAGAATTTATGGAGACCTATTTTTACCGAAGTCTATCCGCGGTACGGCAGACATATTCCCCGCTATTCCTATATTGTCTGGATTGGAATTGTGCCTGGAATTATTTCCATGCTGGTTCCCGCCTCGAGGTATGCCCGAGGACCTTTATTGTTCAACTTCTTGGGATCGTAATGGCCCTGATAAAATTTTTCCTCGTAATATTTTTCATTTCTCTAATAGGTTGGTTATACAGTCAGCAAAGCTGTTGATGTTCATCAGTTTAATCTGTGCCATAAAAACATTATGAAAGTTGGTTTGTTTGGATGTTTGTCCGTCAATCAAGCTGAGGCTACTGAAAGATTTTTTATGAAATTTGGTATGCAGGCGGAGTATGGCCTGGCTTAGGTCATAGAATACTTTTTAATCCGATTTAATGTACACATGGGATAAAGAAGGAGCCTTGATAACGCTGGCAAAGGCAGAAACATTTATAAAATTGTACTAGATATGTGACTGACCGTGACCGATGCTTCATTATTTTCCTCATTAGAATAGGCCTCAATATAAAACCAAGTTATAAGTTCCCACTGTCGATTGAATCTTCTTGTTTAATTTTTGTTCCTTTGACTTCTATTATAGCAAACCTTGTTTTTGTCACATGGTCTTATGGTCGGTTATTTTTTATCCAAGATGCTTTCTTTTATCCTTTTTTAGGGTTCCGTAGCCAAATGGCAAAAACGGAACCCTTATACTTTCGTCATGTCTGTCTGTCTGTCTGTCTGTCCTGGTTCGTTCTCCGCTGTTTCTGAACCGATTGCCACGAAAATTGGTGGAGAGATGTATAGTGATAATTCAAGAATTGGTTTTTAAAATTATCGAAAAATAATCATTTTTTACCCCCCCTTCCCATACAGCGAAAAGTTAATTCTAAAAAAAAAATTCGACTTAACCCATCGTGTAGGGTATCGTTAAACAGGTATTTTTAAATACAATAAAACTCGCCTTGAAACCATGTGGATCAAACACCCCAGTCTCGAGATATATTAATACAAAGTTAAAATTAGAGCGTCCCCCCCCCCTTAACTTTTGAAATACTATTACAATAATTCTGAAAAAAATGTCCTGTATACCTCCAAGTAAGTACTTTCAACGAAAACTATAGCGAACTCTGTATCATACATAGTTATTTTTATACAACTCGGTGTCTTAAGCGGTCGGGCCATCTTTTAGCTACGGAACCCTTTCATTGGCGCGTCCGACACGCTCTTGGCCGGTTTTTTTAACTAGTATAATATGTACATTCAAGCATTAAGCAGTGTCAAATGTACAAGTTAATTTTGTTGCTAACCGTGACTGAATTACGGGTACGGTCTTCAATGTCTATTCCTGTCTTCGTTTAATCCGACTTTATTAGCGGCTAGTTTTTTTACAATCCGTATTCCCGCTACTCTCTATCTTTAATTAGCTTCATCAATGGGCTGATTATAATCTAAGATTTTCTCTTGCAACTTGCTTATTTAGTAGGTACTTTTAAAAGCGAAAAATTATCAGGTCATAAAAATAGACTGGATCGTATGACCCCTCAATCTTTCGCTCTAATATTTTTGTTATATGTAAATTATACCCACTCGTAGGAGTCTTTTATGAAATACCATATAACATTTATGATTTTCCCGGAAACAAAACTCACCCCGTCAGTTACTATACATATCGATGCCTAACGGCCAAAATGGCCTAAGCGACATTTTTTGCGAAATCGACTTATATACATCATTGGAATCGGCTTTTTTTTCTGCGTCGTTCTATCTAGGTTTCGTCTCTCTAGGGCGTTATTTTTGTCGCTTAAGCGGTTGGTAAATTAAGGCTCGAAGCCTTAATTTTACGTCCTAAGCGCCCAATATTTAGTGTTTTTTTTTCATTCTGGTGCTTAGGAAATATAATATTTTGAAAAAGTTACTTAGACAATTTTGCTTGAAAACAATAAATAACAAAAATGTCGCTTAAAACTTTCGGGCTGCAATTTTCAAATATAAGATATGGCGCTTAGGATTATTTGCCCTATCACATATTACTATGCATTGTGGCGCTTATCCCATTTTTTTCTCAAAATAAATGATTCAATCTATGGGTATTGGTGTCCCTGGTCGCAGACTTTCGCTGGTACAGGTTATCAGCGACACCCTGTATATTTAGTATTTCGCTAACACTAAGACTTTTTCGTCAATCACTTCTTATGTTGGCTTAATGTCGGTTAAGCAATTTTAATAAAAATACAGATGCAATTAAGTCGCTTAGGCTAACATGATTTTTTTTTGGTAAATGCAGTTACGACATTTTTGCTGTAAAAAAATAAATCCATTTGAGCATAAGCGACTAAAAACAACCTTAGATGAATGATTTGTAATACTTTAATAAATACATTTTGAAGAGAAGTATCTTTTATATTTACACCTAAAATTTGGAATCTTAGGAAGCAAAACCCAACGACTTATGTTTTTTTTTCGTAATTTTTCGTCTTTAATCCTCTCTCCTGTAAAGTTTGTGAAGTGGCGGTTAGGCCTTTTTGGCCGTTAGGCATCGATATAATAATTACCTAAATTAAAATAAACCGTTTTATAATTAGTGAGTGGATTAATTAATGTACCTACCTACTTAAGCGCACATAATCAAGCGAAAACGAATATCCATGTTACGTTTCCTCGAACGACCTGTATGGCATAATTTCCCAGTCAGCATTGCGCTAAAGTAAAAACCAGAAAGTAGCTTAGTTCCAGATGCTTAGCAGGATGCTCGAAATTAATCTCTCAAAAAGCAAATATTTGCATGAGCAAGAAAATTTTCTATCTCTGTTTCCGAATCGTATAAACCAAGAGTTTTCAAGGTGGATTGAGTTCAAGAGCTAGTCCATTACGAAACAGATTAATAATTTGTAAATTCAGCTTGTCCCCTACCTATATTGCACTCTGTGTCCACGAGATATTTTAAAGGAGGTAGAGCATAGTGGAACTTTCACTTGAATGAGCCGCTCGTCTGGGAAAGTACTTCCACCTTTCAGAAGACCACAGTCAAATAGCACTTCAAAATGGTTGTGCTATGTTTTTGCTGGTGAGTAAGGTCACCAGAGCACAGTTGAAGAGTTTATGGGGTCTAAAAGGCAGGTCACGCATCTGCGACCCTTGTCCATGGCCAGCGGTGATTGCTTACCATCAGGTGACACTGTTGTTCATTTGTCTCCCTGTAACATAAAAATCTACTTTCACATTGCACTATGTGATTAGTGGGGGGGTGACACCGGTGATAATGAAGTCTACTCCCGCGCCATACATTCGGAAATGACACGGAATCACACCCGGTTGGGAATAGCACAATCTGGGAGTCTCGGTGTTGCTTTTAGCTTTAATACAGCTTTATGACGTAAGATACTACTCTTAAGAGTAGGTGAGGGGCTGGCTACTGAGTTGTATGTTATATGTGTATTGTCTATTTTGACTGGATGGTACTAGAAAGTCACCATATTTATGATCTCCTGCACTGGGCAGTAACTTTCTCATTCCAACTTTTCTCTTTTGTCCGTGACACATATTTATTCATATAAGCAAAAAAAAAGTATGCGACGACAAACCCAAACCAACATCCCTTAAATTTTATTTGTTTGGACCAGATTATCTTGTTATAGAAGTTTTTAATTACTCTTTTTCTTACGACGCCATAATACTGCCATTAATTTTGAAGGCTTTGGGAGGTTCATTGAACATACCTATTTGACATGACCCAAAGCTTCAAAACAGTCAGTAGTACGATTCTAGATTTAACCTCAACTGCCAAAAAGTATTTAATTTTTCTCGCCAGCTCATCAAAGCAAATTCAAACAAAAATATCAGAGAACTGTGTCCATCCGGCAGTAGACAAACAATGAATATCCTATTCGGAGTTCAAACATATCATCGTTTTTACTCACATTTCTGCTTATTTTTCGCTGAAACATTTGAAATCCCACGCTTATCGTGTTGACTCGGATATAATTGGGCCGGCACTAACTCTTTTAATATCATTTCGATCGTATAAAAGTGGCAAACGGAATGTCCGACGCACTTCGGACAAAAATATTCAGTACTAGCATTCCGTCGCGGTTTCACCCGCGCTTAATTTCTTTTATAATATCACCCCCTTTCCTCCCTTATCTACCGGCCTTTGTTTACCGAGGATAGTGTGGCTAGCCAACAGTAAAAGAATTTTTCAAATCGATCCAGTAGTTTTTGAGTTTATTCGTCACATACAAAAATACAAATCTTTCCTCTTTATAATATTAGTGTAGATAGTATAGACCTAGGATAGACATTATAATAACTAGTTTTGTCAATTCAGGAATGGTCCTGAACGACTATGGAGTCGTGGCGTACCCTAGGCTCCTAGGGTATTGCCAAAGATGCAACCGGCATAGGCGCTAGGATAATAATGATTACAAAACTATCAGGACTTAAGCAAATATGTTTAATAAAATGATCCATAGGATCGTTCAACTTTTTCATGCAATTACCTATTTATCTAAGCAAGATACTCGCAGTTTCGAAGAACAGCAAAAAAGGATCGTCAAATGAGAAAACTTTAAGACAAAGTTGTGAGAAATGTTCCCGAATTTATGTTGTAACTTGTATCCAACAAGGTACATAGGCAAGGGCTAAGGGGTTTATCGTGTCAAACGGGAGCAATTTAGAACAGTTTATACAGCGAAATTAAAAATACCTCGGAGACGTGGCGTGCTTGCGTTTTTATGTACAACTTTTAGTATTACTTGGTTCGGTGTTCACAGTGAAATGAGGTGCACTCGGGAACATTAAAAAACGTTCAACCAATGTACACGTTTCTTGGCTTATTTAAAAGGGAATGATTAATTTTAGAAGCATTTAAAATGTTTTGTTACGGTCAAGTCGCTTTAATTACGATCTGGTGTTTGGCAAGAACAAAACAACATTTGTTTGCAAATAATTATTAATTATTAGTAAAGATATAAATTAATAACAGCCGCCCGCGACTCCTTCCCCGTGAATTCTGGTTTCGCACAAAGCCTACCAATAATATTTTTCCAATTCAAACCAGTAGTTCCTGAGATTAGAGCGTTCAATAAACAAACAAACTCTTCAGCTTTATTATATTAGTCTAGTAAAGATAATTATATTAGTACAGACAGATGTTATCAAAAACTTATCACGTAGAAAGCAGATCGTGTTTATACAGAAACAATAAGTAGGCGAGCATAGGCGGATTGTATTGTTGATGAAATTAAATTGTTATATCCCAAAGCATGTTTACGTTAATGAAGCTGCATTGTTTCCGCCGCAGAGGCACATGTGAGGGAAAACGCAATGTCTAGCCTCTTGTTTACAAATATAATTATATTATACATAGTAGTGATACTGCTTTATCTTTTATTCGTGAACATTTCTGTAAGTAACTCGTAATAATCTGAAAAGATGCGATGTTAGCCTTTGAACTGCCTCGGTGGTGTAGTGGTTAGAGCGCTATGCTCTTACCTCGGAGGTCGTGGGTTCGAATCCCGCGGGAAAAACTTGCACTATGTGTTGGTTTTCCCAGTTTGGTTAGGACATAGTAGGCTTGGATCACCTGATTGTCCGATAAGAAAGATGATTCCGTGCTTCGGAAGGTACGTGAAGCCGTTGGACTATGATTCTATTGGTCTGGTTGCCCTTGGAAGGATTACGGAGGTCAGACGACAGTCGCTCCATTGTAATAACCAGGCTGGTCAATTCAGGATCATAGTCGCAGCGTAACCTGGGCTCCGAGGCAAAGGAAGCAGCCGGGAAAAGCGCAAGGATGATGATGATGACGATGTAGGAGTAATACTGCTTTGACTTTTATCCACAAACAGGATAAAATCATTACACGAATGAAATTCCGTGCAATTAGTTCCAAGGACTTTAAAACCAAAAAATGGAAACTCTACTACAGTGTGAAACGGTGAGAAAGTTACTTCTATCACGCGTAAATTTAAAATTCAAGTCCAACTTGCCAACTCGCGTTGAGTTCACACGAAAGTTCAAAATAGACCGTTTATTCGGGGACAAATCTTCGTTTTAGTGGACCCTATAATAAATTTATAGCATTCAAAATAAGGGGACTTAGTAAGATCCGTCAGTGAAATATTTATAAATTACCCTTTGCGCTTTTCCGAGGGACTATTGTTATAATCCCTTATCTGGCTTTTAGTTTCCCATTTGGGTTTTATTTTGTTAATCTACATATCGCACCTCTTTGGATTAAGGGAATAGTTTAAATATTTTAAAAGGAAGGCTCTTTTTAGGTTATGACTGACTAAAATAAAAACACAACGCTAAACGTATTCTGTAAATAAAGTTTAAACTTTCGTACGATAGGTTTACTTTTCCACAAATACATAAAAACATAAGATCTACAAACATTAGATTTACCTGAATTTTTTTAAAACTCTGATTATGATCAGAAAACAGACAATAGTTTTACAATAATCAAACAAAAAATATCCAATGGGAACCAGCACCCTCGTTTAAAAAGATTCTAAAACATGTCTCGCAGAAAAATTATATATGTAGTAAGAAAATATTCTTGATTCTCAAAATTCTGTTCATCGTTTTTCTAGTTGTCAGAACTTTATTGAACCGATTTTTTGTTCTTAAGTTTCTAAAACAAGAAGATCCTATCACAAGTAACTTTGGCATAATTATTAAAACTGATCAGAAACGAATTTTCATTTATATACATACATAGTTATTTTTTTTCGTTTTATCCATCCATACCATGCAAACCATCCCGTTATATATTATTTTGTAGCCTTATTTTTAATACTTTTCTACTTTTTTTTATTCTTAATAGAACCACAGGTATTGGACTGCATCGGTGATGGTAAAAATTAAAATCAGTTTTGAACAGAAAGAACTATGGGAGCAATTCCAATGGTCTCTACGCTGGCATTCAGGTTGGTTACCGCAGAATGAAATATGAAATAAAATGATAATGACAGACTTAATAAACGCATAAAATGCTGTTCTATCTCCTCAAACTAAATAAAGCTTCCACTTAATTCCATTTATCAAAAACTGCGGCAGTCGTGGAGTGCACTGTAGTCAAGAGTCTCGATTTTAACCGTTTAGAATTTTGGAAGAAATTTTTACGGTGAATAAAGTGGGAGTACGATCGTCTCTTTATTGCAGCCACTTCGAAAATATGACCTCTTGTGATTGGCGGATGCGAAGGATTTTGATTTATGTATATAAAATTATATTGCAGCTGCTGTGGATCTCAAAATTAATTAATCGAATATTAAGTAATGGATTGAAATATGTTTTATTCTTGTTAAGTTCTATTTTGAACATGACTGTCTAAGCGTATAATAACTTATTTTAAAGGATCAATGTCCACATTATGTTTTATTGTTTCCTCCTAAACATTAAGTGTAAGATTATACAGCTATTTAGTTGTTCAGAATGAAACAGATCGAACTGGACCGGAGCAAATGAATGTCCGATCTCATACTTGCTACTACACACTAGAGTCTAGAATATTCTAAAGAAATCCCGGTGCATTTCTTGCTACCGCGTCGGTACGCGGTAGCCCATGTTCCTGTGGTGGTATCTCATGGCAACAAACACCAAACATTCCTGTATCTGGGTCAGACCGTCGCGAATTCTGGACACGTCTCCGGTGGATAACTTGTATAGATTAGTAAAGAATTAATCCCTCGATATATTTGCTTCTTGATAGAAACCCCTACAAATCTGGTGACTCAATTTTGGTCTTCTTAATTGATCGTTCATGCATCTCTAAAGCCTGAAGCAGAAATTTAAAGATATGTGAAGACAGCTTATGGTTAAATCTGTAAAAAGACCTAGTAAACTCTAATCAAGGAATTCTAGATAATTCCAAATAAATGCACCAGCGGTGGAACCCATGTTTCTACCAAGGTATCTCATGGCAACGGACTCCAAACATTCCTGTATCTGGGTCAGGCCGTCGCAAATTCTGGACACGTCGTCGGCGGATAACTTGCATAGATTAATAGAGAATTATGCGACGCAGCAAGGCAATCAGATTATTGCGAATCGTTTTCAATTCTCTCGATTTCTTGGCTTCTCGATAATAATTGCCTTTCGAGTCTGGTGTGACAGTTTTGGGTCTTTTTTAAATGTCGATAATGAATAAAATACATTTTTGTAAAGTGGATTTTCTGTTACTTCTTGAACTCGTTGGAATAAACGGTCTTCCAGATTTAAAACATCACCATTGTTTTTTTTTAAAGAAACAGGTAACATCCTACATAATATTTACATTGTCACAGACGATGACAATATCCAATCTGTACAGACCTTGCTCACCACCCAAAACTCCGCACAATTGTTTCAAAGAACTACTTCTTTGTCTTCAATTTGTGAGATAAACTTTTTGACCTATTTCATGTTAATTAATTTTCACAGCTAATTCTATTAAAGAACTCCTCTTAAGTAATCATCGCTCAATTTATCGCTATATTTGGATACTCCTCTGATCTTTGAGCCCATTCATATTGAAATATCCGCTTAAAGAATTGAGGTTAATGGTTGTAACTTCACCATTTTCTTTTACAGAGTGTTATACCGAACAAATTGCTTAGAAAATCGTTTTGATATGCTTGAGTAAATTATTCCATTGGATAAGGTCTATTTGTGTGATACAAATTGTTTGCTCGGAGTGTGTCAAAAAACATTTACAGTTTAAGTTTATGTATAAACAAGCATTACAAAAGCACGGGCAATGTACCCGAATTATGTATTTCGCACACATCCCATATTTGTATTGTACTTGTTACATCCCCGGTATTAAAGGCTCTTGAAGCCGCTCCTAAATGACCTTCTATTGTCATTTAAGCCGAGGTAGAGGCTTGGAACATTTTAATAATGGGAAAGGGTTTCTCACTAAATGACTGTTCACAGCTAGAGTAGAGCTAAAATACTGTAACAACTACAGGTTTTGGCGAATCTTGTGTGAACTATGAAGTGACCGTCCTGCTCATTTACCTTTTATCAACATCAGACTATCGCAGTCCACTGCGGAACATGGGTGTTCAAGTAATCTCCACCTAGCTCGATCCTCGGCAAATCAAATCCATCTTCAGCCAGCCATCTTTCGCAAATCATCACTCCACCTGACCTGACGGCATCCTACACATTAACCTATCACAAAAATAAATCTTTTTAAACGGTGCAGTGAGTTTCCTGTCATTTAAAGCCTTTAGGTGGTTGAAGTAGTTAAACAAAGTTTGCAGTTACCATGGCAACGCACGCAAAACATTCACATATAGGTCAGTGGTCTGTCGCGAATCTGAACATGAATGTCCATGTCTGGGAAATGACTTGCATAAACTGATTGAGGAATTATGCGACGCAACAGCTATAGAAAATGTTGATCATATCTATCAGCTTCGACTGTTATTCTCGCTAAGTCCTGGTCGATGTAAATAAAGAACTGGTGTACAATAAATTTTTAGAAGAGGCCGTGCAATAGGATCTCTCAGAAGCCATAGATTTAAAGATAGACCTTTAATAATGATGATGATGATGATGATATCAAGTTTTAGTAAAAATATATGATGAAAAGTCAACGAATTCTGAAAATTGAAGATTCATCTTATCTTGTAATATATAGACTTACTAAGAGTATTGATGCCTTACTCTTAAACGACTTCCTCACATCCGTATATCAGGATAACAAATCAATAAATCTATGTAAAGTTTCCTAAAGTAATAAATAACTTGGTAAAGTACCCAAGCTAAATCTGACCTCCTTTTAAATCATTTTAAGTATACAAAGTTTGAAAATATTAAAATAACAATAGGCTTGTCTATACTTCATATTAACCAAGTTTTAATCAATGTTGTTAAACATAAAGTGTAGTTACGGAAACATGTTTTGTAAAGTCACTTTAAGTTGGGAAAGATTGAAAGATTGCCTCTTAGAAGTTCAAACTTATTCAACCTCCGGTCTTGATATTGCCAAACTAACTTAGTAAATGTTGATAAAATTGTTTTAGTTATATGAGATTTTTATTTAAGACGTGCTTCAATTGATTTTAGATCGCTAGACGTACAGATAAATAATCTTTTATTATATAACACCACAAAAGAAGAATTTTGAGTTCATTTTAAGCTTTGTCTTTAGGTAGGTACTCCTCAAAAATGTATCTGCTAGCAAAATAATTATGCAAACAAGTGACCTAAAAATAAGATGGCACTCAAAATAAAATTCAGATTCTCAAACATTTCATCCCGTAGAAATGTTTTAAAATATTGGGTCACTTTACTTAAAATCTGGATTGAGTAATCAACATGTGCCACTCGTCTATTACCTAAATATTTCATAAATTATGTGGAGTTAAATGATGTGGATTTCCAAGTATACATTAAAATTTTGAAATGTTCTAATTTAGTAAGTAAGACTAAGTGTTCGTAATGAAACGTAAATGTCTAAAAGTTTGTCCTAATTTTGAATTTCACTATTTTAAGCACTAGTGCTAGATAATTACTTATTGTTAGTTTAGCTTATATAGACCTGAACAAATGAAAAGCTTTCTGTGTACTGCACTGAATTTACCATTCATATCAGTTATACAGTTATTTGAAATCCCAACTAATATTATAAATGCGAAAGTAACTCTGTCTGTCTGTCTGTCTGTCTGTCTGTCTGTCTGTCTGTCTGTCTGTCTGTCTGTCTGTCTGTCTGTCTGTCTGTCTGTCTGTCTGTCTGTCTGTTACGCTTTCCCGCTTAAACCTCGCAACCGATTTTGATGAAATTTGGTACAAACAATCTTTAGACCCTGAGACAGAACATAGGCTACTTTTTGACCCATTCCAACCCCCCACTTCCCCGAAATGAGGGGGTGGAAGTTTGTATGGAAAATCTAAACTACTTGAGTGAGATGCTTGGAGTTTGGCATGCAGGTCCCTTAGTAAACTTGATGCTTAGTTGCAAAAGGATATTGCAAAATTCCCACGGGAACGGGAGTTAGCGGGAAAAAACATTCGTATAATGAAAACCGACATCCACGCGGACGAAGTCGCGGGCGGCCGCTAGTACATTATAATTTCAATAGAACTGCAACGTTGTACTTGGCTTGTGCGGATCTATATGTTTTATAGTGAGCGGATATACATTCGCAACAAATTTTCAAAATTGAATAAATTGAAAATCTTTTGTTGTAAAGTATAATATCGCGGTTGCATAAAATTTTAAGCCACAAATCAGTTGGTGCCGCAAATATTTTCGTGCACAAATCCAAACCTACTTGCAGACAGAGTGTCCTAAAACTCTTCGGACGCATCGTCAGGAGAAATCCTGATTGCCTAGAGAGCCTTATGATTACTGGTCAAGAGGGAAAGAGAAGCAGGAGACGATCCCCGTCGAGATTGACCGACACAACCCAGGTAGCCCCCAAAGCATACTCTAAGCGACCATCCAAATGGCGCAAAACCGGGCAGACTCGAAGCTGTTGTTGCAGGAGCTACAACGCTATGATCACGTCCCTCAGTCTAAGATCTAAGAAGAGAAGAAGAATCAACCAAGTTGTTTTTGGTCAATGCGACCTCTATATCCGATGTTTATGTAATCTGGTCACAGGCAGAAGTAAACAAACGTGTTTATTTCCCCAAAAGTGGTTAACGCAATGTCGTCAAATCCATCGTAAGGGCCGATTGTTTTTCCATTACATTTACAGCACCACACACAGTGAGTGGGTGCAAAATGTCCGAAAGGTTTTAAAAGTTATACTGGTTGTGTTTTAATCGAATTCCCGGCGGTCGAGGGACTGACGGAGAACAGCGAAATGAATGGACACGGCATTCATGGTCGAAAGGACTTAGGGACTTTGTTTTACTGAAATATTCAGCATATTTGTGTAAGAGATTTTATTTTATTTCATAGGTTCATAATCGAAATAAGACAAAATCGGATTCTCAATATGCTAAAAAATAAGGATTATAAATGCAATCCATAAAAGTTTGAGCACACACGAAAAAAACCTGCAGTGATGAACCAAAAATTGCGCTTTGATGGTAGTGTCCCATTGCGGCCTAAGTTATAGAATCACCACTAATATTTAAAGCTAGACCAGATCAGAAGGATGAAGGACACCTGCACATACGCACGTTTAATGCTGCAATAAATACATTTTCCTTTAATGTTTGTTTTATGGGTATGTAGCGATAAACTTTGGCATAAATAATGTACCATTTATTGCCGTGTCGTTAACTTTTACACTCCATGTATCCCGGCTGACGTACCCTGTCAATATAACGCGATATAAGGCACTGTGCTATTCAAAAATACTCCATTTTCATCCCCTTCCATCGACCGTCTCTTTTTAACGTTCGCTAAAGATAGAGACAGGCGTATTACTGTTGCGATACAGGAATAATTTCATAAAAGCTGAGTTCTATTGTACGAGGTTCACTTTTACACTTTCATATTGTGCAAACAACGGCTTTTACACAAATGGAAAGTTAAACGATATCTGGCTAGTAGGGTTCTGATGGAAAATGGCTTTTAAGATCGGACCGATTCAGATTTTTCTTTTTATAATGAGTATTAATACTCCAGATACAGTATGTTTTTCGAAACGAGTAAATGGCTAGTCTGGGTTTTTGCTTAGTATAGTATTTGCTGATAACTTCAAGAGTTTAAAATGTTAGTTATCTTGTGATTTAATTTGGTTTTCTAGACTTTTTTATTCCCTTTGGCACGTCATTTATATTTTAGCTTGTGTTTGTTGTACACCAAACAGCATTTATTAGCAATCAGAGCAATATCCACGTTTGCAATGATAATAATAGAAATATTTAGGCTAAAGAAGGACATTAATAAGCATGTACAGTTTTAAGCGGACAGCGTTATGTAGTCTAAAATATAACTTTAATAAAACGTTTTAATAACTTCTAAGCGTTGTACTCACATTTGTTTTAAAGTACTCTTGTTAATGGAACGTGTCATTTTACGAGTACGTTACATTTATATTACACGGCAAATGTTTGATTAGGACTTCTGAAGGGTAAATTGGATGTTAGTAGACTCATGTCTCAGCGTAGTGTTATTGAAGGATTATCATATCATAATATGGATTGGTATGTTACTAAGTGTATATAACCTTGAGTTTGGTCTAGGGTTGACAGATTTCTTGTCGCAAACTATTGCTTTTATCGGCTTTGACTACAATCATAAAGAGTCAAGACTTGTTGATTTTGAATATGGTTCGAAACTAATACATATATGTACATATTTAGTTTAGTTAAAATTTTACTTATAAGCTCACAGTATGTACATAGGTTCGTCATTTAGTAAAGGCGTAAAATCCACGAGTGTAAGGCTTGTTATACAGGTGGATCTTGCAGCTATAGTAGTCATATAATTATACATTTACTTCCTCCTTGAAAAGTTCCGTGTGCAGTATATTGACAAGTAGTTTATACCAATTAGTTTATTATAAAGATTATACAATAAACTAAAAACGAAAAAGAAATGTTTTTCTCGGAGAATATTATGGTTCAACTATTTAAAACTTTCAAATCACATTACTGACTTATTTAGTTTTCACATTGGTTTATTTATTACTAGCGGCCGCCAGCGACTCCGTCCGCATGGGTTTCGTTTCCGTACACAGTGTTACTATAGATAGCTTAAAGTCTTCCTCGACAAATAGTAAGTGGACTTTCCAATACAAACGATTTTGTCAATTCGAACCAGTTGTTACTGAGATTAGCGCGTTCAAACCAATCTGGATCAGGGGTTACACGTGTTATTGTGAGTCAACCATGAAAGATAGACATATACTGTCAAGGGATATTTTTTAGGCAATTTTATGAACAATATTTCCGTCATACATGACTTTTATGTAACTTTAACCATTAAAGCTGCACACGCAACAGAAGCTTAAAAAATGGAGTAAATTCTCCCGTTTTTCCAATATTTCCCTTCACTACTCTGCTCCAATTTATTGTAGCGTGATGAAAAGTATCCTATAATATGCCCAGAAGTATAAAGAATAATTGTACCAAGTTTCGTCAAAATCCGTCCAGTAGTTTTTGTTTCTATAAGGAACATACAGACAGACAGACAGACGGACAGACAGACAGACAGACAGACAAAAATTTTACTGATTGCATTTTTGGCATCAGTATCGATCACTTATCACCCCCTGATAGTTATTTTGAAAATATATTTAATGTACAGAATTGACCTCTCTACAGATTTATTATAAGTATAGATATAGATATAGATTTCGGCTTCTAACACCAAGTTAATTTGATCTGTTATTAAATGCGACGCGATGTGTTCCCGTCAGTGGCAAACGACACAAGATTGATTACTGCTCATTATGCACATAATCACTCTATAATACACTCGTGAGCATTTGGTACCGACTATGTTAGGTGTTATGTATTACTTACGTAACCTGTGTAATTGATTAAGCCCAGACTTTTAGTAATCTGTGCCCTGACCGATATTTTAAAAAGCTCCGCATATCATATTTTGTCGAACGTGTTTTTATTGGTAATATGGATCTTTTAAATGTATTGCTAATTTATGAGTTGCCTGATGTTAACATTATAAAAATACTAGCGGCCGCCCGCGACTCCGTCCGCGTGGATTTCGATTTCCAATATCCAATGTGTTATTCTGATGTATAAGCTATATTGTGGTAAAGTTTCATTCAAATCCATTCAGTAGTTTTTACGTGAAAGAGTAACAAACATCCATACATCCATACATCCACACATCCACACATACAAACTTTCGCCTTTATAATAGTATATATGTAGTAGGATTGTAGGATATAATAGTAGTAGGATGATTTGGAAATATTTCGATGGTGGTGTACATATATGATCTTTCTGATGATATTTATTAAAATTCTTAATCGGTGTCAAATGATTAAAATGGTTAACGTGAAACTGAGATTTAAAAGAAGAACGACTATCAAAAACCGTTGTTTAGATTGGTGACATGGATAATTCAAAACACAGGTTGCGTTTTGAATTATCCAAGTCACCAAAGGTGACCATTTTTTTTGGGCCCACCAACACTCGGTAACGTTTAAGAGAAAGAGAACTACGTTAAAAATGTATATTTTTTTAATGAATTTTGCAATTGAAGTGAATTTCAAACGAAACCGGAGTCAGAAAACCAAAATAAAAAGCCTTATTTTGATTATATCCGTGAACTATCTGTCCAAAGATTAGTAAACAATGGCTGACATACAGATAACTGAAGGAAAAAAGGTTTTTATCAATACAATTAAAATAAAACACTTGAAATCGAACATAAAGGAGACGCAATTTACTCCTGGAACGGTTTTCATGCCTATTTTTATCTAAGGCGGTGATTCTTAGTGATTTTTAATCATTTAAATAATTAAATAAAATAATTCGAATAAACAAAACAAAAAAATCCGTATAACGGAACGCAAGTGCTAGTCTATTGCCGGATTTTGATTTTATTTAAAAACTGAATACAAATGTCAGAAACCTTCCGTCTGTCAACTGTCATGAATGGTTTTACTATATAATATAAAAAAGCTGTAGTTTGTTTGTTTGTTTGAACACGCTACTATCAGGAACAGCTGGTTCGAATTGAAAAAATATTTTTGCGTTGGATTATCCATTAGTCGAGGCAGGCTTGAACTAAAAAATGTTAAGCTATAGTTTAAGATTGTTGTGCGAAAAACGTATTCCACGCAGACAGAGCCACAGGCGGCCACTAGTCATAATAAATTGCTTTTACTTCAGATACATAGGAAAAACATAATGAAAAATCGCCCTTATGTGCAAGTAATTACGGTTCAGGCGTTGAACGTCAGGAAAGTAAAATGACAGATTAGTTTATGAGGTTAATACATATTTTCACATCTGATTTCTAACGATTCCGGTTATAATATGAAAAAGTAATGTTACCACTTTAATCTGGAGATTATAAGGAATAAATTGATACCCATTTCGTAAATAAACGCTAAAGTTTTATGTGGGCCTAACTCTCCATACAAAAACGATTGACTCCTTTTACATTATTGCAGTATCTTATCATAAACAAAAGATGGTGTCTGAGGATAAACAGCTCGTCCTATCAGATAGTTTGAAGGAAGTTGTGTTAGTCTTTGAACGCAACATTACAAGCAAATTGTTTACCCTCGGTTTCATTGCGCGGTCAGCGGTAAACATAGTTCTGCAATTTCAGACCCTACCACTGAAAACTTAAGGTTTGTCTTTGCTAATTATGCAGATTATCTGATGTAGTTAATTAATAACAAACTTTCACTGAGAAACGCACAGCATTTCTGTGTAAACTGTTGTCATGCGTAAATGGTATGAGTAATGGTAGAACTCTTAGGATCTTTATGAAGAGATAGATTTATTGAAAGCGTATGTAAATGAATTATTATTGTAGTAACAAGAACTGTGTATCTGTTTAGTTCTACAAAAAATCATAAGTGGCTTCAACGCCATTGTTCACATTGTCAATTTTAGTTCTTTTAAATTATTGCCTATTTATTCATACTTCTTCTGAAAGGAGACAATCGTTTTTGTATGGAGAGTTAGGCCCACCTAAAATTTTAGCGTTTATATACGACATAGGTATCAAATTATTCCTTAGAATCTCCAGATTATACTGGTATCATTACTTTTCCATGTTTTAACCGGAATCGTTAGAAACAAGATGTTAAAATGTATATTACCCTCATAAACTTATCAGTCATTTTGCTTTCCTGACGTTCAACGCCTCAACCGTAAAGACTTGTACATAAGAGCGATTTTCCATTACCTATGTATATATTTTTACCTATGTATCTGAAGTATAAACAATTTATTATAACTAGTGGCCGCCTGCGACTCCGTCCGCGTGGATTTAGGTTTTCGCACACATAGTGTTAAACTAAAGCTACACATTTTTAAGTTAAAGACTGCCTCGACTACTGGATTATCCAACGCAAAAATATTTTTTTCACTTCGAACCAGTAGTTCCTGATAGTAGTATGCTCAAACAAACAAACAAAGTACAGCTTTTTTATATCATATAGTATAACCATTAATGACAGTTGACAGACGGGAGGTTTCTGACAATTGTATTCAGTTTAAATCAAAATCAAAATCCGGCAATAGAGTAGCACTTGCGTTCCGTTATACGGTTTTTTTTTGTAAAATGATGATTGAATGATTAAAAATCAAATAAAAAATGATTAAAAATCACTACCAATCACCGCCTTAGATAAAAGTAGGCATGAAAACTGTTCCAAAAGTAAATGTGTTCCTTTATGTTGGAATTCAAGAGTTTTATTTTAATTCTATTGATTAAAATCTTTTTTCCTTCAGTTATCTGTATGTCAGCCATTGTTGACTTATCTTTAGGACAGATAGTTAACGGATATAATAAAAATAAAGCTTTTTATCCTACTACTATTATAAAGGCGAAAGTTTGTATGTGTGGATGTGTGGATGTATGGATGTATGGATGTATGGATGTTTGTTACTCTTTCACGTAAAAACTACTGAATGGATTTGAATGAAACTTTACCACAGTATAGCTTATACATCAGAATAACACATACGATATTGGAAATCGAAATCCACGCGGACGGAGTCGCGGGCAGTTCTGGATAAATGACTCCGGT
This sequence comes from Nomophila noctuella, assembly GCA_958496325.1. Taxonomy (NCBI): domain Eukaryota; kingdom Metazoa; phylum Arthropoda; class Insecta; order Lepidoptera; family Crambidae; genus Nomophila; species Nomophila noctuella. The sequence continues at coordinate 11,041,672 of OY292490.1, read as the reverse complement.
TTCGTTTGAATTTCACTTCAATTGCAAAAATCATAAAAAAACATGTACATTTTTTACGTAGTTCTCTTTCTCTTAAACGTTACCGATTGTTGGCGGGCCCAAAAAAAACTGTCTCCTTTAAGAGCGCCGTTCTTGTCGGTGAAGCACCTTCCACTTTTCCCTGGACTCCGCCAGTGCCTTTATCTTACCTCCCTATACGTCCCTATTTATTCATATTGTTCCAAAAATGTACTAGTCTATAAAAACGGTTTTGTCAAAAACCAGCATATGACTCTTTCATTTCATAGTTATTATAAGTGGTTCTTCGAGCGAGATCACACTAGAATAACTTTAAATAAGAAATGTTTCCTTTAGAAAACCAGATTTAAAACTTTATTTCAAAGTTGGTATGATTTATTATTAACAACTTTACTAATTATTCACCAGGATTTTTATGTCAGTCCCTAATACATACTAGTGCTACTCTATAACTGTGACAAATATCAGGTGGAACAATACTACATAATACGACGCGTGAGCCATTCCCTCGGGATTTGTGCAAGTGCGCCCATCAATCTGCTGACAGGAGAATGAGAAGCTTTATGTACAGAACTAGCGGGCGCCCGCGACTTCGTCCGCGTGGATTTCGGTTTCTTTATCACCTATTTTTCCCGTTATGGGTGGATATTTCAAATAATCTTTCAAAGAGGATGCCTACGTCATATTATCTTTATGAATGCAAAGTCTCAGTCCGATCGGTTAAATAATGACAAAGTTTCATACTAACGTTCATTCCCTATTTGACCCCCTTGGGGGTTAGAAATTATCGATATGACTGCTTAGGCGATGCCTACGTCATAGTAGCTTTATGTATGCAAAGTCTTAGCCCGATAGGTTTAATTTAAGTTGATTTAAAATTGACAAAGTTTCATACTACCGTTCATCCCCTATTTTACCCCCTTGGGGGATGGAATTTATCAATCTCATTGATTAGGCGATGCCTACGTCAGAGTAGCTTTATGAATGCAAAGTCTCAAGCCGATCGGTTAAAAAATGACGAAGTTTCATACTAACGTTCATCCCCTATTTTACCCCCTTGGGGGTTAAATTATTCAAAATCCTTTCTTAGCGGATGCCTACGTCATAACATCTACCTGCATACCAAATTTCAGCCCGATCCGTCCAGAGGTTTGGGCTGTGCGTTGATAGATCACTATGTAATCAGTCAGTCAATCAGTCAGTCACCTTTGAGTTTTATAGATATATATAAATATAAATATAATATATATAGAGATAGAGATATGTTATACTAGCGACCCGTCCCGACTTCGCACGGGTGCAACTAAGTTTATTAGTGTTTCTCTACTATATTATGCATGTATTATACAAACCTTCCTCTTGAATCACTCTATCTATTTAGTATTAAAAACCGCATAAAATTCCGTTGCGTAGTTTCAAAGATTTAAGCATACAAAGGGACATAGGGACAGACAAAGCGAGTTTGTTTTATACTATGTAGTGATATGTACGCATAAAGGTCATATAAGAGTAATGATGGGGACACATATACGCGTGGCATTACTTTTGTTTAGATATGCCCTGACACGAGAAAACTGTAGCATTATTTTGCTTGACATGACGTACGTTTTAACAAGCTGTCACTGAGATAAGAAGCGACCGTTGCTTCAAATTTAAGTGCCAATTTCAGAGGGGTCGTCATATGGAGAGGGCATTCTTACGATTTTACATCAATGCTTATAACAATAGCATGGGAGTAACGTAATAAATCTTTCTTTTATTCATCAGTCTTGTATTTTACTCCGCGAATCGCTTACTTGCTGTGTTAGTAAATATTTGGAATTTTGGAGGTCATGGATTTGCACTGAAAGAATGGTTGTCTAAGGAATTCATTCTAAAGTTTTTGTGTGTTGTATTATTACATAATTATGACGTTTGGTTAAGGGCAAGGGTAGAAGGTCAGAACTCATATTCAGTAGGAATATTCGTGTGCTAAATATTTGAGTTTGTTCTAGGTCTAGACGTTTATTTGAATTCAGATGTTGTATAATATGTATATTGTAATCATAAGCACAATCTTTGTTTGCATTCAAAATGATATACATTTAAATGTAAATGATACTTGGGTGCACATGTTTTGCTAACTTATTTTAGCATTCAAAAATATCAGTATAGTACTAACAGACATATCTTTGTTAATTTTTGGCCATATAAAATTAACTACAATTAAAAATATATATATCCACAAAGAAAAAGTGCTAAGTGGCACAATAATGTGAAAGTAGTAGGTATATTATACAATTAAATTGAAAAAGCTACTTTTTTCAAATTTTTGAAGTTCTTACTTTGTATTATCATCCTAGAAAATATGACGTCTGTACCTACAAAAAGCATTTACAATCATACAGCTACTAAACTTTTTCTACTCGTATTGATACGCAAACATAACACGTAATACTTACTCGTATGTCAGAAATGAATACTCACGCATGGAAATCGATCTATTCGTCTCTTGGCTTAATATCACACATTTCATAGCGGGGTCCATTGTGCCGACAACGGATGTGAAATTTCAATTTTCAGATATCGGAAGCACTTAGTCCGATCAGATTTGTAAATAAACCCTGTCCGTACAAAGACCTCGTACGGCGTAGAGTGAATTTCACCACAGTACAACAGAAATGGAAACGTTAGGGCATTGAAAAAATGTTTTCGTAATGAATACTGTAGCTAGCTACTGAACTAGTTAAATAGACTAATGATTTGCCATTACGGCAGAAGATTATCTCTGAATAGAGCTGTTTATTTTTTGTGTAAAAGAAATTTTCATAAAAACAGAAAAAAATAAATAAGGGTTTCAGCCACTGACTTTAGTACGTTACACTTTTTAGTGTTGATATGATCCAATCTAACTTATCCAACAATTATGAACCGCAGGAAAGATGATAATCGTACAAAAAGATCTTATAACGAAACAGCTAGTAGAAACGTTTCACTATAACTCGTATTGGAACGTCTTCATACCATGTAATATGTCAGAAATGAATACTCACGAATGGAAATCGATCTATTCGTCTCTTGGCGTAATATCACACATTTCATAGCGGGTCCATTGTGCCGACAACGGATGTGAAATTTCGATTTTCAGATATCGGAAGCACTTAGTCCGATCAGATTTGTAAATAAACCCTGTCCGTACAAAGACCTCGTACGGCGTAGAGTGAATTTCGCCACAGTGCAGTAGAAAATATGGAAACATTGAAAAAATGTTTTCGTAAAGAATACTGTAGCTGGCTACTGAACTAGTTAAATAGACTTTTATTATTTGCCGAAGATTTTCTCTGAATAGAGCAGTTTATTTTTTGTGTAATAGGTATTTTCATAAAAACAGAAACACATACAAAAATTTAATGGTTTCAAGCACTGACTTAGGTACGTTACACTTTTTAGTGTTGATATGATCCAATCTAACTTATCCAACAAATGAACCGCAGGAAAGACGATGATCGTACAAAAAGTTTTTATAATGAAACAGCTAGTAGAAACGTTTTACTATTACTCGTATTGATAAGTCATCATACCATGTAATATGTCTGAAATGAATACTCATGCATCGAAATCGATCTATTCGTCCCTTGGCTTAATATCACACATTTCATAGCGGGTCCATTGTGCCGACAACGGAAGTGAAATTTCGATTTCCAGATATCGGAAGCACTTAGTCCGATCAGATTTGTAAATAAACCCTGTCCGTACAAAGACCTCGTACGGCGTAGAGTGAATTTCGCCACAGTACAGCAGAAATGCGAATATTAGATTGTAATAAGCTTTGTAAGTGCTACGGTAATGCTTAACAATTAAACACTTCGAAATAAATGAAGCTGAATCTTATTTTGATGTTCATATTTTGGACATTTTGGAGACAGAACCTTAACTAGTGTCATCCTATAAATAAATATAAATACTGATATCATTTAGTAATAAACTAAAATATTCTTAATTAATATTATACTATCTCTTAGAAAAAAAATCCTTAAGCTCCAAAAGTATGCATTATATGTCATTGTTCATACGCGTACGACCCGATTGCCTTTTACTGTGTGATAAAACTAAAACAGTATGGCAGATGTACCTATACATTCCTTAAAAAAAAGTATGCTAAGTATGTACAGTTATTTAAATCTATCTATATCTATAAAACTCAAAGGTGACTGACTGACTGACATAGTGATCTATCAACGCACAGCCCAAACCACTGGACGGATCGGGCTGAAATTTGGTATGCAGGTAGATGTTATGACGTAGGCATCCGCTAAGAAAGGATTTTGATTAATTCAACCCCCAAGGGCGGTAAAATAGGGGATGAACGGTAGTATGAAACTTTGTCAATTTTAAACCTATAGGGCTGATATTTTGCATACACAAAGCTACTATGACGTAGGCATCGCCTAAGCAATAATATTGATAATTTCTAACCCCCAAGGGGGTCAAATAGGGGATGAACGTTAGTATGAAACTTTGTAATTTTTTAACCGATCGGGCTGATACTTTGCATTCATAAAGATAATATGACGTAGGCATCCCCTTTTAAAGATTATTTGAAAAATCCACCCCTAACGGGAAAAATAAGTGATAAAGAAACCGAAATCCACGCGGACGAAGTCGCGGGCGCCCGCTAGTATTTTATTACAATCATAATTCAGGCACCTCAGTATACTCGTTAATTCTACTGATATTATCTCAACTGTGGCACTTACTGCTTTCATGCTGAGCTCGTCCTAACTCAAACGGTATGTGGACAGCATGAGTAAGAGAGATTAGTTTTGGTACTAATATAAATGTTTAAACAGATATTTATTGCTTTTAAATATTTAAAACGTAGATTGAAAAAATTGAGACATTTATCTTAACAAATGTTTTATACCTTGATTTGTAAAGCGAAGTTGGTAAATTCCTTAGTTAAAAACCTTTATAACTCCAAGGACTGAAAAAAAATCAAACAAATTTTCTTACCATAGTGGTAAGAAAATTTGTTTGAATTTTTAAAACCTAAAATATTTAACTACCACTTATCAAACACAAACTACTACGGGATAAAACTTCTAGTTGTAGTTTTATATCTTGGCCACGGGTTTATCCGTTCAGCAAAAACGGATCAAAACGTTTTTATTTAATAACTGTAGTATATTTTATGTACAAATTTAATTTACCTTGGAAAAGTAAAAAATACGCCGTGCTTGGAACTTTCGAGTTCCAAGCACGGCGTGCCAAGTATCGTTGCTGTCACCAACATAAGCGCTATAATTCAGCCCCTCCTTTGTACACCTACATTATCCATGCGATCCCTGTTAGCGAGTTAAAATACAGACTAAAATAATGGAATGCAGTTAAAAAAGCGTGTATGGAAAATACGACAGGAACATGCTCTTTTTTTACGACGCGCGTGGTTGTAATTACACCGACCGATTTTTAGAATCTGGATCATCCGCATCGAGTGTTTTTAGAATGGAGTAAAAATGGCAGAGGTAGTCTATTCGCAATGTTGTGAAAATATTTCTAAGTTAGCCTTTGGTCAATGTAAAAAAAATCTACAGGATAATGGTCTTTCTTCGCTAATTATTTTGGTATGTGACTTTGCTAGTTCAGTCAAAATAGACATTCCAGTTTGCTCTAATTGCCAAGAGACTGGCATTTTGAGCAGACCTTGAATACGTCATTACAAATGATATGTCAAAAGTCTCAACAAAAATCCGTCTTGTTGGGAATTATTGCAAACTGGCATCATAATTTAGTCTATTTTGACTGGATTAGAAAGGCATGTATTCGTTAGTTACCACTTCTTTTTCCCGTTACAGTAGTTAGCCCTTCTTTTTCCCGTTAAAATGTCTCTCATGTTTTTTGTACAGAATATCATGTCATATATTAAATTTTGTACTATGAAAGACTTTATCATTCGTAAACCAGGAAGAGTGTTGTTCCTCGTATAACACATTCACACAACTTTTTTTTAACTTTTCAAGGTAACTGGGTTTCTTATTTTCATATGAATTTGTCTGTCGTGTAAAGGTTTAGCTTTCATCCAAAGCAAGAGTATAAAGTGGACCTGACTTCCAATCATGAAATTCCTTCCTCAGTACAATTTAGCCTAGCTGTTCTGCTACATAGAGCGTTATTCATGTTTCTCCGTCACAAGCGAAGCATCTAGAATTTCGGGTTATTACTTTCCGCAAAATATCTAGTCCAGTATACAGGGTAGGGTGCTTGTAAGGCTTCAAATGTGACGAAACAAGAATAGTGATGCTCCTTACCATGAATATTTAAGAATATATTACTGAATTAATCGGCTTTATGACTAGCTACAATATTCCACCACTTCCACCCTTATGAAAAATTAACTACGTTTTTTTTAGTAATTTGTGGCACACAAGCACTTTCTGACCTGACCTGAACTTTTCCGAGTTTTAGTCAAGAATTATTACTAATATCATAAAGCTGAAGAGTTTTTTTTGTTTGATTTGGTTTGAATGCACTTCTATCAGGAACTACTGGTTTGAATTGAAAATTATTTTTGTGTTGTAGTCCGTTTGTCGAGGAAGGCTTTAAGCTATAATAAAATACAATCCAAATCAAAATCAAATGAAATCCACGGGGCGAAGACGTGGGCGGCCGCTTGTAAATACAAGTGCCATTTTGTTCCCGATTATACATTACTAGCGGCCGCCCGCGACTCCGTCCGCGTGGATTTCGATTTCCAATATCCTATGTGTTATTCTGATGTATATGCTATACTGTGGTAAAGTTTCATTCAAATCCATTCAGTAGTTTTTACGTGAAAGAGTAACAAATATCCATACATCCATACATCCATACATCCATACATCCATACATCCATACATCCATACATCCATACATCCACACATACAAACTTTCGCCTTCATAATAGTAGTAGGATTTAAATTTCCATGTCCTACTCAATAACATATATTTACTACGAACTCTTGTGCGGGCTTCTTTTTAGTAGCAATAAATGCTACCTGCTCTGAGCTCGAATCAAAGAGATCAATTAAGTCAGACATTTACTTTACCATTGCCACGGACCAGATGAATTCTGACAAATAGCGCGGTTCGCAAGACCAAAACTGACTGATTGGACAACACTAAAGCTGACACGAAAGATATGAATTATTAAAATATTCTCATGCCGCTTGCTGGCTAAAAGGTGTTCCCACTTTGGCATCGATAAATTTGATTATTCATTACTCTCTAAACGGAACGGCCCATCTTATATACGACTAAAGGTAAAAAGAGGTCATATCTATACCTTTTATGACGTCTTTCCGTCGAGGTAAGGGAAATTAAGAAATATTCTTGAAATGTGGCTAACGATATAATTCACTTAGAGATAATTTTTCCATTTAAATTCACTTAGAAGTAATTTTTCGATTCGATTGAAAGAAGACTTTGTTTCGAGGACTAAAGTTTATTATGTTAGAGGTCGGCAAACAACCAAGAGAGTCATCGATGGTAAGTCATCACGCTGCCGTGGACATTAGCAACCGTACAAGAGTCGCAGATGCGTTGCGTGCCTTTAAAACCACATAGCCTCCCTAACTGAGCTCTAGCGACCTTACTCACCAGCAGAAACATAGCACAACAGTAACGAAGGGCTACTTCACCTGCGGTGTTCTGTTAGATGGTGGTACTTCCCCAGACAAGCGGCTCATTAGAGTGGAAGTTCCACTAAGCTTTACCTCTCCACAAAAGGTATCTGATATACTCAATACTGCGAGTACCTGTCCTACGTACAGTTAAAAGCCCACCAAAGATTCTGCCCTAGTAAGCGTAAAATTTATACATAGTTTAAAATGTTACTAAAAATAGAAAGAAGTAATTTAATGCCTGAATCTGTTGGCACATTAATTTTTCAGCCTTATTATTTCCAGGCCGTCCGAAAAAAGGTTAGCAAGCCTTCCATTTAAAGGCCACATTAATTGGCTATAAAAAGATATTTCGCCACCGCCTCGGGAACAGTTATTAAACTGTGTTATGGCAACAAATTACATTATTTACCGGCATCGCTTGAGCGTGGACCGCTGGTAATGATGTTAGGCAACCTTTAATCCGAAGTAGGAGCATCCGTTGATGGTTTTCCGATTCTATTAGCCGCAAACTGCCGCAACGGGCTTGATTAAGCGGAACGGGAGGACTTATTTACAATCTTAGGCTCGTTACAGACTGGCCAATGTACAAGAGTTCGAGGGATAATTAGGTTGAGAGTACAATTGATTTTAGATTGAGAGTGAGCGAGATGAAAATATTTTTGAATGAATGAGAAAGTTAATTAGATGTAGGAGGATGAGAAACGCAGAAGATGTTGCGGAAGGGAGAGATAAAATATTTTTAAAATCAATTGTTGCATACTTCCTACTTGGCCTTCCTGCTTGGACTTTACCTATCTTAGTTTCAAGTTTTTTAGAGGACTAAACTTCAGACAATTAGTATTAGTTGTACTCGTTCTAGTCGTGTTACTCCAGTCAACTCTTTTGTTTGTGCTTGACCATATCCTGCGATTCTCAATGGAATCATCCAGAAAAGATCTCGTTATTTCTTTTAGAAGAGTTTTTGCATGTCGCATTGGATCGCCTTGAGAAATTTTATCATTTGAAATACTCATCACATACTAAAGTTTCAAGAAATACCTGAACTGAAGGCACACAGCAGATGAAAGGTAAACCCGAATCAGCAAGTCCAATAGGCATACTAATACATAAAGTTTGCCGTGAAGCCGGTGTATTTGTGCAAGGTGCCTCGTATCTCGAGTACACTCATTTTATTTGTTTACACGAACAGACGTAGATACACATCAGGTTTATGGTAACTTTTTATGTTTATTGCAAGTTTTATTGGATCTTAGAGAAGGATTTTATCGGGTTCGTAGGCATATCAGGTGTTCCCATTTGCGTAGGATTAGGATTTAGCCTGAATGTTAACATATTGGGGAACGTTAGTGAGAGAAAAGGTGTTACAAAGATTGTTCAAATGAATATACCAATTGAAAAATCTGTTCATGAATCATATAAGACACTGAATGTATGATTTTCTTTTTAAGATCGCAGATGTATTGTGCTTTGAAACATGAACATTGATGTTGAAATACAATTTGAGTGACCAAATTAACCAGGGATTGATTTTAAATGATTTTTATGGGTAATAGGTAATGGTTATAGGTAAACTGAAACTGGAATACAAACAAATCTTCGCTAATTAAAATTCCAATGGTAACTCATTAGAAAGGAAGAAAGTGGAGGGAGAAGACATGTTGCGCCGACCCCACCTAGTGAGGGATAAGGGCAGTTGGAGGTAACTCATCAGAAAATAATGTTTTTGAACCTAGCCTAGTTTCACTAGGTAGGTAAATTTTCATGTAAAAAAAGGCCGCTCAAATTCCTCAAAAGAATGAGATACTCGTTAGCAACGTTGATAGAAACAATAGTCTGATAGTTAGTGCTTGCTTATTGATAGGACTTGATGGATTTTGCAGCAGTATTTTCGATGACATGTGCATTTTATTTAGTAACGATTTTAGTGCGCATACTGGCAGAATGCCTGCCAATTTGTCAACTAAAAATAATAAAATGCAGTTACTTCAGCCTATTCCACCAATGATGCTATATCGAAAAGCGATGCTTCGATCGTGGTTCTTTGTTAGATTTTTTTTTTACCAAAGAATATTGATGTAGCAGAGTAATTAAAAATCATCCCCTTAATTGGACTTAAATTCAAAATAGCGTGTGCTCGTTGTTCTGCTGGTTGTTAATAATTCTAGACTAATTCGAATCAATGAGCTCATTACCTACCAACAAACTAATAAACAGCTTAACTATTCGCGCTTTATAATAATAGAATTTTAGTCTTATAAAGCGATATCCTTACTACATAATGTGCAATACTTTTACCATGTTTTATTGGTGAAGGCGTGCAAAAAAAGACGCAAATGTTTGACAATTCCCCAATTAGTTCTTTAATATCTGTCAATTTCATTCCTGTAATACGATATGATGACTTTGGTCACGTTGGTCACATAACCTGACCAAAAAAAGTTGCATTATGCTCACTCAAATTAAAAAAATAGGCTGCCATTTTCTAAACATACATAAAACGTCAGCAAAGTCGCAAAATTATACTAGTACGAGTATCATCGGACGCGTGGCCAAAATGCAAACGCCATTTGCATTGTCAATACCGTGTCTGTTATAACTAGAGATGAGCCGATGCGGGTTGTCGATTAGCTTGATTATTTAGGTATAACTAAACTACTTAGTCATAGTGCTACGAGTTTATTACTGCAGTTCAGTGAAAGCTCGATTGTATTTTGAGAAAAAAATAAAGAGAAATTGGGCTTGTGTGTGATAATATAATTCATATTAATTTAAATTTGGATTTAAAAAATTCAAGTGTTACACTCAATTGATCTTAAAGATACTACAATAACTTGTATAAAAATAAATGTGTATAACTAACTGAGCTAAAAACGTCGGTACCGAACACAGAGTTTCAGAAAAATACGGGAAAGTACCTGATCACTTGTCACTTTTCCTTCAAACGTGTGTCAAAAAAGGCAGAGCACCGATATCGTTTTAGTAAATAGGATTATTATCGGTTACAGTATTGACCGAATGGAATTTGGTCGACGCAGAAAATCTTTTACGTCTCCGTGAATCATGGTATTTTTTGAGATGAAAAAGTTGGCTGTCACTCTCCGGACCGTTCAACTTGCTTAGCAAAAACGTTGATACGCTGCTTCATTTGATGTTATAGAAGGAAAAATGAAATAACTTTTATGAGAGACATTTTCTTAGAGACTCGATTTGAAAAATAAAAGCCATTTTGGTCAGCGAACGGCTTAGAATACATCTTCACAGCAGATACATTAGGTAGGTACAAAAATAAATAAATAAATAAAATAAATATTTCACAACATCACATACATTGATCTGACCCCGTGTTAAGTAGCTTAAGCACTTGTGTTACAGACATCAGAATCAACAGTGGTATTACAAATATACTTAAATAGATACATATAACACCCAGACCAGGACAAACAGACATGTTCATGCACACGAATGTTTGTCCTGTGCGGAGATCGAACCCGCGACCTCTTGCGTAATAGGCAACATCTTGACCATTACACCAAACGGGTCGTCAAAAATAATATAATTTATAATAAATAGAAATAAATTAATTGTATAATTCAAATATAATTAAAAAAATTCAGTAAATTAATGGATTGTTGCGTAGATAAAAATAACAACGAAAGAAACCAGTCTTAAGCCTGTTATCTGAACTTGAGAAACTTTTTCTAACCATTTATTCGTACTATGATCTATAATAATTGTTCTTCATCAAGTATCAATTAACGAGTAGCATAACAGTAAATGTCAGCACATCTCTAGTCGGAAGTGAAGTTGAATGCGTCCAATATTCATAATCTTTACATGCAAAATTGACATTTATGCTTTGGACATAAGGACGATAGGATTATTGGACTGTTTGGCGAGGGACCGCGTTAGATTTGATGTCCAGTATCATCGAATTGAAACCGACGATTATCGCGTGATCCTATGACCACAAACTATCGAGAATCGAATAATGCTAACAACGTGTTGAGTTACATGTACGTTTACTAAACGCATGTATGAGGTTTCAGGCGACTGGGAAATAATTGGGACAGTTCTTTCCCAGTCGCCTCCCAGTTGTATGATAACATTATTGAATCGGTCGGCTGGGACCATAAACTAATTTGCTTTAATATACCTACAGTTCGCAGAAAAATCAAGTTATGTAACTCAGAATTACGTTTTGAGTAGTTTAACAGTAAATAAAAATTCAATATTTAACTTATCTAAAGCTTTTGATTTCGACATTTTATTTGCTAACTGAACAAAATCTAAAACTGAGCCGGAATTGTAGTTAAAACACGAATGGTCCCACTCGCCCGTTGACATAAATAAATAGAAACTAATCAGGCAAGTTTCAAAGATTTAAGCATATAGTCCAAAGCAACTCGTTTATACTATGTAGATGGTAAGATAGCGAACTATTAATCTGATATTCAGTCGTAACTAGCAGATACTGAGCAAAACTACGAGTGTCTTAAAGCCGAGCCAACTAAGTTGCTTCCTCCGACAAAAACCGCTGTAAATTGTTCATTGGTCTACGAGCCAAGTCTTGGTTTTGTTGTTCGTCATAAGTTTCTCGCAGCTACTGCCACTGGAGAAGATAAACACTTGGAAATTGTGTTGTAATACTTAAAAGCTCAGGTTGTATAAAAAATCATCAATTAATAAAAAAATATTACAACATAAATTGTCACTTATTTACTTATTCCTGTGGTTCAGCGAACCAAAGTGTGTCTTGGCCACAAATAAATTGTTAATTAAATTGATTTGATATTTAATCTCTTAAGTTATAGTTGTATTCTATCATAGTGTTTGTTTTTAATACAATGGTAAAAAAAATGTAAAGGAAAGTATCAACCTATTAATCTCCTACTGTCGAGCAAAGGCCTCCATAATTCGAAATGAAGTTTTCGCTACAAAGATTGGTTTCGGCTTAATCACCACGCTTTCCTAATGCGGGTTGGCGATCATAACCACGGGCTGTTTTCAAAAAAATCAACACATTTTGCTCGACCCGGAAACCAAACTCAGGACCTCGAGACCACGGCCTGGTACTTTTTGTACGTTGAGAAAAAGTATGTAAAAAATAAATTGTGTATAATATAAATGACTATGAGATGACTGTGTAGCATAGTTTAAGATGACAAAGCATTTCCTTATACAAACAAATGCGGCGTAAGTACACAAAAACTGGCGTACGTGTAAATTGATACATATCTCCGTATTTGCGACAGCTTCCTGACGTTAATTCCGCGTAAAGCGCTTTCGGGCACCAACTGTTCAGCGTGACGGCCGTACCCTTGTCAGTGAGCCGCTTATGCGAACGAATCGCTTACACATCCTAAAAATTAGGGTGATTAACTGTTGTGTTGGTTGTACACATGGTTATCTACAATTTAAACTGTTGCGTTTTGGACTTTTGATCGCTTATTAATTATCAGTCAGGTCACAGTCACATCTCATCCTAGTGATGGTAAATATTACGATGTTTAAATAGTATGTACTTAACTGTACTAATGTTGTTTTCTAAGAATATAATACTCTGCTGTATATTTTGTAATGAGAATGACACGGCAGTCCTTTTTAGCAACAAATGCGGCGTAAGTACACAAAAACTGGCGTACGTGTAAATTGATACATATCTCCGTATTTACGACAGCTTCCTGACGTTAATTCCGCGTAAAGCGCTTTCGGGCAGCAACTGCTCAGCGTGACGGCCGTACCCTTGTCAGTGAGCCGCTTATGCGAACGAATCGCTTACACATCCTAAAAATTACGGTTATTAACTGTTGTGTTTGTTGTACTTCGTTGTTTCGGTGTGTAAAACTTTCTGTGTTGATTTGGAAGTGTTTTTGTTTTTTAAAGAACCGATCTTTTCCTCCATAAGGAGACACACACACCACCACAAGGGTTTTAATGGGTGGTGAAGTTAAAGTTCCTAGGTTTTTATGGCGCGTTATGAAGTTTTCCTATGTCAAAAAAAAAACTTTGTATCTGGCATCCCGCGTGAAACCCACGTGGATTTTTCATGTCTATGTTTCTATAGACTTGTTGCTTGTTAGGCCCAGAGAAATCTTGTTTATTAAATGTTTTTTTAATTATTTTTATTTTTAACTGGCTTGTCCCAGCCTGTAACACATATCCATCATTAAAGCATTTCACCAGTATTTAAACGGTAAAATCTTTTTCGAGGAAACTGAGTATCTAATCCCTGATAAATGGGGATGTGAGAATTTTGCTAAGAAAAATGAATATTAATATCGAAAGACGCTTTCACATGAACAACACGTTACCCCGTCTCGAGATAATTTCTAATATCAATGGCGTTCCACTCGAAAGGGTTTCTCAAGTACGCTTGCACTATCGGCTGTTTGGTTACGTTAACGGAATCCTAACCTATTTACCTATACTTGGAGAATATTCTTTGTGGCAAGCGAGAAAATTGAGTAAAAGCCTTTTGTATTGTATCGATTATAACAACAGTCCTGTAATGTGTTAAGATTCTTATGTATCAGAATAAATGTTTCTAAAAATACTTGATACTGTTGTTGAATACGCAAAGGAGGTCTGTATTGTGTTGATCCTTAGGTCTCAGAATAAAATTTGAAGACAAAATGCGTTTTTTAATGAAGATAGAATTAATTAATATAAAGCTTAATCCTGAATTGCTTTCCATGATCTTTGACTGGATTCAAAATTAACCAATTACTCCAGATACAGTTGTGTACATCGTAACTTGGTGAGCAGAGAACAATCTTACGACCGACAAGAGATTCGTTTTCAGACTGTCGGTTGGCTTTTAGGTAATTGTTAATAGTTTCATAACCCTAATTGTACATTGATAATGTCATTTTATTTTCGTATTTTTCGTGGACTTTTTTATGACCGTTATTTTTTACCGCATTTTTTATGTACTCAACAGATTTCATGTAACAAATATGCGAGTATCTCTCACTCAACCTAACATTAACATGTAAAATCCGAAACTCATTAACTGTAATAAAGTTGAGCTGTTTGCTGGCCTACTTCCCACGCAGTGGGCAAATGTTTGTATGACTGCGCTGTTTCGCGCAAACTCTTTGTACTCACTCGGAAAACATTTTGAACAATAAACCAGAATATTAGGAAAAAACAAGCGAGACTGTTTGGTTCAGAAAATGTAAGCTTAGCATAAACATTTTGAAAATGCGACCAGTTTTTAATTATTATTTTACGAATTTCATAGTAAAAAAAGATATCTTGAGATTGTTGTTCAATCTAAAACAAAGTACATTATAGATCCATGCTTTTATGATGAAAGAAGATTATGCTACTAGAGACCAGAACTGAAACTTGATACTGGTTTATTACATTAAACTCAAAAGTTTACTAAGAATGGATCACTTATTCAAGGTACACTACAATACTCATTCTGAATGATTAACGTCATCCGGCATGTTTAATTATATAATTTGACGGACTGCTTGGTGTGGTGAAGAAGTTGACTATTATACCAATAGTCAACTTGACTATTATACCAATAGTCAACTTGACTATTATACCAATAGTCAACTTCTTCACCATATATATAAGTATATTAGGGTTCGGTAACCCCCCAGGACAAACATTTATGTGCATGAACATGTCTATTTGCCATGGTCTGAGTGTCATATGTATTTATTGAAGTATATATTTTGTAATACCATTTTTCATTGATTCTGATATTTGTAACACGAGTGCTTTAGCAACTTACGAAGTCTGATCAATATATGTGATGTTGTGAGATATTTATTTATTTGATTTTATAAACGCGCATTTTTCCCTTTCGGCTTTTACAGAGCCGCTATCAAAACTACACCGTGCTTGTCAAAGACTAATAACCTTTCCGCGTGCAACCTATATGTCAGGTGCATTCTGCGCTTGACATCACTAAACTACTGCATTTTTTGCCACCCTCGTACCAGCTCCTGCTATTTTTAGTACCTGCTGTTCTAGGCGATAACTAACAGGTTCATAAATAAAACCCACTTAGAGAGATTTTTGATCTCTCTTCACTTTGAGAAAGACATGAAATGTTCGCTGGTCTAGTGGTCTGAGATACTGGCTACAAAAGCAAGGGCCGCGGGTCCAAAACTCGGTAGTTAGGTAGGTTTGTATAATAATCTGTGTTTGTTATATCGACATTTGTAATCGAGTCATGGATGCTTATAAAAGTTGTCAATGGTAAAAGATTTAAGCTAAGTTTGGGGCTAGGCAATTGAAGTGTCAATTGATATGTGATAATTTGATAAATACGAATAATCATTTATTTACGTTTTTTCCATCATTATTTTAACCAATTGAAGTAAACCGTTCGTAGTTAATATAGTTTATATAAACTGTTATTACACTTAATAAACCGCTTTCTTTACATACGAATTCGTATTAGATTTCAATAAAGCCTATGTGTTAAATTACTTCGGACTCCGACCGTTCGAACTTCGAACACACACGCTTATAAATAGATTTTCACTTCATAAACAACAGAATAACGAGAAAAACAAATGGAAGCAATAACTTAAATGCTGAATTCGACGGCGAGAGAACATTCGCGTCGGCTATTAATACAAGTCGGGGAACAAACCAATATTGCGGTGGACTCCGGACGACGCGCCGAAGACGGTGACAAATCGTCAGGATACCTTTGAACAAACTCTGGACTTGTTTATTGTTCCTTTTTCATTTAATTTACTGGAACGAACTGTTAATAATGGTAATAGTTTACCTAATGAACTAGTTTAAATAATACTAACTAATACTTTCGGGTTTATTGTTGATTCGGTTTGTAATTTATTACTTACTACATAAAAAGCAGCGATTAACCTTTAGCTGTGAGATAAGCAGCTCTTACCAATTGGAGCTCGACAGCGCAGTGCTTAGCGCGCTCGTCCTGCGATTGCTAAGTTAAGCAAGTTTTGCAGAGGCCAGTCATCGACTGGGTGACCAAAAAAAAAATATCTCGAGCTCCTCCGTGCTGCGAAAGGCACTTTAAGCCGTTGTTCGCACATAAAATCTCTACGGTCGTGTCAGATTGCTGTCCCACCGAATTATAAGAGTGAGTGAATAGAGAGTGCACCTTGTGCACTTTAATATATCCTGCTTCCCTGGCTGATTGAACATTTCGGTCTGTCGCAGTCCAATGCTGGACAAAGGCCACTCCAATAGAGCTCTCTATAGCACCCCGATAATTGGTATTGGTACAGAAAAAGAATGTTGTAAATGGACATTTTAAAAAAAGTCGATAGCGGCGCAGTCAATGCCCTCGGCGGGACGAAGACAAATCACCAGAGATACTTTAAACAAACACTAGAATTGTTGCTTCTTCCATTAACTAGCTTTTGAAAATACATTAAAACGTCGGCAACTTTAATTTAGTTTGTATTTGTGGCTCGCAGTTCAGACAAATTACAGAAAAGCAGCGTTTTTCTTTATTTTATGTGATAGGGAGGCAAGCGAACTAGAGGGTCATCTGATGGTAAGTGATCAATCATAGTTGCCCATGGACAGCAACAACATCACAAGGGCAGGAACCAATTCATGGCCCAAACCCTCCCCAACTAAGCTCTAGCGACCTCACTCACCAGCAGAAACATAGCACAATAGTTACGAAGTGCTTCTTCACTGTGGTCTTCTATAACGTGGAGGTACTTCCTCATATGAGTGGCTCAATCGATTGGAAATTACACCACTCTAAAAAATATTGATGGACGTTTCCCATTTCTATAAGTCATGTTGTTTGTCTGTACTAAAATATTGTTAAACTATACTTAGACGTTCAGTATTTCTTTATTGTGTTTGCTGATCGAAATTAAAGCTCTCTTTGTATACAGTAAAGCGTGACGTGATATGATGAAGAATTTCGAAGCAGAAAGTTTTAAAACCAGCATACCGCTTTAATAAACATACACGACAACATATTTCATGTCATTTATCGAGGCAGAATGTGTTAAAGCTCAAACACTGATTTCATAAACATACCCGACAACATACGAGTACGTACAATCGTACATTGGTAAATTATATCCTCTATTACGAGAGCACTCCATAGTGGCAGTAAATCACTACATAGTATAAAACAAAGTCGCTTTTTCTGTCATGTTGTCTGTTGTATGTCCCTATGAACGCTTAAATCTTTAAAACTACGCAACGGATTTTGATGCGGTTTTTTTAATAGATAGAGTAACTCATGAGGAAGGTTTTTATGTATAATATCATCCATTAAATAGTGGACAAGTACCACGGGCGAAGCCGGGGCGGGCCGCTAGTATAACAATAAACGGCAATTATGGCGGTTTATTATGATGTTACACTGAACGTGTTGATAGTAATGAAATTAGTCGCGCTGTCAACCCAATATCATAATTATTGGCGAAATGGCTTGTTTGGTAGACATATTTTTGGTAATTTTTGGAACCATTTGAGTATGAAGAGTATGAGATTTGAATATCAGGCTTTCACGAAGAGATAGTAGAGAGTAGGCATCGATCTCTGATGTATCATGACCCACGAGAAACCCTCACAAATGTTGCAAAAACGTACATAATATTAATCGCTTCAAGTACATAGTAATAATAGGAGATGCAATAAGTAATGCATTCCTTTACTACAAACAAATAATAATCTGTTCTTCATGACTTATCCTAAAATAATACAAAGCTTTAAAGGTTATTGTTCGCATTCATTAAAACGCCCAGTACACACCCATTAAATTACTAGTGTGAAAACCCCACAATGTTGAAATCGTATTGAATTAATTCACTAAAACATATCCAGTAAACTCGGTTTTCACTCAATTCGGTGATGGTAAAGTGTCCAGCGCGGCGGACTAATTTGATTACCAGCGCTGCCTCGCTGACGAAGCCAACTGTCATTATTGCTCGTTAAAGTTTGTGATGGGAAAATATCGGCAGTTTTAAATTTTTTATGTTGTATTTTATAAAAGTTTGTAAGGACATTGATTTGTATAATGTTGGAAGCCTTGTTTTGCGTAGCAGAATAAATAAGTCATATTCAGGATGAAAAGCTTATTACAATTAGGTAATTGTTATAATAATACAATCACACGAAAAGTACATCCATATCCACTAGATGGATCATCATGGCAACACAGCCTTATTTCTATTTTATAATGCTTCAATTATTCTCTGTTATTTTACGAGTAATCCTACAATTAACAAGAATTTTCAACAATTTGAAAGATATTACTGAACTAGGTATTACAACTTTCAACCAAAAAGTGTGACACTATAACACTCATCAAACTATCACATCGTTTTAAAGTGTTTTGTTCGCATTAAAACGCCCAGCACACACCCATTAAATTACGAGTGTGAAAACCCCACAATGTTGAAATCGTATTCAATTAATTCACTAAAACATGTCCAGCAAACTCGGTTTTCACTCAATTCGGTGATGGTCAAGTGTCCAGCGCGGCGGACAATTTGATTACCGACGCTGCCTTGCTGACGCGAACTGTCATTATTGCTCGTTAATGTTCACTCAAGTTTTTAATGGGGAAATCTCGGTAGTTTTTAATTTTTTAAGTTGTATTTTATTAAAGTTTCTAAGGACAATGATTCGTACAATGTTAGAAGCCTTGTTTTGTGAATCAAAATAAAGTATTAATATTCAGGATGAAAAACGTTTTAGAGTTACTAATTATATGTAATAATAATACAGTCACACGAAAAGTATGTACTGTACATCCACAAGATGATCATCATGGCAACACATCCTTTTTATACTTTCTAATTCTAAAATTCTCTGATATCTTAATCATTCACTTTGAAAGTATTACCAATAATTTAAAGTATGACCACTTCTCTGACCAAAAAGTATATATGATTCCAAAACGAACACATAGTGTTTAAGTTTATTGTGCCCATTAAAACGCTCAGCACACTCCCACTAAATGAAGAGTGTAAAACCCCACAATGTTGAAAACGTATTCAATTAATTCACTAAAATAGATGGTGAAGTGTCCAGCGCGGCGGACTAATGTGATTACGTCCAGCGCTGCCTCGCTGACGAAGTGAACTGTCATTATTGCTCGTTAATGTTCAAGTTTGTGATTGGAAAATATCGGCAGCTTTTAATTTTTAAAGTTGTATTATGTTTAGCAGAATAAATTAGTAATTATCAGGATAAAAAACGTTTAAGAATGCCTACATATTACAATAATACAATGACATGAAAAGTACATCCACATCTGCTAGATGTATTATAGTTTTTAAGTCGTTAAAAGGACATAAAATCTCATAATTTTACGTTTGGCAGTTCTTTTATTGTCGTTAAAAGGACATAAAATCTCATAATTTTACGCAACGACATATATTTTTGTACACCTCTTTCTATGTAACTATACGTTTTTAGATAGAATTAACTTTGTATAGGAATATAAAGATTTGTCATCATTGACGGGCCTGTTGGTTGAGTGGCTAGAGACCCTGGCTACAACCCGGTCGCGGGTTCGAATCCCGCTAGGGGCAAATGTTTGTGTGATGAACATCGGCATTTGTACTCGAGTCATGGATGTTTATAAAAGTATTTATGTATGTCTATCCGTTTCCTAGCATCCATAGTACAAGCTTCGAGCTTAGTTTGGGGCTAGGCAATTGGTGTGTTAGTCCAATGAATTTATTAATTTTATCTCATTTTAGGGCACAAAAATAAAACTTGGGATGTGTAAAATACACTATATTAGTTAACCTCTAATAGTGTGAGTGATCCGGCAGAACAAAGGTCATCGATTTAGCCCACCGGATTAACAAGGTGAAGTGGCAGTGGGCTGGTCTTTGAAGGATGCCCCCAGGCTAGGTGGAGAGACGGAGAGCCCCACATAACTCGTCTGCCCCCCAGCAACGGGTATGCATTAGGTAGCATTTTATCTGCGACAAAAACCGCCGGATTCACTTCGGAGAGTGTGCCATGGAATTGCACAATCTAATTCCCGCATCCCCTTTCCACCATAGGACCAGCAGACAAAATGCACGACGCCATAAATTTACCGTCGAGATTCCACTTATACGAACAAAACGATTTGCGTCAACCTTCATCATTAGAACTGCAAAACTGTGGAACTCATTACCTGACTCTGTGTTTCCTATTGAGTACAATATTACGGTCTTCAAGTCGCTAGTTAATAGGTATCTTCTAGGCAAGCATGCTACAGCTTAGGCCGCATCAACGCTCTCCATCAGGCGTGATTGTGGTCAAATGCAAGCCTATAAATGTATATAAAAAAAAAGGTGGAGTGATGATCTGCACATGATGGCTGGATGCGAGTCACCATCGGGCTGAGTGGAGAGCCCTAGGACATGCCTATGTCCAGCAGTGGACTAAGATAGGCTTATGGTGATGATCATCAAGTTAACCTTCCCTTTGTTACTATGATGACTTTTACTTAAGCTTCATTATCTCAAGAAAGCTGAACCTAATAAAACTGACATCTGAGCGTGGGAGCATAAAATCATTGGCCGTAGAAAGTAATTCATTTCCCATAAAAAGGCAATAATGACTAGCCGAGACACTTCATTTTTATTATCATGATGATCCTTCTCATCTAATTTAATGTTCGAAGCTAGCGAAACTCTTCGCTCAACATTGCAAGACTCACTAAACGAAATGAGGACATTATTGAAACGCTATAACTTTTAAGTTAAGTGACTCTGTTGCTTCTTGAGCATGAAAAAACATCTAGAAAGTGGGATCAATCTAACGTCAATTTTATTTTCTGAATAAAACTAGTTGTTTTTTTTTAAATATTTCATTTTGTGTTTTATTTACACTGAGAACTATACAACATGTAATAAATTCACAGTAAAAGGCACACATTGAGTAATACCTTCTGGTCCATCATTCAATTGAGTTTGCCTTCATGTACCTAATATTGTTATGGGGTGTGCCTTCAGGCACATATGTGAATGAGTTGAGTCCAGTAGAATTTAATTTATTAACTACTAGCGGCCGCCAGCGACTCCGTCCGCATGGGTTTCGTTTCCGTACACAGTGTTACTATAGATAGCTTAAAGCCTTCCTCGACACATAGTAAGTGGACTATCCAATACAAACGATTTTGTCAATTTGAACCAGTTGTTACTGAGATTACCGCGTTCAAACCAATCTGGATCAGGATGTTACACGTGTTATTGTGAGTCAAGCATGAAAGATAGACATATGCTGTTAAGGGATATTTTTTAGGAAATTTTACGAAGAATATTTCCGTCGTACATGATTTTTATGTAACTTTAACCATTTAAGCAGCACACGCGACAGAAGCTTAAAAAATGGAGTAAATACTCCCGTTTTCCCAATATTTCCCTTCACTACTCTGCTCCTATTTATTGTAGCGTGATGAAAAGTATCCTATAATATGCCCAGGAGTATAAAGAATAATTGTACAAAGTTTCGTCAAAATCCGTCCAGTAGTTTTTGTTTCTATAAGGAACATACAGACAGACAGACAGACAGACAGACAGACAGACAAAAAATTTACTGATTGCATTTTTGGCATCAGTATCGATCACTTATCACCCCCTGATAGTTATTTTGAAAATATATTTAATGTACAGAATTGACCTTCCTACAGATTTATTATAAGTATAGATGTTACATAAGCTTACAGTAAATGGACAATGTTAGATCTGAATGGTAAAATGTACTTTAATTGTCACTGATAAAGCCCGCATTATGTTAGTTAGAGGGAACTGGCCAGCGATAAAACATTTGAAGTCCTTTTGTTCCCGTATAGCGAATGAATGTGAAGTTTTAATGGCATTTTCGTAGTTTAATTTTTGCAATTTCCGTGCTCAAAGTGGATGCATGGATTTTTGTTGATCATACACTATCATTATACATTAATAACATCTATCCGGTAATTTTTCGACCATGGCGTTCGATCACGCAGGATATGTTACAGTTCACAAGTGTGTGCGCAAGCACAAGTGCACTCCCGATTATCTCAATCTCATAATTCGGTGGGACGGCAATATGACACTTCAGTATGTGATATGACGGGAAATCAGGCTCAGAGCCAACGGCTTAACGTGCCTGCCGTAGCACGTAGAAGCATGAGATGAAATTTTTCGGTCACCCATCCGATGACTGGCCTATGCTCAAGTTGCTTAACTTTGCAATCGCAGGCCAAGCGCGCTAACCACTGCGCCATCGAGCTCCTCATGTGAACTTCTACAAAATCATATACCAAAGTATATGCTCATACTCCACTTTCATCCGCATTATGCGTAATCACGAGTAGATAGTTTTAGGAGGTTTGAAGTTCGAATCAACTGAGTGCTAGGTAAGGTAAGGGACGTAATCAATTTAGGCCAGCGTAACCTAACACCCATGGGGACGCACCCTTCAATTTGCTTGATGGGCACTTACGATGAACGGGAAACTAACTGGCGCTGTAAGAATTAGTTTTAATATTCGCTAGTTGTCAGGGAATTGATAGTTGTACATGACTATGAACAACAGTATAGATGTTGGTATACTAATACAATAAAGCTGAAGTATTTGTTTGTATCTTTTGCCGGATGTACCACGGTGAGTGTTCTGAAGAACTGCTTTCCCTTATCACTCCTTCGCCATTCCGCCAACGAACCACGCGCGCTGGTGAACAATGCCATCCATTAACCGTGGCCACTATTCCATAGCGAAACCAGAAGTTTGGCAATTCATTTCTTAGCAGAACTATTAAGCGATGGAATGCGTTACCAAAATATAAAAAGTTTACAAATTCTACTTCAAATAAAAACCGCAATAGATGATGACAGCATTTAAATACAAATTCAGTTAGGTTTCTCCCACGTTCCCCTTTATTTCAAGTGTACAGAGGACGTTTCGAGTAAAACAAAGAATGCGAAAGAGGGTCTCGGGAAAATTAATGATGTTATTTTACAATTAGGGATTAAATTAGACAACTCGACATTTTTCACCCGCCTTTCTGCGGAGAAAAGTAACTGCCTATTAATGTGTACCGTTGTAAGTACACTCATCTTTCAAATCAAGTGTAAAGGTGCCGCGTAATGACTACGTTTTCATCTTACGAAAATTCACAAGAATTTGCGAGGAGAAATGAAAATAACGACATTTAATTTACTGAATAATTTATCCAAATTAATGTTGTGGTTATTTTGGCGTTAAACATATTTTGTTGTAGGTTATTATGTCTACTTTTAACAACTTATCGAATTGTTAGGAGTTTTATGCTTCAAAAGACGTGTTGTTTTTAACCTCAAGCAAATAAGCTTTTGGTAGCTGGGAAACTCTTTTTATATAAATAATAATAACCTCCGGCCGTATTCGGCCATGGCGGCCGATCTTGCGATCAGCCAGGTACGCAGGATATATTTTAGTGCACAAGCGCGTGCGCAAGCACAGGTGCATTCCCTATTCCTTCACTCTCATAATTCGGTGGGACAGCAGTCTGACACGACCGTAG
The DNA here is from genome assembly GCA_958496325.1 of Nomophila noctuella. Lineage (NCBI taxonomy): Eukaryota > Metazoa > Arthropoda > Insecta > Lepidoptera > Crambidae > Nomophila > Nomophila noctuella. The sequence continues at coordinate 11,017,534 of OY292490.1, read as the reverse complement.
AGAGATCAGGCGCAGGACCAACGGCTTAACGTGCCTTCCGAAGCACGGAGGAGCTCGAGATGAAATTTTTCGGTCATCCATCCGATGACTGGCATCTGCGGACATTGCTTAACTTGAGCAACCGCAGTCCGAGTGCGCTAACCTCTGCGCCATCGAGCTCCCCAACATTTTATATATAAAATAATAGAACTCATATTTTTTTTTATTTCAATGGGGTCATCCATCCCTTGTTTTAGGATTTATTTTCATTTAATGTAGCCTAGTATAAACCTATGTTTGTTTTTAAAATATAAAACTTTAAACTTTCGCGTAGCATTACTAACAAATAATATGAAAGTAGACGACGCCGCGCACCGCCCAGTCCGGTTGTAACCATGGCTGCAGCATCGAAGCCGAAACTTCAAGCAGTAAGAACGAGAGTACTTAATTATAATATCGCGTTTAGTACCGTTTTAATATTATTCGCTATGTATGTTTTATAAACTTCTTTTATACATATCCAAGAATGCTAATAAAAAGCATACCCGACAACTACACAGGCGTTTCTAAATCAATATTACAAGAAAGGGGTCGCATTCGCTTACGTTCGTACAATACGGTTTCTCGTAACAATATCGGTATTACTGCCCGCGACCTATTCGGTACAGTCGGCGAGGATTGTTTTGCATTAAACGTTTTTACGCATGGCCGCAAAGCTATTTTTTGGTTTAACCAAAAAATAGCCACGGCCATCGCACTTATAAGCAAAATCGTTTGCTCTTAACGAAACATACAAGCCATTTGGGAACGTGGTAAAATAACAGCGAAACATGTGAATACTTATCTATGAAAAATCAATACTTCAACTCAAACTATTTAAACTCGTACATTAGAAATCGATCAACGATACAAAGTAGTAACAAAATATAATTCGTCGTACATATAAGTAGTCCTTCATTCCAGGCTATCGTTAAGTTTAGTAGGATCTGTATTTGAGAATTTTATTCCGAGTTTAATATTTGCGCGTTTTACTGTAGCAGAGTATCTAATGTTTCCCAAATCAAATATATCAATCTATACTAATTTACTAATTTTACTAATATACATATTTTATGTATATAAAACTGAAGATTTTGTTTGTTTGTATGTTTGTTTGTTTGAACTCACTAATCTCAGGGACTACTGAACCGATTTGGAAAAATATTTTTGTGTTGGATAATCCATTTGGCGAGGAAGGCTTTAGGCTATTGAAAATCAAAATCCACGCGGACGGAGTTGCGGGCGCCCGCTAGTTATGGGATATTTTTGTCGGCAGATTAAACCCTCTGCTACTTTTGCAGCCGACTGTACATTAATTTCACAGGCACTCGTGCCATTTTGAACCTTTCCTCTCCACATTAGAGAGGAAATAAAACGCTCACGTTACTACGGACGACTGAACCGTTGTTCTAACGTACGGTAATATGGGAAAACTTATTATAGGGAAACAATGAGCTTGTTCCCAAATAGGTTTTATTGGGCATAACTGTATTGAATATAAAATGCGTATTTGAAAAGCTGTAGATGTTCTTTTTATGGTTTTGGGGGCGTATAAAACTACGCTGTAAACGTAGTAATAATAATCTACTTCTTGTAGGTTTAAGGTCATGTCGTCGGGGTTTTTTACGGTCAAACGACTACGCGGTGTATGTTTTAGGGTAAAAGTAAGTCGATAAACATGGATGGATTTACATCTAGTGTCTAAAATTTACATCTAGTGTCCATTTTATTTATTTAAAAACGGATAGAATTACGTTAAATTTTTAAACTACATGCTTGCAGTAAAACCCTTCGTGATCCAAACGGATTCATACGGATGAGTAAACCCAAGAAAACATTATATTGAATTAATGTACTTCTTCACTCATTCATAACAATTTAATAGGAACGGTCAGCAATGCTTCTTCTAAAATTAAATGTAACAAAACGCAGGAATTATTTAAAACGCGATCTGCCTTTCAGTTCTCACGGCGTCCGTACCTATCTCCGTTTATCGAACTTCGTGAATTCGAGACAAAGTGAAAAGTAGCGAGTTTCAAACTTGAAGTGGCATTCACTTTACGTTACGTTTCACTGTCGGGGGATTATAAAATTGTGCCGATTCTTTGACGTAAAACTTGTACTATTAAATCGGAAGAGTTTTTCTTTTGTTTTATTGGTTTAGGATTCTTTTGATTAGGCGATGACCTCAATGATTAAGTTAAGGTTTTGTGTTTGTTGTACGGAAAAGATTGATCATCAAGGAAATTCGGTAAGTCAGTTGGCTGGATTAGTAGGGTTCATACTTATTTTGCTTGCTGATTGAATAATTATAGCTGCCGAAAAATACATGATTTAGTGATAAAAAGGATTCGTTAATTATTCAGCAGGACTTACTTATTGGTACTCTTTATCCAATCGTATTTTTAACTATAACTTTAACAAATCATTATTTTTAAACTTTACGAGTATAATAAACTATAACAATTTTAACACAGTTAAACGAAATTAAATCGTCGTATCATCCACTTTGGATTGAAATTCGAATTGACAGGTAACAGAAAAGCGCGTCGACGTCACATTTACATGGACACATACTGCCACGACGAATAAGTTCTGACAGCGATGGAGCTCGACAAAAATATTTAAAAGCCATTGATATTTAAAAGCGAAACCAATTAACGAAGGTAGAATAAAGAAGTTATGGGCGCTTGTCATGTTTAAGTTGATATTGTGTAGGTACAAATCAAATTATCACTGAGTTGGGAAAGTACCTTTATTCTAAGTGTGAATGCAAAGTGTATTTATCTAACGTTATTGTTAAGCCAATATAATTGTTTTGTTATATTTTCTCATTTTAAGTGAACTACTCTATATTCTAATGGGAAATATATATCTTCTAACCTAAACCTAATTAATAATGTGGGGATGATTGAGTTAAGTGATGGATAACCTTTTAGGTTGCAGTAAGATATGGTTGAAGGTTTAAAAACGATGTTTGTATTGGACACATACATTTTGAAAATAAATAAAGAAGTGTTTGTTACTTGCAAACAAAAGCAAGTTTTTATTTTCTATTAATCAGGAAAACGTTTCTCATGTAACTTTTATCGCGATAGTGATAGCAATATCATTGTTTTACAATCCATTGATGCGGTCACATTTTCTGAGACTATACTCTGTCCACTTTATGAAGCGTCTTTTGACAGCTCACGCCCATGAAAGTTCGAATTGTTTTCGTTTAATTTTCGAAAAAAGAATATTGTTCTTCATGGACGGTTACTGCCAACTCAGTGATGTGCTACGAAAAACGATTAGAACGATTGTGCCCCCGATTACAAATAATCGATAGAAATAAATGCTATGAATAAATCTAAACTTCTTCATAACATGTTCTTATGGTATAATGTATATTTTACATAGAAAGGTAACAACATTTGGATTTAAATTTATTTTATATTTAATTTATAAACTCAAATATATGGATTTATATTTGTTTACAATACATCTAAGAGAATGTTAAATCAAAACGCATGTTTATCGAAATCGGTTATTTTTTACGCACCTAAGTCGAATGATAATAGTACATTCGGATTGTTGACACATTTGAGATACTTTAGGACATCACCAATGTTGTCAATCGGCGACCTGTCAAAAGACGCTTCATATAGTGGACAGAGTATAATTGACTCGAATTATGCAATTGGCAAAACAAAACTCATCACTTATAAAAAGTCATTGGAAGACCAGAAACATCTAATTGACGAAACCACTTAGCCATAAAGCCATCCAATTTTCTTTTAAGAAAACCAATCGAATTCCAAAATTGGCTTATATCTCACAAATTAATTAATTTGTTTCTTATTTATTCCCAGGGCATCCTTCGTTAGAGTTATAATTTTTTAGCGAGGCCGGAGACGAAATCCGGGAAAGTTATCGACTTTTTAGAAGTCGTTCGAATTAATTATCCGAGTTATAGGGGAGTCAGATGGCGGCCTTCCCTGGAATTTATTCCAGATTTTAGCAACAGGAATTACTCCGTACCGTCGAATCCGCTCGGGGAATTTTAGTGCTCACGAATTGGATACATTAAGTTTGATTTATTTGAGGAGGTTGACCGAAATGAAGTTCGGTTTTTTATTTAATTATCTACTTTGGTAAGCCGTAGTCTGATAATGGATTGGGTTTTATACTTTTCATACACCTTTTTACCCTTAAGGCTAATTAGGTAGGTAATCTATTTCTTTTTTATGTCAAAGTATTAAAGTCACATTTTAATAGCGTAAGTTGGAAAAGAGTTATCGATCTGTATTAAATAGTCACATTTTACGTGTCCTCTAATAATTAAAATTAACAAGTATTAATGTTATTTCTAATATAATATAATACAGTCCTGAAGTTGCAACTTACTTAGTTCATAATAAACAGAATAAAATTGTCCGTTTATTTTCCTTTATACCATTACGCATCAAGTCTATTTATCTAACAGGCTCTGAATGTGCACTTGAACGCTATTAATCTACAATCGTTCAAACACTTCAAAAAGTTAGGACAAACCAATCTCGCAACCCAAACCGCTGTCCGAACTCCATTCGCTTAAAATGACATGAATTAAAAGCACAATAGCGCTTTTACGGTTTTCAAGGAGCGGAATGAGTAATGACATTTCACTTAATGCCCAGTGAAAATGATAAATTGCTGTGTAATTTCTACGGACTGGCCTATTATCAGCCTTATCAGGATAACTCGACCCCTCTCATGGGTCGGGATGGCTGAGAACCGTGATGACAATGGCTCAACTATTTTATTTATTTGCATTGAGCTATTACTACTACGTACAGAGTGGACATCCAGAACAAAAATTTTCACTCAGTTGGCAGTGCGGGGCGGGGGAGGGTGGAATCATGATTCACAGATTAGATGACAGATGCAAAACTTCTGTTCATTCTATTGATTTTTTCCTATTGGGTTTTCTCTCAAACGAAGAAGAACGGAGAACATCAGTTTATTATTTTACTAGCGGCCGCCCGCGACTTCGTTGGCGTGGATTTCGATTTTAAATAGCCTAAAGCCTTCCTCGTAAAACAAACGTTCAAACAAACAAACAAACCAACAAACCTACAAACAAACTCTTGAGCTTCATATATTAGTATAGATTTAACGAAGGTCCGCCTCAATTGTTCGATTATGACGGAATCATATCGGATTCCAAAAGACTTTGTGAATGGAAATCAATCTCGGATGATGCCAGGGGATTGTTTATGCAACCTATTTGTTCATTCTCTTTTGGTTTATGTGTTGATTGTTAATTTAAATTCGGACGTGTGTTATTTTTGTTCCGTGTATTTTCTTTGCGTATTTGATTTGTGTGTCTATTTACATTGATGGTATAAAGTGGTTTAAAGTAAAACTGGTTGTGCTAAAAGTATGGTAGGTATACTATGGTTTTGGAACCTTAGTTCCTGCTCTAACAAATTGAAATCTTAAGTTCTTGTACCTTATTTCAGACTTATAAATTTTCTGTTGAGTATGAAAGTTTAATGACACTTTCTGACTTTTAAATAGTTTTTTAAAAATAATAAGATTTTGTTTGCTACTTTGGAAAAAAATGCTAAGAATACTTATAATTTTGCTGATGAATGATTATTAAATTTAAAGGCTCATTTAATCCCGAAAAAAAACTGTCTGATTTATTTTTCAATGACAATTTTAGTTTCACAAAACCATTGACATTTTACCAAAAAAAAAACTAATCAAACTTAAACAGGTCCAGCCAGATAACACCGATCTCAGACATTCAGTACGTGCGGAGTATAATGAAAGGTCCGAATAAAACGCAATTATGTAAAGAGGACATTTTCCTTAATCCGTGGATTTTACGGAGCGACCGCGGTACGCAAACAGCAATTTAATCATCTCATTATCAAATGAATTGTGAAATATATTAATGTGATTATGTAATTAAGTTTGCTTGGATGATGATTGGATGTTTTTTGGGCGAACTGGCTGGCTGATATTGATATGGCTGTATTCTGCCAATATAACGTCAAATCAATGGTTTAGTAAAACCATAGCATAAACCGTTTTTTTGTATTTTTTACTACAAAGCCATTTTCATTATGTTATATGTATTTATGTTGTTAGTGGCTTCAGCTTCAAGTAGGTATCGCATTAAATTGAGAGATGCTTTCAGTGTCACATGGATGGTTTGCTATAAGCAATAAAAAGAACAATTAGGCGAAATTAAACGCACATTGAACGAAGATTGTGCCGAAACATAGTAAATCACATAGGTCTGACATTTGAAATTATGAGTGCATCATTTTAATTAAAACTAATTTTAAACTAAACTTACTGCAACCTATTGATGAAAATGTCATTAATTTTGAATGAAGAAGCTCAAACTAGCTTCAACGTTTAACCTAATATTTCACATCTGAGTTGGCAAAGGCTGTATAACCCGGATTAATCGAGTGATAGCAAAGTCTGGCAAAGCCGGCGAACAGAAACTTGCTGAAGAAGTATCGGTTGAGGACAAAGGAACACTCGGGGAAGTTTCTTTTGCTTTCTCTGGAACGTGTTTTTTACGTTTTATGTTCGTTACCCGATTTATCTTTACCTAGGTGGGTAAACTAAACTTATATATAACGAGTTTATATAATATAGATTATCTGTACTAATAAACAGAATACTAAATTGAAGAGTTTTTTTTTGTTTTAACGCGCTAACAACAGGATCGAATAAAAAAATATTTTTGTGTATGGTATCCATTTGTCGAGGAAGGCTTTAAGTATTAAAACACTATCGATGTGTGCGGAAACTAAAATCCACGCGGAAGAAGCCCCCGGCGGTTCCTGGTGTATTTATATAGTATTTTCCAAATAGTGATTTTTGCGAAACCATAGTCCAAACGTCCATTTGTTAGACGGATACACGCACGCACAGTTAGAAAAATATGTGAATATCCAAAATATATTTGGAAGTAAAATACTTAGGGGTACCTTAGACGGTAGGTTTTGCTGTCAGTTTTACCACAGTCATTGCTGTGACTGATGAATAACCTGCCGTGTAATGCGGTGACTGACGGTTGCATGAAATTGATTGCCAAATATCTGGATATTTTGATTTGTTTGTCATGCAACCATCAATCATGACTTTTGTATGGTGTTACCAAAATCAAAAGGTTATCAAAACCCGCATCTTTCATTCGAAAATAATTTGCATAATCTATATCCTCTTTCAAATCCCGTATATCAGCCAACAAGTTTATATGGGTATAGATATCCCTTTTTAATAGCCAATCTTTTACCCAAACTTTTCTTTTTACACGTTTTTTAACCAAAATCGCAATCAAAATTCCAATACAGGCCTTTCTTTTATGAATATCCATAATTATCTTGCGTGAATACGTCTATTCTTAGCGAAATTTAGCGTGTGACTGACGATCAGTCGGAATGACTGTCTAATGTCGATTTAATTCTGACAGTCAGCAACAATCAAACGTAATTCATGATTGATGGAATTGACTGACCAGGGCATGAGCGTCTACGGTACCCCTTAGGGGTACCTTAGACGGTAGGTTTTGCTGTCAGTTTTACCACAGTCATTGCTGTGACTGATGAATAACCTGCCGTGTAATGCGGTGACTGACGGTTGCATGAAATTGATTGACAAATATCTGGATACTTTGATTTGTTTGTCATGCAACCATCAATCATGATTGATGGAATTGACTGACCAGGGCATGAGCGTCTAAGGTACCCCTTAGATATTTGATTTTATTGACTGAAGGAAATTCTTTATAATATTCCATGCTATAAAGCAAAATAAAGACCATAAAGTTCGTTCAAAACCAAATACCGCGAAGGCATTCAACCGGGCAAACAATTTGAATGGCTCACTCCAATAATTTGCCCCATTGTCCCTTGGAGGCTGCGGGCGCGGCGCCAAATTGCCCCAGCAGGTATTTACACGCGGCCGAGCTGTTTGCTGGAACACATTCATATTGCGCGCTCACAAAGGCGGCGATGTTCCATTGCTTCGCAAAACCGGCCGGTGACAATTTAACTGACTACTATTTGGCCAATTCGATGTTGACAGATAGATGCCTCGGGGTTTGCACTGAGTCTCTCATCATCAGAAGAATGAAATTCCATCATACTAGTATTTTTGTCCGTAGTATCAAGCATGACATTAATGTACGTTTGTCTATTTATAGCTTTACATCGCCAAACTGCAGTGGTTATAAAAATGGTACCTTAATTTATAGTGAAAACCTATTATAATCCTACTCATAAAGTGATATAAAATAGATTTCAAACGTTTAAGGCGTAAAAGAGCAAACTATTTGAATGGCTCACTCCAATAATTTGCCCCATTGTCCCTTGGAGGCTGCGGGCGCGGCGCCAAATTGCCCCAGCAGGTATTTACAAGCGGCCGAGCTGTTTGCTGGAACACATTCATATTGCGCGCTCACAAAGGACGGCGGTGTTCCATTGCTTCGCGAAACCGGCCGGTGACAATTTAACTGACTACTATTTGGCCAATTCAATATTGACAGATAGGGGTTTGCACTGAATCTCTTATCAAGAGAAGAATGAAATTCCATCATACTAGTATTTTTGTCCGTAGTATCAAGCATGAGCTTTATATATGTATGTCTAAATATAGCTTTGGCTCGCAAAATCGCAGCAGTAATAAAAAAAATTGAACCTAAATTTTTAGAAAAAACTTATCCGATGCTACCCATAAAGTAACAGAAAATAGATTTCAAACGTCAAAGTTAAAGGCGTAAAAGAGCAAACTATTTGAATGGCTCACTCCAATAATTTGCCCCATTGTCCCTCGGAGGCTGCGGGCGCGGCGCCAAATTGCCCCAGCAGGTATTTACACGCGGCCGAGCTGTTTGCTGGAACACATTCATATTGCGCGCTCACAAAAGACGGCGGTGTTCCATTGGTTCGCGAAACCAAGGATAGGGGCCGTTGACAATCAATTGCCTACTACATATTTGGCAAATTCGAAGTTGACAGAAACGTTGAGGTTAGCACTGACTCTCCTGTCACTGTCTCCTGCATTTTTGTCCTAAGTATCAAGCATGAGCTTGAATAATGATGGTATTTTTGTCCGTACTATGTATCAAATATGAGCTTTATAAATGCCAATTTATCTGTAGCTTTACATCGCCAAATAATAAAAGTAGTAAAAAAATGGTAGTTCAAATTAATAAATTAATAGGGAAAAACTTATCTAATGCTACCCATAAAGTAATAAAAAATAGACTTCAAACGTCAAAGTTTAAGGCGTAAAGAGCAAACAATTTGAATGGCTGACTCCACTAATTTGCCCCATTGTCCCTTGGAGGCTGCGGGCGCGGCGCCAAATTGCCCCAGCAGGTATTTACAAGCGGCCGAGCCGAGCTGTTTGCTGGAACACATTCATATTGCGCGCTCACAAAGGACGGCGGTGTTTCATTGCTTCGCGAAACCGGCCAGTGACAATTTAACTGACTACTATTTGGCCAATTCGATGTTGACAGATAGATACCTTGGGGTTTGCACTGAATCTCTCATCAACAGAAGAATGAAATTCCATCATACTAGTATTTTTGTCCGTAGTATCAAGCATGAGCTTCAAATATGTTTGCTATCTATAGCTTTGGCTCGCAAAACCGCAGCAGTAATAAAAAAATTAAAACTAAATTTTTAGGAAAAACTTATCCGATGCTACCCATAAAGTAATAAAGAACAGATATCAAACGTCAAAGTTAAAGGCGCAAAAGAGCAAACTATTTGAATGGCTCACTCCAATAATTTGCCCCATTGTCCCTTGGAGGCGGCGGGAGTGGCGCCAAATTGCCCCAGCAGGTATTTACACGCGGCCGAGCTGTTTGCTGGAACACATTCATATTGCGCGCTCACAAAGGACGGCGGTGTTCCATTGGTTCGTAAAGCCTAGGAATGTCAAACGACTGAATGTCAATGCCAATTTCACGCGCATTTCTCATTCGACCAGTGTATTAAGAATTTTTCTCAACCAGGTGTTCTATTTGCAAGAAATAAGTTACATACAACCCATAATATATATGTATAGTTTATATTCGTGAGCACTCTAAGGTCTTAATATATATATATAAGTATATGTACATATAAATCTGACAAACATAGGACTGACCTTTATTTATTTTTTTATTATAAGTACACAAACAGATTACTCTCAATGCATAAACTTAACATCATTGTCTAAACAGGTATCCAAACAGTAACCCAGAAGCAGTGTAGATAGCAAACTTTAAGCATGTAGTAGGATGTTGACAGATTATATACTTATTATATGTATAACCAATGACCTTTACTTGCAACTCAATATATGAGTATCTCAAATTGATTTAACTCTCCTAAACATACCTCCTGACAAAATCAAAGTTACTGCACCGATTAATTTAACGAATATCGACATCATCTTGATTCTTGAAGCTAGTAGCCAAAATATTTGAACGGCTCAATCCAAATAATTCTCACAATATTGTCTCAAACGGCGACAGTGGGCGCGCGGCCAAATTACACCAGCAGGTATATACAAACGACGGAACTGTTTGCTGGAACAAGTTCATACCTCACAATGGCCAAGATTTGTTCCACCGAAGCAATGGAACAAATCTCGGCTTACCTGTTTGTCTTAGACTGATCGATATCGTGTGAGGTTGTCGCATTTCTTGTTTAATACCACAAAACACACAACATACAACATTATAAGTGTGGTTTTACTGTCCTATATCAAAGGCTGTCTATTTTTCCGTGAAGTTTCCATCCATATGCCATGATCACGGATTAAGAATAGGTATGCAAACTATTAGGGATAGATCGCATACCTATTCCTTATCAGTGTGCTCACTTAGCATCAGTCAATAAAATATGGAGTTTTAGGGGCAGGCAACGCATCAGCGACTTTTACGGGGAGGTTTATGTCCGTAGGCAGCGGTGATTACTTACAATCAGGTGAAGCACTTGCTCGTTTTCCTCCCGCTTAAAAAAAACGAAAACTCAATCGTTTTACCTCGGTACCTTGCATCTTAAGCTTAGAAGCTCGGTTTCGGTGTCTAACTCTAACGTGCTGTCCAAATAGAGTAATAAAACCGTCGATATCCAGTACATTCGACCCATAACGGTTGGAAGCCATTGTTCGCAGCTTGGCGTCTCGTACCTGGGCGGTGTTTGGCAGCCCGCCCAGAGCAGGCTGCTTCCGACGCGAGTTATTAAAAATATTAATTACACCATCAATCATATCTAAACTCTATTTTTATACCAATAAAGTGACAATTGAAGCGTGCTGCTTGGTGATTTCTAGCTCATGTATATAGCGTTACTTTTCTTTAGAAAACAAACTTGACAGATAACTGCAATAGCTTAATATATTAATTAGAGTGAAAAATAAAAACCCCAATGAAAATACCTATTTTACTGAATATAACTCTTAAAAAACTTAAAGTAGACAAGACAAACGTATTAAAATCCCAGTTTTTCAAAATAAAATAATGTCATTGATGATGTGCTAGTCTTTGATTTTAATTAGCTTTAAGGCCGTAAATGACAGATTGTCTATTTCATAATAAAAAATAGTCAAAATCTCTAATATTAGAAAGGACGATATATTTTCAAGCAAAGCTTAAAACGACGTAATTGATTTATATCAAAGGCACCAGTAATTCAGGCCCAACGAAGACATTATTTACCGTTCAATTTCGTAGATTAGCCAAGTTTTAATCATCTGTCAATGTTTAATTTCCTTGACTTAATGTTTTCACTTTCGTTTTCCTTGTTTAATGAGAGTTCGGCAAGATTTATTTATTATTAATTATGCTCAGGGATAACTGAACTTATTGTGACAGTATTATATTTTTATTTCTCGGGCTATAAATATGTATTTGTAAGGTTGACGGGAATTGTAAAATAACTAAAGTCTTCTTCTGCTATGTGATAACGATCGGTTTGTTATTTTTTTCTTACCTTATAAAAGTTTGAAAGAGGTGGAGCTTAGTGGACCTTCCACTCGATTGAGCCGCTTGTCTGGGGAAGTACCTCCACCGTACAGAAGACCACTTCTTCGGGTCTCAAAGGCAGGCAACGCATCTGAGACCCTTGTGCGGTTGTTGATATCCATGGGCAGCTGTGATCACATACCATCAGGCGACCAGCTTGTTCTTTTGCCTCCCTTAAACAAAAAAAACTTATTTATTTCCAAGACTTGTCAAATTATTAAAATACGTTGTGCCATTTCCAAAACCACTTCGAACACACCTCCTATTTCATAGATATCCATGTACTATTCTATCACTATCCATTATTGTATCATTATACAATTTACCGTGAAGATAATAACATTTATTAGTGGGGTCCAGAGATAGCTGAAATCGGGTTGGACAGCGGCGGCGAGTATGGGTGTAATGACTATTCATAGACCCGAGGGTAGTCGAAATGTTAAGTTTATTTACATTTAAACGTGTGTGGGAGAAACGTAATTATTTTGTACTGTTGCGGTGAAGATTGTTTGTCTCGATATGACACACAAGCGGCCGCCCTCGACTCCGTCCGCATGGATTTCGGTTTCCGCACACTAAGTCAGTGTTTAAAAAATTTCATTGGCTACTGGATAACATATCTTAAAGCACTTAAGTTGTTGGTTGTGAACGAGTTCCAAAAAATTTGACTATATGCTTCTCCTATTTCCTTTGAAAAGTCAAGTAAAATTTTTGTCGCACATGTAACGAACGATAGGGTGGAAATTATCAAAATTTTACCACCAACCAAAACCAGTTACTTAGTATAGTAGCTCATTCTGTAATTCTTATGGAAACTTTTAGTACAATAATCAAATATATTTATTCCAAATCCCATCATAAGTATTGACTTAATAGAGCTTTGTTTAACCAAAACTCAATTAGTCTCTTAGGTATTCGAGGTTAATTGATTTAGACACACTAAGCGTGGGAGCTGTAATTATTATTGTTCACAGTTCTGGCGGTAGATCAACATCGAATGTTTCTAGGAGTAGATAAACAATGATTTTGTTCAGTATTAGCGAAGATGCTTCTCGTAACATTTTTGACGTTAAATTTCGACTATACTGTTGTATTAAGTTTAACTTTTGTTTTATGGCTGTTAAGTAGTGGGAAATCTCATGCTCGTTTCCCGTTTCATTATTTTATTTTAATTAACTGATCGCCTTTTGTCTCGGGGGATACGAGACTTCAGTGACACTAAGAGATGATAGGACCACCATAAATCCAGCTCAATTAAGTTTATAACGGTATTTAGGTAAGTATGTGACTGTTCCCTAGCATCAATAGTTCAAGATTCGAGCCTAATTTGGGATTAGGCAATAATTGCCTAATAGATAACAAAGACACATAATTTTTTTTATAAATTTCTAGGCCTTACACAACAAATATTTTAGTGTAGGACCAAGAAATTTATAAAAAAAATTTATATCTCTTTGTTATTGAACCGCTGGCTACACTCGATCTGGATACGTCTCGGTCGGAAATTGAAGTCATCGGCAGATCGTCGAAAGAGCTGTTATTAAAATGTTCGGAACGAAGGTTGGTTACCAAAGATTTTCATCTTGACACCAAGAACGAAATTGTTCGATTGAGGTGGGGAATCTATTTTCTACTGCCTTGAAATTTTTTCGAGTGCTTTTGCGTGTTGCAAAGGTCATGGTAGAATTATATTTAAAAATATTGTTGTTAATGAAACAACATGGTAGATATATTTAAAAATATTGTTGTCTTAGCAATTTGACAGTTTTTAAGAGGAGAATTTTTAAAAGCTATTTCTAATATTAGCACACAATTTCAAACTGTTTGTATCCAATCTAATAAAGTACAACTTAATACTGATATAAGAAAAAAGCTTTCTCACGGCAAAAATGGTATAAATTTATGAATGTTTCGTAGCTCGTAGCGGCTACGGTGATCGTAGTCGTAGCACGACTGTAGTTTGGTTGATCGCGAAGATAAGCACGTAGCTCGCAAATGAAGGGGTCAATGACCAGAATAGTTGCATTTACTTGAACGTCACTGGAAGTATACATTCTATTTGGTGTTTATGTTTTTGTACAGTATACAAAACTATGCTATGATGGTTTTCTTGTAACTGTTACGGTAAAACCTCCCCTTCCAAACCCATTTCAAAATTATAACGCTGTTTATTTCATTATCAAGGTTACGTGTAATAATTGGACATGATTCAAACCTATCTTAAAATACTTATAATCCAAAATACTCAAAAAAACGAATAATGGAATGGCTGTTGAGTGTTAAAAGTCATTATAACCCATTCTAGGCCATTGCACCAAATCGGTCTCCAATTATAGAATACTAGCGGACGCCCGTGACTACGTCCGCGTGGATTTCGGTTTCCGTACACATATAATAGAGTGTGTTATGGCTTAAAGCCTTCCTCGAAAAATGCACAATCAAAATATCAAAACGATTCAGTAGTTCCTGAGATTAGCACGTTCAAACAAACAACCAAACAAGGTCATATAGATTTCCTGGTAATACTAAACTTTAACAATCTCCATTAAACAAGTACTTGCTAGAACTAATTCCAACAAATCGCTTGGTCAAAGTTAACTCGATATGAACGGTTTAAAGCTAGATTTCCAGACCTCTTCTACTAATTGAACGTTATTCAAGTCTTCTAATGACCTAGGGTTAATATCAGCTAACTGTAAGATTGCAGACTATTGCTTCTAATACGACGTTGGTAAAATTTGTTCTTTCACGACCTTTCTTAAAATTGATGAGACTTCGGGCCAGGTTAAGAATCCATATTATACAGATTATTTTATTTTTATATGTTAATTTTAGATGACCCTGGATTATTGTCAAATGTCAACTGTTCCAAATTATTTACTGTTAATATAGGTGCGCTAGAACTTCAATAAAACTGATTATATTATAATGTTTTAATTCACAGCCTTTCATAATTAATGAGACATGAAGACAACTGTATGTATATTTTAATTAATTCAATATTTTAATTTGAGGTATCTATCAGATGAAATATATTTTTGTTTGACAAAACTGATAATGGGTATTTTAAATTGACAATAAATTAATGTTATTAATCATATTGCAAGCATTATGTTCGAATTTACTATTCATAATTTCGCAGAACACACTACCGTTTTCATATTTTACCGAACGATTTAATATTGTACCAAGTTTTGCTGAAAACAGTCAGAAATAATCTACATATATTCAATATAATTTTTCTGTTTACATCGTATCAAAATATTGAGGAAATATTATCATCATCTGTAATATTTTTCCATACGAATAAACATCGAAACGTTTAAATAATTCACAGAAAAATCGTGGAGTGCCAGGCTTTTGAAGACAATATTGCTATCGTGCGATTTAAAAATAGCTGTACGTGACAGAACCGGATTGGATAAGCTTATTACAGGGCCTCAAGATATTTGTTACTTTATAATAAAAATAATTAATATTTCACAACATCACATACATTGATCTGACCCCGTGATAAGTAGCTTAAGCACTTGTGTTACAGACATCAGAATCAACAGTGGTATTACAAATATACTTAAATAGATATATATAACACCCAGACCAGGACAAACAGACATGTTCATGCACACAAATGTTTGTCCTGTGCGGGGATCGAACCCGCGACCTCTTGCGTAATAGGCCACATCTTGACCATTACACCAAGCGGGTCGTCGGGGTTTCTTTATAACTTAAAATGTTTTAATAAGCAGTAGAAGCCTTATGTTATCCAAAAATTAAGTTATTGATACTTCGAAGGTGTAAGAATCACACATGAATATTGTACTTAATTGTTGTACCTAATCAATGCTTAAGTTCAGAAACTTTTTTTTCCTTCTACCAAGCAGTTATAGCTAAAACCACTGAATAATCCTACTGTATCGTATAACTCATGTAGTCATCTAATCTCTGTCTCATCTAAAATGATGATAAAAAATATTAACATAAATATTTGGATGATCCTAGGGGTCACGTGATCCCAGACAATGCAATAGGACAACGGGTACTTGGTGGAACACGGTCCCACCAGTAGGTCCCACAGTCACAACTCGTAACAAAATTGTTTATCCCAACATACGTTAATTTAAATCATCCCCTAAAACAATTTTGTCAACGAAAGTTTAAACACCGACATACTCGCATACAGATGTCATATCAACACGGCAAAAATTTAAAGTACAAAAAATACTGACCCGCCCCCGCTATTCCTATAATCTCAAACTGGACCGCACTGGAATTTTAATCATTCAAATCGCGTTTCGCCTGTTAAGTGCAGGTGGCGCAAGCATGCGAGAATTAAAAATGAAAAAAATACCCAAACAAGCCTCTACTGAGAGCAGTTTAGAGGTCCGCGGAAGGATAAAGGAGGTTTAAAGTTATTTTCTGTCGAAACGAGTTGAATTTCGGGCGGTTATAATAAATGTAGACATGTACCCATTTTATTGTGGGCTTCATTAACGTAAATGCCTGCACAGATACATATTATAACATGCAATTATACTTTAGGTTATTTTGATTCATTACAAAAAGTCTATGTAAATGCAGATACAAGAGGGAAGTAGATTTCTTTAAATTGATACCGCATAAAAGTTGTTGTTTTGGATATAATAATGAAAAATTCATGGGTAATGTAATCGTTTCAATACGTTAAAGAGAAGAGATGTGAAGGGTGCAAATGCACATCTCTCAGTGAATTTTATTTTGTCTTTTCTACAACTTTTAAGTGACTGACTGACGAACTGACAAAGTGATCTATCGACGCAAAACCCAAACTATTAGACGGATTGGGCTGTAAATGGTATGTCGTAGGCGTCCGCTAAAAAGGAATTTGATCAAATCTGTCCCCACAAGAGGATAACTAAATAGGGGAGATGACAGTTTGTTTGAAACTTTGTCTTTTTTAAACCGAGTGTTTGCAACCGTTGTGGGCGTAGAATTACTATGGCATAGGCATCCCCTTAGAAAGGATTTTGATAAATTTCACCCCTAAGGGGATAAAATTGGCCACGAGTACAAAGTCGTGGGCGGCCGCTGGTATATTAATACTGAAGAGCGAGATGCCAACAAACGAAAGAGATAGTATGAATACGGAACCCTGTAGTGCATAGTTCGACTCAGCTTTCCCTATTTCTTAATTCAGCACTGGGCTGATTTACGGACATATTTCCATAGCATAA
Organism: Nomophila noctuella; assembly: GCA_958496325.1. NCBI lineage: Eukaryota > Metazoa > Arthropoda > Insecta > Lepidoptera > Crambidae > Nomophila > Nomophila noctuella. Next base: position 11,000,287 of record OY292490.1, on the reverse strand, counting down.
TCCCTCCTTAATTATTTTTTCCGTAATGTATAAATTATTGCAGATTATTAATTGGATTAAGACTTTCCTCTTCTGAAACGTTTAATCTGTTGTGTTGGATCGGACAAAAGTTGTGTTGTAAAAACTTTGTTTTTGTATTTATAAAGTTATTTTTAGAAAACTCGATAATATTTTGGTCCTGTGAAATATTGTAATAAGTAAAAGTTTTAAAAGTTCAATGAAAATAATATTTAACGCTTTATTTGTCTTCTGAGAAGGCTTCGCGGGGCAAGACTTTGGTTTGGATTCATATTTTTCTTTTTTTTCTTGATGTTGCCGATAAAGATGGTCATTCGTTTTCATTAATATTTAAAAAAGGCAATAAAACAATGAGGCCTTTAGGATTGAAAACATAGATTCTATTTAAATTGTTTATAGCCAACATACAATAAATTAGAATAACTCAAGTACAACCTTCGATACACTCAATGACCGCATAAAGAGAAGTTATAGCATTCTTTGCAGGGGGCGTCAATATTTCCTAAGTGCCCATTAATACTGTATCTACTGCTTTATGGCGATTGTAAATCGACAGCCATTAACTGTTGCGAACCCGATCACTGGAGGTTTATGACTTTATATTTTATTTTTGACACTTCTGGTCGAGTGTTTTGACGTCATGTAAAAAATAATATCATCTTAGGAATTAGTACCATCATCATATAAGCCTGCCCTATTCCCAGTTTATCTGGGGTCGTCGCATAATGTCATGTCAACCATCGTAGTTCATAAAGTTTTGACTTATAGCTCCCGATTCTACAGCTGGCCGCCTGCCTGCCTGATATATTAGTACATTGCTCGTCGTAATTTTTAACTATCATAATAACCATCATCATCCTAGCGCTTGTCCCGGTCGCATCCTCGGCCATTGCCTTGGAGTCCAGGGTACGATGACTAACTATAATAACCATGTCGTTACTGTCATAATAACCATATTTTATTATCATATGTCTGCAATGTGTTGGTGCATTAAAAGTTGTTGACAATTAGCGGATTGAGGTATAAATTAAGCATAGGTAGGACGACTTCCAATTCGGTTAAAACTGCCATTTTTTTATTCAAACAGTAAATAGTTTAGTTTATTATATTTTGAACCTGTTTTATCACTGTTGTATAAGTTTCTGGTAGGTTAGCGTCAGACACCAGTGAGAAAGATTTTTTTGTGAGGTAATCTCAATCCAACGAAAGGTAAGATAGTCAAGAAACATAAAAGCTCTGCTTTATCATGTCATTTACAGTGTCACATATGCTCTATTCACTTCCTTCTCAAATGAACTCGAAGCGAATCCAGCTGGAGTTATGGATTCATTTCGCTCTGCAAATGGAATCACCACTGAATGTTTCAATTTAAACCACCCCGTACCTGTCGCGAGAAAGAGTCTACTTTGGACAACCAATTTTTTGAGCATCCGCAACTTAAGTGTCTGGCCTAGTCCTCTTCCAGGACCTATTGATATTTTGTTTTGCAAAAATATCAAAAAGCCTGCTAACATTGTTATATTGTATGAATGTGGAAAGCAATAAAATAATTTATTATTATCTGTAGGTACTCTTGGAGATCTCAGGTCTGCAGGGGCCATGAAGAAAAATGAATAGTGAATTGTATTTCATACATTGGATTTCTAGTAATCAAAAAGATACTCTAGAACGCTGTAACGTATACGCTGCTTGATTGAAGGAAACAAAGCGAAAAAAGAAATTATTGCCATTATAAAAAAAAACAAAAACTAAAAAGGTTTGATTTAAAGTGGACAAAGCAAGGTGCTCAAGTACCGGGTGCTTCAATATTGGGAGCCCAAATTGGACTTTTACGCGAGGAATATCGACATACAATTAATCATCTCTGTTTGTACGGATGTGAGTACTCGTATTAAATTATTACTTCATTAGCCCGTGCCCCTATTCCCAAAGGTAATGGTAAATCGATAATGCTTGGTACAGTTAATGAAAGGAGTGTTTCCGCACTGCAAAGGTTTGTTTACAAAACAGTCCTCGGGGCTAATTAATGTTCGTTTGTATGAATGATGGAGGTCTGTGGAAACCGGTGATGTGGAAAGACAGGTCTCTGTCAGCGGTTACATTGGTGGAATGGTTGTTGTGTTTTGATTTATGTGTATGATGATATCATTTCAATTTATCAAAGTGATAGTAAGTTTCATTAAAAAAATACCACTTGGGCAGTTCTTTAGTCAGTGAAATTGAATAATACAATCCATGCAAATCTGTTACTTTTATTTCCTGCATGACTCTAAATAAAAACAGCGTTAGTGAACCAATGCCCTTTAAAATTATTAAACCTAAAAAAAGTATCAGTCAACATTAACTTTAGGTTGGATCTAGTATGGGATTTAAACCATTTTTTCCGAAACTAAAAAAGTCTGTAAGCCTGTATAAATCAGTGTAGTTTATAAAAGTTTACATCGAAAATATTTGTAGCACAATCACACTACAGTTTGTATTCTGTATGGACAATTCAAACGGATCCAGGATTTGTTATATCAAAAAGTTGACGCCGCGTCGTGTAATCCTTTCCACACGAAGCGTTGTACTGAAAAACCTTTGAAATATTCTAGAGCATTCATGTTAATAAAATTCTATACGGATTTTTAGGGTCTGAAGCGTGTAGATAAAATCAGACCACACTGTCTGGTTTTATCCGTCACACACTGTGAAATGTTTCAGAGTATAATATTATTTTTGCTAAAAAACAATCCAATTAGAGCCACAGAATATTTTGTATTTTCTGAAAGTTTTTGTGCCTACTATTTTTCAAGTCACATTGGTCATTTTTGTTTTCACACAGGACGAAACATGTCTTTTTCACAATAAAATTTTGTTATTAAATCCATGGATGAAATTTATACAAAATTAGATATACCATTTTGACTTATCACCACACGACCATAAACAGTTTACTGACGTGTTTATTCATCACAATAGTTGCTTTCATATCCTGGATTGCGTAGTGCTGCTGGCGAGCACAAAAAAATCCGTTAAATACGAGAAGTCGCCTTTTTTCAGCAAATCATTTGCCTGATATGGCATTGTTTTAAGCTGATTATAACACTGGCTATTTCTTCTTTTGTTTACAGAAAACACTGTTGCTTCCACGCAGTTCTACTGAGCATCACAACAACTGCAGCTAAGTCGGTATGTATAACTTTTAAGCACTTTTTACATGATAAGTATTTTTTTATACCTTTACATATTTTTTTTTAAATTATGAGCAGGGAAAACTTCATCCGATCTCAGTTGGTTCAAGCGGGACTCGATCCCAGCGCCTCTTGCGTTCCGGGCAAGTGCCGACCACTAAGCTACCGAGACACTTAGTCGATCCGATGAATTTCTCCTTGTTAATTGCTTAACGTTTAATGCACCGACAATATCGGTATGTATAAACCGACCTTCCATGTATCCGAGGCAGCCGAGTATGGGACTCGGCTGCCCATGTTACTGACGTGTTTGTTCATCCGAGTGATTCGACGCGTTTCCCCTGATAAAATGAATAACAAGTCCCATATACGCCAACAGTAATAAATGTATCCAATTGTGGACTTTACCCCGTTGCAGCAGAGTTCAAAATTACAAAATTCAACGTAGACAGATCGGTAGACACGCTTGCGCTTATTTCTGTCGCGTCATGTTCGTTATGGGGTTGTATCTTGTAATTAGTTAGTCAGGTACTCATGTAGACATACATAATATAATATGTATATGGTATATAAGGTATAACAAAATATATTGGAAATATTTTAAGGGCGAATTGCTTAGTTATAAATTTAGGAAATAAAAGTCAATGTCACGCTTGTATCCGAGAAAATCAACAAAATCGATTGAGTGAATAATTGAAAAAAAATACGCATTGTGTCTTAAGCGACACAACTGGTCGTGTCTTATTAGTGTAATACAATAGATAAATTGTATTAAACAGAAAAGCAATTCCAGAGTTCACTACAGCAATTCATTGATGATGGTTTACTCTAAATCAATACGGACAAAGGATTTGAAGATCAGCAGAGCTTACAGTATAAGGGCACAACGCAATTCTATAGCGTCGTGGCAGGAATATGCAATGATTGCTTACACAACAAGCCCGCTACGTATCATCTAACTAAACATCCCTTCCAATCATACTTCTACTAATCGGTAGGTGTAAACCGCCCTTTACATGTAACTGACGTGTCTGTCCATCCGTGAGATTCGCATTTTCACCAGTAAAATGAATAAACAAATCATATCGGTCGCTTTGGGCAGGAGGAAAGCTATTATTACTATAATGATATTTATTAACGGGACTAAACGCGATTTGATTTATGTAGTACATATATTCAGTCCGCTTGCGACCACGGTTGCTGTAACGCAGCCGAAACGTCAAGCAGTAAGTAGTATATATGTACTACATAAATCAAATCGCGTTTAGTCCCGTTAATAAATATCATTATAGTAATGCAACGCGAAAGTCTAAAATCAGCTATTATTACTGTTGATAAAGGGTGAACTGACCATGCGGGATTCAGTAATAAACTGTTTGTAATATTACCGGAGAGGCGAGGTGTTACACCCATGTACTCTTATAAGTTGAATAGAATGAGTGGGCGGTAAATAGTTACCGCCCACTCATTCTATTCAACTTATAAGAATCCCTAAAGAACAATATTAAGAAATTTCATAGGAGGAGGCTGTCAAAAGACGATGAACGACGGTTTTCCCAGTTTAGATAGGACATCGCAGGCTTGATTCACCTGATTGTCCGATAATATTGATCATTCCGTGCACAAGAAGGCACGTTAAGCCGATGGTCCCAACTATATTTCTATGATCTGGTTTCCCTTGTAAGGGTTATGGAAGTCAGACGACAATCGCTCCATTGTAATACCAAGCGTGGTACGTTTTATTCAGGTTCATAGTTGCAGCATACCCTCGTCTCGGCTCGTAGGTAATGGCCGAAGATGCAATAGGATGAGGCGCTAGGATGATGATGTTGTATTGCATCTCATCTTCTAGTGGGTTATTTTGTTTTTTCCTTATCTACAAAATATTATTATATACGAAAGAAGATTCTACGCTATGAAATTTCAAAAGTAACGTATCACGGCGATAACCTTATCAATACAATACAGTAAGACGTCAGTCACTTGTTGACTTTCTGAAAGGGCTATCACGATGTACAGTCAGCGTCACATAGAAAGTGACACTCAGGGTACTTAATTAAATAGACGCAACCAAATATTCAACAATATCGGTAAAAAAAAAGTTTCACTGTTGTCAATATATTCGTTCAAAATCGACACATCCAAAATTACATAAAATTCCGTTCAGTCAAAACGTCATAAATATGATAACAGACCAGTCATCGCGCCAATCACATTTTTAACACTTCGTTACCATTTGGGATTTGGAACAGCGCTAATTCTTTCCATGAATTAAATTGCTGTTATCCCTGTCGCCTGTTGGGAATTCTATCAACGTAAAAGGTTTTTTCACTAGTATCTGCCGTAAGCTCCTTGGACACTGGAAACCTCTATACGCTTTTAAATACATTTCCCTTCATAAATGGACTGAACCTATTCACTGACATAAATGACTAAAATAACTTTTCTCTGTCCAAAAAAGATAGTGAGTAAACTAATTGAGTTTCCCGGAAATTACAGAAACTAAACCACTAGCGAATTTTAACAAAACTGAACCTTTCATTGTTATTTTCGAGAGTTTCGCCGTAGCCTCTGGCAGTCAAGAGGAGGAGTAAGGTTTTTATCAGAAGTTTTCCCGTAACAAGCCGAATTCTATAGGACATTGTTTTCCAAACTCGGGGCCGCGACCCCTTCGTACATCGTAAAGCTATTTTACTGAATATACATTTAGAGTTATAGATGACATTATTTGTGTAAATGAAGAACTTTGCATTGTTCTTGCTGGTTGGAAATGGTTAAATTTTCCTGTTGCAGACATTATTGGGAATCAGATGTTAACAGTGATTAGATAGCGGACATTGAACTCCAAGGCAATGGCCGAGGATGCGACCGGGACAAGCGCTAGGATGATGATGATGGTGTTAACAGTGATTTATATTTAGAGTGCCTATAGGTACAGATAATTCAATTTGTATTTCGTATTTTAGACTCGTAGATTGACACACAAAATTTCATGTAAATTCATTTCTCTGTTTCATCTATCCCTTCTTGCTGCGGCAAAGTTTCTAGAGAGGGAAAGCAAGACATTTTAAAATCTATTCACCATTTGTCCTCTCCGCCGGTGACCTGTGAGTGGTACAATTGTGCAATATTTATTTTAATATGTTTTTGTTGTAACGCCAGGGGGTATTTTAAACACGGGAAGCATGGTTTTTTTTTCGAAGTATCCCCATTGTTTGGAAAAGCTTTTCCGCATATCCCTACCAGTGTCTATTATTAGTTCATACTCATGATACTCCTCCTAGTATTTAAGTTTGACAAACGTTAAGGAACTTACACATAATCAACAAGTTCGTAGAGGTCTGATTACTAAGCTCTTTCGAATGAGTTTAGCAAATATCGGTTGCTATTATTATTTCATTCAATGAAATGACTCGACGACACAGACACTTATTTTCAGCATTGTTGAATTTTATTATAAGTAAGCTAGTATTGAATCAAAATATATTTAACAATCTGTATTTGAAAGCCAGCTGAAAAATTTTGGACTTTAGTAAATTTTGGCCAGTCTGGAGCCTAAGTAACATCAATGTCACTCGTCGCTATATCTCTTACTAAGATCTAGCCCCTAAGTGTAGAAAGACTATGCTGAAAATTCGGCCCATTGGTGAAGCAAAGCTTATCAAGGATTTAATTAGAACTGCATTTGAAAAATGTTAACATTCCTTATTCCTCATTAATAAATGTTAAATTATAGAAGTCACTCGCGTCCCCTAGAAACAAGTAGGTATAATTATTGCCCAAGGGTGAAAATGAGCTTAACATGCGTAGAATGCCACTAATTGCTCATCCTAAGAGATATAAATGTCAAATTTCATGTCATTAGTATGAAAACTCTCTTCGTAATTAAACAATTATTAAGGCTCTGTCCAAGGCTGAAGGAAATTGGAGTACAAAGTTGTCATAAAATTCCCAAGAAAAAATACGACACGCCGACGGAAATTGTTTGAGATAAGTCAGCAGTTAATCCAACTTTGTACTTTTATTTATGTTCCAAAAGATATTAAGGTTCTTCTATGAAAATGCTATAAATATAAAGTTAAAGTTAGTTATCTATCCAAAACAATATTCTATACGCACAAGTCCCACAGAACAGAAACAAATCTCTTAAAATTTTATGGCCAAATTCGGCGACAAAAATACGGGCAATGCCGTCTAAAATGCCGCCCTCGTTCAAAATGTTCAAGACCTCGATACGGTATTAAAATGAACTTGCAGGACATTTTAATTAATACAATCTATCGTTGTGCCAATAAAATGTCAAGATAATTTTAGATGTTCCCGTGGAACACCTGGGGTGCGACAGCTAATCGATAGGTACCGAAACAGCCGCTCCAGACGTGAAATATTACAAGAGCTCGTCGATTGTTTTGTGGAGTTTTATTTCTCAATTTTCGATCGAATATTTGGTATTGTAAAGTAAGTAAGTATTAACGCCTCGATGGTCTAGTGGTTTATGTACCGGGCCTTGATCTCGAGGTCCTGGGTTCGATTCCCGGGTCGGGCAAACTTTGTGTTTTTTTTCTGAACACAGCCTGGGTTTGTGATCACCAATCCGCATTTGGCAAGCGCGGTGATTAAGCCAAAACCCATCTTTGTAACGAAAACATGATTTCAAATGATTGAGGCCTTTGCCCTGCAGTGGGACATTAATAGGCTGATACTAATTTGGTATTGTGCTCAGTTGGGGTTGGTTTTAAAGGCTGGTGATGCATCAGCGTCCCTTGTGAAGTCGTTGATGTCCATGGGCGGCGGTGATCACTAACCATCAGGGAAACCTCTTGGTAGTTTGCTCCCTCATAACTAATTTAAAAAAATAATAACTTAGGTAAGTACTCGAATGTACTGATTAGTGTTGATAACGACTGAATAGAGCTTGTAACTCTGAAATACTAAACAAACACTGTCATTTCAACTTCATTTGTAAATATCGTTGAATATGTCAATTAAATCATAATAAAAACAATGCACAAATAAACCCCTGTTTTGGACTGAAGAACTTAAACTGTAATACTTTTTCATGAGACTCAAGATTAATTTACTTTTTTACTTCATAATTCCGCAACGGTCATTATTTCAAATTAGAATAAAGATCTTATTAAAAATCAAGCCAAGAAAGACGTATCATGACAGAAATAACGAAGTACACCGTTACAAATTGTTTTAGCTCATTCAAAGAAAAAGAGAAAATATTTATTGCTTGGCTCTCCCTGCGGAGTTGCGAACTTGGGCGATAAATAATCGAGTTCATTTGGTCTATTACCAACTTTTAGTGGTTTGTTTTTTGTCTCGTAAAATAATGGGTGTCCAGAGGTCCTTCCTTACCGAGAGTGTTTGACTGGAATGTTACGTACATGCGCTCGTAACATAATAAAATACCTGATCACAAAATAAATAAATTCTTTGACCTACCACACCAATTGCCTAGCCCCAAACTAAACTCATATCTCGTACATTAATACATTAATGCTAGAGAAATCGTAGACATACTTAAAAACTTTTTATTGATACAAATAAACTTAAATATATACATACATATTATAACCAGACCAAAACAAACAGACATGTTCATGCACACAAGTTTGTCATGTGCGGGGATCGAACGAGCTGCCTTTTGGTCTAATAGACGACTTGTTGACCACTACACCAAGCGTATTCATCAAAACAAAGCTAAAGAAATTATTATTTGTTCAATTAGGTTTCAAATGGTATTTTATTGGCTCCGAAAAGCGAAAATCTATCGAGAAAAAGAGGGAAGAAACTATATATTTTTTTTTAAATGGGTGCATGCAAAGATCTTGGGATCCTTGCAAAGGGACATCTTTTAAAACAAAAGATCTGAAATAAAACAAACATTTTCTTTATGACGACACTGCCTTAGTGCATTTTATTAATTACATCATAATTACACGCCTTTTGGAGGCGACCGTATAACAATAATTTAAAACAATGTTCTCTATAACTACATTTCAAAAATTGTGTATATTTATATCACATAGTGTATGTAATTTCTTGCTTTTATACTTTCTGTTATGTTTAAAATACCTACTGGAATTAAATTGGTTTTAATCGTCACTTTATAAGTTTCAAAGCTAATTAATGTTTAATATTCACATTGAAAATTATTAAATGAAAACTTATGCCGTACTGTTGATAAATAACTGTCATCTTAATAAATAAAACATAATATACTTAAAAATAAAAAATGCGTTTAATTTTTTTATTAAAATGTACCATCAACATCATAGTCAACAATAAAATGTATGTGGGAAGAAATACAAGTAACGCGTAACAATGTTAGATAAGATTAATATTGAGATCAAAATAACAATCTTTACTCATATAATTTTGACTATGAGAATTCTTAGATTGTGTACCATATTAACTTAATATTACATGGCAGTTTATGCCGGATCATTGAATCATAGCATGTGCAGTAAATGTGGGATATTAATAAATTAAAAAGAACTAAGATTACTGTCACATAATTGTAATAATTCAGATGTTTCATACTAGAAAATGTCGTATTAAATTGAACAAGTGTAAAAAATAACTGTCATGATTTTCTAATATAAATATATACTATAACTGCAACTATAAAGATAAATTAAATATTTGTATCAGTCACAAATAACTCGATAGAAACTTGACCTTTTCTAAATTACCTAATGTTAAATAATATAATCTGTTTCAGTGTTTCATTATAACCCTATTTTAAAACAATTTAATGATCTTTCATGATATTACATACCTTTCCATTTTTTGCAGATGATGTTCATTATAAATTAATATTTTTGTAAAAACATCCTCAAATCATTTTTAATTCCGGTTATAATTTCACAATTTCATAATTATTTTCGACAGAATATTTTTTGTTATCTAACTTAACACGTGTTACTGATTTACATTGAGCAAAAAAGGACTTGTTTTAGTATATTTTTTTGTTTTGTGACACGAATAATAAAACATTTCTGACAAACTTTACTTGGTATGGCTTAGTGGAATTTTTAATATAAATTATAATTATATTGCGTAATAAATGATCGTTGTCGGTGCCGCATCGATCTTACTGGCCTTTTAATGTTACAATTAAAACTCGAATCTCACGCAATAATGTAAAATATCATGAAAGAACGTCTCACAAAATATTATACTTAAACAGAATGATATGAGAAAAGTTCGTAATACACGTATTGTCTTTTTATTATAATATAAGTCTTATACTAATGTATACCTATGCTATCTTCTCGCATTAAATCTATTGATGTTATTTTGTATGAGTAGCTACTCAATAGGTATGTTCACAATCATAAAAATCGTTAAAGATTTGCTAAATTACACTGTGCCACTTTTGACAGTCACATAACTTCAACCACGTTTGAATTATGTTTTGAATAACTTTTATACTACGGGTACCCAAAAGAAACTGAACTGATGTTGTAGCGGGGAGATTATTTGCAGTACCACGTTCATACTCTAAGGGCGTATAGAACAACTATTCTAGAGTCATTTAGCCAAGTTTCATCACTAAAGAAGGTTCCGTTAGGTTTTTGTGTTTTTTTTAGTGACAGGTGTTTCGTGTGCGCGTCGTTTTTGCAATGGCTGAGTCTCAGGAAAGTTTTGCTTATTGTTTGGACTAACTGTCACAAAAATTTATGAAATTTTAAAAAGGGCTTATAAAAATTATGCTTTTAGGAAAACTCAAGTGTTTTAGTGATATTCCCATTTTAAAAATGGTAAAATGTTAATATTGACGACAAACCTCGCTCTGGTCGTCCATCCAGGGCCCAAACCGACGAGTGTGTGTTTAAAATTCGTGAAATCATACTAAAAGATCAACGACGGACTATTGAAGAAATTTTAGAGCTGTCTGAAGTGACTTGCGTTCAGTTCAGCGAATTTCGTAGGAAGATTTGGGGATGAAAAGCTTGTCAGCCAAATTCGGGCCTCGACTGCTAACTGCGGAACAAAAACATCGTCAGTTGGAACCATGCTTTGCTTTAAAAGAGGAGTTCAAAAATGTGATAGATATTTTTCCAAAGTCAACCTTGCCCCCTGCGACTTTTATTAGTTCTCCAAATAAAAATGGACGTGAAAAGAAAACGTTTTGCCGATTTTCCTTAGGTAAAGAAAAAAACGACGAAGGCGCTGTCAGGCATCACAGAAGATGAATCTAAAAAATGTTTCTAGCCATAGAATTAAAGATTGGACAAGTGTATTAGTGCCAGCGAGGACTGCTTAAAAGTGGATTAAAGATATTTTGCTTAAAAACTCAATACATAAATTTTAAAAAAATAATTCCGGTTTCTTTTGGGTAAACCCACGTAAATAAGACTATTATTAGTTCCTTCTAGTGAGAATTATTGGACATTTTGGTGTTACTCACATTGTTAGTAGTATTGTAATTGAATTTATGCAATTATTCGATGCCATAAAAGTTATTCAATTCTCCATCTTTAAAACGCGCGGCGTAAGAATGACTCTCCAATGCTATACTTTGTACAAATATGACAAGATATTTGAGCAGTTACTGGCTACGTGAGTGTAAATATTCGTCCAGGATTCAAGCTTCAGTGTGAGCCCAGATAACTTTTAACGAACCGTTTTATAAAACATTAATCGGCTTCCGATTTTAAAGGCCCTTGGAGCGTTTTTATTTTTAAATTGCAATTTTCAATTTTTATGAATTTAACGCTCAGGTAAATGTAAAAGTAAAATAGCGAGATCATGATTGTAAGTTTCGGAGCGCATCCAATATCTACATAGTAAAATGAATTCGAGGAGTAGTTAACTTAATACTTATTTGCCATGAGGAAAACCAAATACCTCATCATATTTATTCACAATTGTCGAAGCACACGAGGTCGATAAAACGCGACTGAAGTTCAATTCAAAAATGGAGAATAACGCACTGTGCCGAAATAGCGCCGCGTAATATTTTAAAGAAGTAGAACTTCGGCGGAACTTTGGTCGCGTCTTTCCGCTTAGTGTGTCTCTACACATAATTATATAATAATGGAAGTGAAACGATATGCATAGTTTTGAATTTTGATAAGTAATTAATTATAAAATATATGTAGAATAAAATTCATAAAAAAATATGATAGAAAATCATCCCGTATGACAAAATTTAATGTAATAAGAATTTCAATAATTTCAAATTACCTGACGTAAAGCTCTAGAACAAGTAGCAAGTTTTAGTTAACGAACCATAAATAGCCAAAGAGATATGCAATGTAGGTGTAGATTTATTACATTAATATATTTTCATAACACTATAGCAATGGCGTAACTAGATTATTTAACTGTCGTGACGGAGGCGACAAATCAGAATGATATTGGTTATCAATTAATAAAGGAATGAAAATATCATGGCATACATTAGCAACAAGCTTGCCCATTACAAATCCAAATAAATAATTTCTCGCAGTAGTTGCGCTTCGACCGATTGAAAAGTAAAGCAACTTTCGCATATGCCAGTCATTTGATGAGTGACCGAAGAAAAATCATCTCTAGCTCCTCCGGGCTTTGGAAGGCGCGTACAGTCGGTGGTCCTGCGCCTGATCTTCCTACGGTCGTGTCAAATTGCTGTCCCACCGAGCTATGGAAGTGAGGGAATGGGGAGTGAACCTGTGTTTGCGCAATCACTTGTGCACTGTAATATGTATATCCTGCGTACCTGGCTGATCGCAAGATCGGCCGCCATGGTCGCAAAACGTCCGGAAATGTATTATTATGCTTACATATATGTACATTAAGAATCATACACAGTTATTGACCAGTCTAGAATCGAAACAATGATTGGTGAATGGCAGTGATAAAGTCATCTTAATTTGCTAGGGGAAAATGTGTCTAATAAGAAATGTCTTATTCGCTCGCTCTCGTGGCGTCATTTCCAAAGAGTCACGTGTTGGTGCACAGTGGTAACAGATAGGTTGCACTAAAGGGCTTCAGTGGGAAAGCAGTCCGATAGAATTGATTAGAGATCCGGCGTAGGATTAACATGCGATTCGCGGTGCACACTGGCACGAGTAATTAATCCACCGTGCAATCCAATCCAATCACTTTCACAGTATGTTTTCCTGAATGTTCCATAATTTTCGGTCTACGATGGATAAAACACCGAAAATCGTATTAACGATTTAATAAATACTTTCCGCACACAAATGTTATATTATAGCTGGATACCATCCTCGACAAATCAACTATACCAACACATACAGATTTTTCCTATTCAAACAAGATTAGCGAGTTCAAACAATCAAACCAACAAACTCTTCAGATTTATTGAATCAGTATAGTTATACTCATAGTATTGATTCCATATTTTTTTCAAAGTATTTAGATCCCATTGATTGATCCAATATTAAATTCTAGTTACGCCAATGCACTAACGTGCTAGCAAGCACCAATATTCAAACCTAATACAATAGCAAGCGGAACATACACTAGTTGTTATTCTATAATTATCTATATTATCTATTATTCAGTCACATTCATTTAAACAAGCACTTGCAAATGTTTGACGCGTTTGAACACTTTACATAAAACATTTACGTAGTTAACAAAGACATTTCCTTACACGCCTTTGAGTTTGCTTACTCAATGTGTAGACTTAAGTCGACAAAGCCAACAATGTTCGTAATTAGGCCATAGAAATTAAAATTAAAGCAACGAATACTACCTGAATAGCGTCATCGCTTATTTGTCCTGTCTCTATTGTTACGTCTATGTTAACAAGTGAATACCATATTATAAAGTAAAATTTTATTGATATCTAATTTTTGATAACGTAGTATCTCTTCCCAATTCCTTACGTCCTTCACTTGAGTCCCGAATTTCCACCGCTTATAGTCTTAACGTAACAAGAGTTTAGTTTTAAACTTGACTAATTGGTAAAAAATGTCTATGTCTCATTTAATTTTTGACACCTACATTCTCATAAGGCTTCTTCGTAATAAACTCCTACGTTGATCTGAAACAAATGAAAAATAACAATATTAATTTGTGCGTTATTGTTTTTCTCAATATAAGGTCTCAAATCTCAATACACGAAGAACTAATGGCAAACGGGACACAATATTCCTCGAGTTTAATCTCCAAAGTAATCTACAATAAAATACTGATAATTTTTATAAGTTAAGGTATGGTCACGTAACTAAAACTTAGCTTTAAATAAAAGGCCTCAAGAAAGAGGTGAGGTAGAGCTTTGAGGAACTTCCAGTTGAATGAGCCGCTCGTCAGGTGGAGGTACTCGGGCAGTACCTCCACCTTACAGAAGACCACAGTGAAGTAGCCCGTTCGTAACTATTGTGCTATGTTTCTGCTGGTGAGAAAGGTCGCCAGATCTCAGTTGAGGAGGGTATGGGGTTTATAACGACAGGCAACGCATCTTCAAAACTTGTACGGTTGTAGATGTCAATGGGTAGCTGTGATCACTTGCCATCAAGTGACCCTCTTGTTTGTTTACCTTCCTATCACATAAAAAAACAAAGGAATGTTTTATACACATATTATGCATCGGAAATAGATGCCCTTCTCATAAAATAGTATACATACAACATTGTATAGAGCTTAATTTAAAGCACGTGGCACATCAAGAACGCTCCATAAGATCACAAGTATATTAAAACCCCTAATTTATCTTCAGCCTCAACCAAGTGATGGATGAATTTTCAGTAGATTTTTGCTTGACATAACTGAATTAATCAACTTGATAAATTTGTATCAAAATTCCTTAGGTAAGCGATTGTGGGTAGAATTTTCGTGCTCATTTTCCTTATTGTAGTTAACTTTACCTTTTTACTCATCTCAATCCCAGTTTAGATTTGTTCGTAAATTGACTGAAATCTTTTGTAATTATATTTTGTTAGATTACCACGACAATTATAACGCGAAACGGAATAATTTTAGTTTATAGTTTTTTATTTTATTTACCGTGACTTTTAAACTTTTCTTTCTTTTTCTTGAATTGTTGAAGTATCTATAGTATAAAAAGTCTACTGGCTAGACTAGCTTTGACAAAACCCAATTTTACTGACACACAATAACTAGACCCACTAACGACAAAATTAAACAAAAGAACTGAAAAATGATTTTGTAGTTTTAAATGTTAATGAAATTACCAAATACGATCTTGATCCTATAAGCCGACAATGTTGTAAGGCTTTGTAAGGAACTCAAAGACCTTATAAAGATGACCTTATAAAGGATCAACACTTCTAAAGGACAATCCATTTATAAGGTTACTCCTAGTATAGAAAAATTGCCCTGTCAGGATTATTTATAGGTCCTTACTTAGTTTTATTGCGTGGCACTCTTCTTACGTCGAAGCAAACAGGATTGTAGTAGTTTTATGTCTCGTTCAATGTTGCCATGTTTTGTTGGTAATTTATCTGAACATAATGTTCGTGTCTTTTCATGCCAGAAGGAAATTCAATTAGTTGTAACATATTTTTATTGATTAAGGAATAATTGCAGTTGTGTGTGACTCGTGGTGTTGAATAAACTATCGTAGTCTCACTTCTAGATTTTGCTTTAAGGTTGTAACTGGATGTAAGCTTAAGACTTTCGAAAGTCTTGCACGCCAAATTCAAGAGTTGATAACAAGAAAACGTGTCTCGTCGGGTTAGAAACATAATGGCTAACTTATTGGTGAATACCTAATGTCTAAGTTCAGAATTAGGGGAGAGTGGTCACCCCTCGTACACTTTTTATTCAAGGATTTAAAAAAAAAAATGCTATTTCCCAAAAATACTTATGCTTTTGCATAACCTAGTTGTTTGGCTTCAATAATTATGTAGCTCAGTATTGATTTAATGTGACATAGAAAAGATACGGCCTATTTTCCAAAAAATGGAAATAGTATGAAAGCTCCCCACAAGTGGGGTAGCTTCGTACAGAGGGGCAGAGCTTCGTAAACAATTATTTATATCCAAACCACTAAATAAATCACCTCAAATGTAATTTTAATTAACAGTATAATGTAAAACAAACAACTTTTACAAATAAACATTATAAAATCAACTTTTGAATTTGACCATTTGGGTACATGTTTAAAACACACATAACGAGTCTATTTTTGCACATTAATCATAGTTTGATCTATTTTAAAAACATAAATAATTGTTTTTCTTGCTGTAGCATTATGAATAATTAAAATGTGTCCTCATTTTTGTTATTAGAAAACATAGCATTTTTTTCTTATATTTTATTACTAGCGGCCGCCCGCGACTTCGTCCGCGTGGATGTCGGTTTTCATTATACGAATGTTTTTTCCCGCTAACTCCCGTTCCCGTGGGAATTTTGCAATATCCTTTTGCAACTAAGCATCAAGTTTACTAAGAGACCTGCATGCCAAATTTCAAGCGTCTAACTCAAGTAGTTTAGATTTTCCATACAAACTTCCACCCCCTCATTTCGGGGAAGTGGGGGGTTGGAATGGGTCAAAAAGTAGCCTATGTTCTGTCTCAGGGTCTAAAGATTGTCTGTACCAAATTTCATCAAAATCGGTTGCGAGGTTTAAGCGGGAAAGCGTAACAGACAGACAGACAGACAGACAGACAGACAGACAGACAGAGTTACTTTCGCATTTATAATATTAGTTGGGAACGAATGTTTTTTCCCGCTAACTCCCGTTCCCGTGGGAATTTTGCAATATCCTTTTGCAACTAAGCATCAAGTTTACTAAGAGACCTGCATGCCAAATTTCAAGCGTCTAACTCAAGTAGTTTAGATTTTCCATACAAACTTCCACCCCCTCATTTCGGGGAAGTGGGGGGTTGGAATGGGTCAAAAAGTAGCCTATGTTCTGTCTCAGGGTCTAAAGATTGTCTGTACCAAATTTCATCAAAATCGGTTGCGAGGTTTAAGCGGGAAAGCGTAACAGACAGACAGACAGACAGACAGACAGACAGACAGACAGACAGAGTTACTTTCGCATTTATAATATTAGTTGGGATATACGAATCTACCTCATTAGAAGCTGTACGAAGGTACCCCAATCAACATTTTTCATGAAAATATTTTAAAATAAAAAACTATTAAAATTACAACCAAATTTAAATTAACATAGTAATGTATGGCTTATATCTAATAGATTTTACAGATTACTTTAGCAATACGAGCAAAACTTATTGGGAATAAATGTTTTCAAAGATGGATCGAAAAATTTCTTATGCGGGCCATAAACTCATATCGACTTGTCCAAGCGAAGCTTATTGAAGCAGTGCTATTTCGTTTAGTTGTGAGTCTTTGGGCATGAGGGGCCTTACTTACACACAAATACAAAAGCATCAACATTTATAATTGTGGAGATATGACTACTGTACGAATGCTCCCACTGTACGAAGCCTGACCACTTTCCCCTATATTTTCATTTAGTACACGTTTCGAACTAATATTTTGTAACCAGCCACGAACACGGATTTTTCTGATATTTGTTAAACGCCTCAATGGTCTATTGGTTTTAACAACGGGCCTTGGTATCGAGGTACTAGGTTCGTTCCCGGGTCTGACAAAAACTGTGTCAGTCTTATTCAGCTTTCTTTTTCGTCAGTTTTGCTTTTGCTCTGCAGGAGGACAAAGCTGATACAGCTGATGCCTCCCTTTTTTTCTTAAAGGTAATAATAAAACTAGCAATACTCACACATTACATCAGTGCTTATATGTACTACACCACGTGGATCGGGCAGCCATCTTTCGCCCGTGCGCTGTCCATCGGCGGCGGTATCACCACATACGTGTCCCGACTTGGCAGATCGTCGTCCCCCGCGAACA
The DNA here is from genome assembly GCA_958496325.1 of Nomophila noctuella. Classification (NCBI taxonomy): domain Eukaryota; kingdom Metazoa; phylum Arthropoda; class Insecta; order Lepidoptera; family Crambidae; genus Nomophila; species Nomophila noctuella. The sequence goes on along the minus strand of OY292490.1, from coordinate 10,982,279 downwards.
ATGGCGGTGGAGGTATGACGTCATCGCCGACCTAAATAAAAAAAATGTGTTTAATACCAAAAAAGATATAAAAGCATAATTGTTACATAACCCATCACTAGGCTCATCCTGTCCTGATGAAGCTGAGTACTATTGTGATTTTTTAGGCCTTGAACTAACACAACTATTGCCTTGCCCTAAACTGAGCTCAAAGCTTCAACTACGGATGCTAGAAAACTGTTAGACGTACTTCGGACGTACTGACATACTTTTATGGCACGACTCGAGTAACAGTGCCGATATTCACACACCAACATTTGGCCCTAGCGGAATTCGAACCAACAACTTGACCAACGGGCCGATACCACATCCACATGGTATGTATTGAAATACAATGGCAACTGTATGAGAGTCAAATGGTGTGCTTTAAAACGACGTGAACAAGAAGTTTCAAATGGGTGATTGGGTGGATAGAGCAATTAAAAACTCATTTTTACCTCCTCGCTCGGCTGCTGGCGCCTCCTCCTCGGCATGTAGTTCATAACACACGTCACAGCGATCAGGAACAGGAAGAATATGAACACCACGTCGAACATGATTAGGAAGTTCAGCATTACTAGTTTCATCACGTCACTCGGAGCCGTCACATTCTGTGCGCATTCGAACCCCGCGCTGCGTGCCCGCGGTTACTTCTGACATCTTATGGTGTCATCTCTGGTGGTTTTTTGAATCTGGAACAATGATAGAACGTTCGTTGTCATCACTATTGTTGGAGCTCGATGGCGCAGCGCTTAGCGAGCCCTGCTATTGCTAAGTTATGCAACTTTCGCAGGCCAGTCATCACATAATGTGCTGACGAAGATAGCGAGTTGCCATATTTTTACGGCGCGATGAAATATTAATCAGGTATGGCATTGTTGACCGCATGGAAGTTTCGTCTCAAGTCATCAGGATTGCAGATGGGTTAGTGACTGCATTTAGAAGCTTAGAATATTTTAAGAGAGTTAGAACTTAGTGGAACTTCCACTCGAATGAGCCGCTCGCCTGGGAAGTACCTCCACCTTACAGAAGACCACAGTGAAGTAGCCCTTCTAAGTGCTGTGCTATATTTCTGCAGGTGAGTAAAGTCGTCAGAGTTCAGTTAGTGCGGGTATGGAGTCTTAAGGGCAGGCAACTTATCTGCGTATATGGGAAACGCTAATCACAATCAAGTGACCCTCTTGTTTGTTTGCATCCTTTTACCATTAAACAAAAATTGGTGATAATGCAATTAAGCAGTTAAGACCAGCGTCCCCCTTCTAAGAGCGAACAATTCTTTTTGACAAAAATACGAATCCACTGTAACGAAGTACGAATACTTGGAAATCGGTACAGAGCTCTCAGAGCACGCTTTGGAGTTAAATCAATGTACGTATCAAATTACACCTTGCTAACGATATTGCCTCTCGACGTTAGCTTCCTCATAAAACGTCTATACAAAAATCGATTGAGCTGAACCCACCCTACTTACTTACTTACTTACTAGGTTGGCGCAACGACCCATAGTGAGTCTTGGCCTCCGATAATAAGAGTCTCCATCTTGGTCGGTCCTGCGCCATCTCCCGCCAGTCGTCCGCTCTAAGGTTCTTAGAACCCACCCTACCCTTTAATGTAATACGATTCTATTTAACATGTGAATTTAAGGTTGTTTTTAAGCCATGTTCTGATCTGTCGAGTCGCACTCTTAAAGGTTCCCGGAGCTACGTATCTGAAACCTAATCCCCATTATTGTCCGACTTCAAGGTAAAAGCCTCCATTATTGAAATAAGCCAGCGAGTCATTGAAACGATGGTAGATTTTAAGAAATGCGGGGTTTTTTATACCGTCTATATCACAGGAATCGGAACCGAAATAATTTTCTTTCTTTCAATAATTATCAATCGTTTTTTATTAGCTTTACCATAAATCCTGGCAAACAATCAGACTAATATTATAAATGTGAAAGTTTATTTGTTGTCCGTCAATGACACCGAAACTATTGAACGGACTTTGATAAAAGTTATACAGATAATGTTTGACTCTTAATAATCTCAATTAAATACTTGCATGGGACAAAACACGAATGTCGATAACGCAGACAAGCCGCGGGTAAAAACTAGTAAAATAATGAATTGATTAGTAAGAAGTATTCAAATTAAAGTGATCAGTGAACCAAATCTAATTCAATTAAGTTGATTCTCGTAAATTGCATTTAGGGAATTACTAATCTTCGCAACGTTTGAAACAATATATTAAAACTAAAATTTGTAGTGAACGTTAAACACAAGGGAACGTTCCTGACTCCTACCCTTCTCTCTGGAATGTCTTTAAGTCGCTTCTTGCGACGCCCACGGAATGAAATAAGGTTCTATTCTAAGTGCCAGCCCAAAATAGAACCATGCCCTCTCAGCACTATCTCTAAACGAAATTGTTTAGTTTATTCCAATAGACCTTATTGCCCAATAGTCCGACAAATAAATCCAATTCTTTCCTATTGTGGGTACAACTAAACCCGTAAGCCAGCAATTCACGAGACCCTTCATTTGACAGAACCCTTTATTCCACTTTTTGTCTCGAGACGCTCTTATAAAAGCTTTGAACGTGTTTAGTTCGCATTTGTAGTGATACTACATACGTGTTGGGTCCAATAAGGATATATTGCTTTCGTGTAAACAGGGAAATGAATGAACTTTTGTGGTAAAAGTAGTTCACTTAATAAAAAAGGTTCAAAGGTCGACCTACGGCGGTTTGTAAGATGTAGGTTATGAGGTAGCACCTAAGTAATAAACAGTGATTGATGATGGTTGATCTCAATATGTCTCGATGGTTGAGAAAATGAACATAAATAACCTTTCCAAGGTAACATGTAACTTGTTTGTAACTTAAGATATTTTTGGTTCCGGAATAACTCTAAGCTTATGAAATCTAGGTGTAGTGATTAGAACCATTGCTATAGAATATGAATAATGGTTACATGAAATGAAGGAATTAAAATAAACATCTCTCTAGCAAAATGCGCAATTTACTAAAACGACAAGAGGTGCAATTCACTAACAAATGTCATGAACAAAATTAGTACTAAATTACGACTGTCGCCGATGACGCAGCGTTGAAATTATGACATTTGCGCTTAGTGAATTGCACCTAAGTATGTCGTCTTAGAAAATTGGTGTACTTCCAACCAAACATTCATCCCATAAATCGATAGATATAGTCTTTGTTACTCGCCGCAAAAAAAGTGTAACACTATCTATACGAATATTCCAAATTATGAAAAAACTCCCATGTAGAAGCTCGAAGAATTTCACAATGTATTTACTTAAGTAACTATGTACCATCAGGCGTGGGCCTTGACAATCATGTAAAACGTTTCGCGCGATAGCGAATAATATTCTATCTCTTCGCTTTTATTTCAATGCTCGTCGACAATCCCCTGACAGGCACGCTTCAGTCAACAGCACGTAATGAACAGCGAAGAATTGTTGACGAAAATAAAACGAAAATACGCCATTGTCTGAGGCAAAACTCTAGACGGATATTAGCAGGGCGATTCGCGTCCAAAGTTCGAGCCATTCAACCGATGCTCTTTTGTCGCGTTTAAAAATAATGAAACCCGTAAAAAGTCCACTTTGAATTTTATTAAATAAGAGTTTTTTTATGGTTGGTGATGCAACGAATAAGGAAAGACATCGAATTGTGAAGACATTTTTAAATATCTGATATACCGTTTTTGTTTTGTGAAAATTTTTGTTGGTAAAGTTGACAAAGAGGCAGGCCAAATTTTGTTCGATTAGTTGGCTTTATTTTTTATCAGACAATTTAAGCAAAAACTATACAGAAGCTATCAGCCATTAATCTCTTATACGAGCATAGTTTGATAAATCATACGCAAGAAAAATATCGAAGAGCGCTGCCCGCGTTCATTTAACTACCATCATTATTATGATTTACCCAGTAAAATATTAATTACTCGCTCGCTAATAAAGTCAATCAGCTCCATTGTTTTCAATTTATTAATAAACGACATATTCTAGTGCAAAAGTAAAATTGATAAATTTTACTGAGCTTTTGTGTGGATTGTCCATTTGTTGAGAAAGGTATAAAGCTAATATAACACTACTAGCGGCCGCCCGCAACTCCGTCCGCGTTGATTTCGATTTCCAATAGGCTTAAAGCCTTCCTCGTCAAATGGACTCTCAAACACAAAAATATTTTTTCAAATCGGACCAGTAGTTCCTGAGATAAGCGCGTTCAAACAAACAAACAAACAAATTCTTCAGCTTTATAAACTAGTATAGATATAGATGTGTGTGGGCAGAAATCAAAATCCACGCCGCCCCCGGCGGCCGCTTGTTATTACATATTAATGAACATTCCGTGCATCATATTTGTTTAATGTTATTTACTGCTAAAAATATAATGTTCCTATGCAAATTCAATCCGTATTATCGAATTCGTGGATCGTTATGATTCACCGCAAATCGGGAATTTCATAAATTATTAAAAGCATCCGACATCCAATTTATTTTTTCCCTTCTCTTAAAAAGAGTTTGATTTTTTCTGGGAGAGTTTTAATAATGTTAAATACATATGTTTTCTGATATTTGATTTGGCCTTAAAATTTCTCGATTGTCGTATCGCCATGGCCTCGTGGTTTAAAGGTTCGTATAATATAAGAATCTCCTAACTCCTAAATTGATTTGCTAGCTTAAGTTGGTGCATAAATCTAGAACCTAATATGAACCAAGTACATTACCCTAGCTTCGGTTTTAATAGAATGACAATGGTATACGCGGCCTTACCACAAACATGCCGTGTGCCTGTACGTAAGTACGAGTACATGTGCTGCACTCCCTTTACCTGGCTGATCGTAAGACCACCCGTCATGGCCGAAAATAGCAAGAAGGTTATTTTATATTTATGTTATATACAAAATTAATCGAAATTAAATTGTACATAAAAAAGGTCATTGCCTTGATCCACTTGACGGTGTCTTTGTCTGTCTATGCTTTCTATCACACGAAGTATTAAATAAAAGTTTATTTTCCTTCCAGCTATATAAGTGTCTATTCGGCACTTTCTTTTACAAGTGATTACTGCTAAATATCATTTACAGAGTCGTATGTGAATGCCATAAGATGGAAATTCCAATGTGTTTGCATTCATATCATCTAGGTAGAGACGTCGGAACAAAGACTCACTCTCTTTCATCTGCGGCGGATTATCCATCTACAATGTTTTGCCGGGACGCTTTGCATTCCCATGTAATATAATACATGTACAAAATATTCAAATTTGAACCTTAACACCTTTAACATAACGCTTTATATCTATAATAATATTATTATTTCTCGTAATTTTACACCCTCTTTGTTTTTACAAGTACGTGTTAAAATATGGATGCGAGCGTTGCGATTGTTTCGTATCTTTATGAGAGAAATCGCAGGTACAGACATAAAGGAACAGTTATGAAAAAGAGGTTATGAACTTTGCTCTTTGTGAACGGGACGTGTAAAATGGGAGGTGATTTTATTTACTCACATTTTGGAAGTGTGACTATGCTTGCGCATTTAATTGTGCTATTACAAGAGTATATCAAAATGCATAAGAATTGGTAATGTTTATTCATTTATTGTTACTTAAGTTATTTTATCATTGCATGCTACATTGGGCACATAGTCTTATAAAACACTAATCTTAATTAATACAATAATAAGCACCCTTTAAGAGAGTTGGTACGGAGAACGGTTTTGACAGCTTAACGTGCCTTCCGAAGCATGGCATCATCAGTTAATTCAAGCCTTCAATGTCCTAGAAAACCTACACAAAGAGGTGGTGTTGCCCACGGGACTCAAACCTATAGCCTCCGTGGTTTTTAGAGCCCAGCGCTCTAAACACTACACCACGGAGGCAATGCAATCTGAGAGGGCTTTTAATCACTAATTATAAAGATTCCATATTTTTAACCGACTTCAAAAAAGGAGGAGGTGTTCAATTCGTCTGTATGTATAATATATTTTTTTTTATGTATGTTCATCGATATTTTCGTCAATTATGGACGGATTTCAAAAATTTTTTTTTGTTGTGTAGAGTTCAGTTCTGAGGTGGTCCCATTTTCACCAGTCCAGGATCTGATGATGGAATCCAGGAGAAATCGAGGGCAACCACCGAAAATTGTATGCTCGTATGGTGTTTTTGTTTCGTAATCATGTCTTACTCAGGTATATGCTTCAGGGTGTCAACATTTGATGCTGCTGTCCTGATGATGATGCTACAGTACTCCTTAACGGTTAGGAGTTGGAAGGCAGAACTGCAATTTGGTCGATGGAAACTATTTAGTAGTATGTAGGGCTTACATGTTGCTTGTGAGGTATGCTTGAATCAACATCTGATGCTACTGTGCTGATGATGAAGCTACAGTACTCCTTAACGGTTAGGAGTTGGAAGGCAGAACTGCAATTGGTCGATCGAATGTATGTGGGGCTAACGTGATACTTGTGTATATTACATCCAGACCCACGGCGAGAAATCTCGCCGAGAAGTCTCGCTGGGCCTTCACGCGAGAACAAGAAATTTTCCACACTCTCATTCACTCTTAACAACAACTAAGTTCCTATTAATAATTAAGTTCACAACGCTTTTACACAACTAAAAATCATGAAATAAACAGACTTTTAAAAAAAAATTAAACCGACTTCAAAAAAACCGTAAACACAAAAAATTAACTAAAAATTAAAAAATAATTCCTAATATCTATTACCTCATACTGTAATTTTCCTAAACTATGTTAAGGTAATCTTAAACATACTAACTGAAGTCGGTGCCTGCCCAAAAACAGAAGAGAAGAAGCACCGAATTATTTTTTAATTTTTAGTTTATTTTTTGTGTTTATTCTACTAACTTATTTATAGCGCTATAACGAGAAGTCTCCGCACTTTACACGTGCTTCTCCATACTTATGTAATTTAAATAAGAAATACATTGTTTAGCCGTAACAATACGTAAATAAACTGTGTCAACAATGGATGTTTAATCCGTCTCACACGAGAGGAATAAAGCTAATTCACTACGTTATTCGGCGGCGGGAAACAAGGATAATGGTATTTCAAGTTGAAACAATGGTAGTCCTAATATTAAGTATAACTCATCGGATAACCAGGGCATGAGGTTAAATTTTAGAAGATTAAACTAACGCAAGACACGTAAGTGCAATATCCTTTTTGAAATACATCGAAGTGAGGCTTTTTAGATTGTGGATATAATTCAATTAAAGACTACCTACTGCTCACTCAATAAGGGAAAATCTATACTCATATATTAAAGCAGAAGAGTTTGTTTGAACGCGCTACTCTCAGTTATTACTGATTCGATTTGAATAAAATCTTTTTGGGTTGGATAGTCCATTTGTCGAGAAAGGCTTTAACCTATTATGTAACACTATGTTCGGGGAAACCTAAATCCACGGGGACGAAGTCGCGAACGGTCGCTAGTAAATAGCAAATCGTGAACCTCTGTTGCCCTATAAAATATTTGGAAGTTATTAAAAATCTTTAAAACATTCCTATTTTTGAATGCTGATGTCTTTAACAGACAGATTAGAAACTACCTAATTAATTGTTCCAAATTTTAATAATTCAATTTCATGAAGCTTCGCCAAAGTTCGCCGTTTTCAACGCTGTTGTAATCATTCTAAGCAGGTAACTACGAAACAACGCAAACTATTCTTAAGTAAGGATTACGTGTAGAGTATTTAATAAACGTCCAAACCCCAAAAGTTAAATTGGAAGCGGGCTTTGTATACTTTAAACTATTACACCCATGTCTGGGCTGGCGTAAACTTAACAAATTGTAGTTAGGCCTGATCGGTACGGACGGGCGATTTATCACCATTCGGGATGTCTACGTCATGACTTGCTCAGGCTATGAATAACTAAGTCGTGGATAAATACAGGTCTGCACTATAGTTATGGAAAGATGAACTACTAACGCATTCAAACATTTCGTTTTTCGAAAGGTTGACTGGTAGAGAATGTTTTTAGCGTTAAGTCCGCCCTTTGTACCTTACTTACGTATGTGGTCAATAAAGTTTTTATAAATAAATAAATAAACTACTTATTACTTACTTATTAATTGATATAAATAGATTCATATGTTTTCTATTTTTCGAGTCACTTATACTTGGGTCAAAAGGAATAGTGATGTTAGTTTTCAAGACGTATTTCTTATAAATTAAGTTTCACTTTAAAATAAAATATTTACTACAAAAAAAAATCGTGATGTGTCTGCTCCGTTTTATAGTTCACTGTATATAGAATAAGTTACATTAATAAAAATGTATGAGTACGTTTAAAAATTAAAATTATAAAAACTAGTTAAGAATTGCAGCTCTACTTAGTTGTAATTTAAACGGTGCTGTGAAAAAAATACCAAGAAATGCTTAATTCGCGCATTACAAAATAGTCATACCTTGTTTTAAAAATAGTAAAAAACACACATCAACGCAATCTTTACAGGGTGAAAGGGGAAGTATCAAAAGAGGTATTTAATTTGAAGCACGTCACGAACAGAGTCTGCAAAGTTGCTAAATATTGTAATTTAACATTAGTGTCGGAAAGTTCCAAGTTCCACATAAAACGCTGTGGAGACTTTTCGATGTAAAAGTTGAACGTTTTCGCGGAACTTATAACTTTTTAAGTGATAATTTAAGGCGTACAACAATTAAAAGTACCTAGATTTTGGACAGTTTTATGATACAATGTGAATCTCAACTATAACTATCTGTCCTAGTCCTATATCACTGAACGATTTTGGACAAAAATATAACAAACAGAATAAGCGTTTATTGACTAAAATTTTCTCTGAAGCTTAACTTTTTCTTTGTGTCAAATAATTTCATTACGTTGAAATAATTGTCTGTACATTCTACTTAAAAAAATCGGTGTTGAATCATACGTTAATTAATTTTAAATAGGTGGTTTCACTGACACCACTAACAATTAATATAAGTAAAATGAAAAATCAGATACATATACAATGCAGAATTTTGCACATAAATTCGAATCTGGCTTTATGTCAGTCTATTTACATTTTCTCTATGAAGGAACCTTTGAGCAAATAGGACAAAATCAACCTACCATCTCAATAAAACCCTAAAAATAACTATGTATATCCAAAGCTACTCATAATAATAAATACTCCTTCGTCACGCGACGCCACAAAAAATGAATAAGCTCAACGTAATAACTTCCTATCGGGATAAAGAGGGATACACCTTAACGTCAAACGTGGGCCGGGATACTGTATTGAACTGGCATATTTGCGGCTTTTAAGGAACTATAAATAATGTAGAACGAGTGTGTATCGTAAAAAGTTCTGACTTCACCGAAATGTTACAAAATCTTATTCACTTTTAAAGCTAAATATCATAGCATTAAACAACAAAAGTTAAGTACTATTTTATATTGGTAAACGTTTTCCCACAGTTAAAGATACGAACCCCTTAACAGCTTCATTGAGCAAACAGGACGGAATAAACCCGTCCTGTTTGCTCAATGAAGCAATCTCCCTCTTTATAAATCCTTAAAAATAACTATTTCCAAAGCTACTCACAATAATACAGTCCCCGTCACGTGGCGCCTCAAAATATGAAAACTTCCTATTGGGGTAAAGAGGGACGGTCACCAAACCGTCACGGGTGCGCCGGAATACTGTACTAAACTGGCATATTTGCGGCTTTTAAGAAACTATAAATTGTGTAGAACGAGTATTCGTGAAAAGTTCCTACATCACTGAAATGTAAGAAAATCATAAGCACTTTTAACGCTAAATATCATGGCATTAAACAGCAAAAGTTTTTATATTGACAAACGTTCCCACAGGGAAATATATCAAACCCCTTTACAGCTTCATTGAGCAAACAGGACGGAATAAACCCATCCTCTCTAGAAAATCTTAAAAATAACTATTTCCAAAGCTACTCACAATAATAAACTCCTTCGTCACGTGGCGCCTCAAAATATGAATAACTTCCTATCGGGGAAAAGAGGGACGGTCACCAAACCGTCAGAGGTTCGCCGGAATACTGTACTAAACTGGCATATTTGCGGCTTTTAAGGAACTATACTCGTAAATCGTGTTATACGAGTGGTGTCTGGAAGAGACGTCGCGACGGCTCGGCTGTGCAGCGAACTGGGCCACAGTGTAATGTAGAAGAGTAAGTTTGATTACATATCATGATGAAAACTCACATACAATTGTATGGCACGATTAGCATACAGCAATGAATGCCTAAAATATTACAATATATAAAAATTAAAATATTACGAAAGGCAAAATAAATTGCAATCGAAAGCTATAATAAAAATAATGTGATGACGATGAGTTTGATCGTCCTTAGAAAACTGGAGATTGTATTTTGTTTTAATATTAATAAAATTATAGTTGCCGGTGTAGAGGCAAAAGCTTTGATCTTTTTTGTGATTGTTATATTGAACTTTAAATAAGCCCATATTGCAGTGCAGGATACAGTGGGATACCCCACAGCCCACTGTTAAACTTTGAACCTGTAGATGGCATTGGGATGCAACGGTTCAAAGTGAACCACTCTATTAGATTCATGTATGTTCAAAACTTTTGTATGCAGTTGGTTCACTGTTCTCGTTTACGATACTGAAAGTTTGGTTTTTTTCTACTAAATTTGGTACAATGCCGTCGAAATCTGTCGATACTGTCGTGACAGATCATTAATTCACCTATGAATCCAGTGAGTTACGATCGGCCGTATGGTTGACTGTAGCGTGTATCGGTATTTCTTTTTCAGCCATTATTTGGATAAATTGTACGAGGAAATCGGTATTTTCTTTTTAATAAAAGATCTTCAACATTTTTTGTCGACAGACATCTTTTTCAGTTAATAAAGTTAATTTTAAATAGAAAACTTATTTCTACAAGCCAGATAACGTTTTAAAACCTGAATCAGTTAATAACGGCAGCAAAAAATCTGTAGTTTGTTTTTGTTGAACATATCAGAAACTACTGGTTCAAAGTGAAATATTATTTTTGTTTTGGATAGACCATTTGTCGACTAAGACTTTAAGCTACAATATTATAACACTATGAATGCGGAATCCGAAATCCACGCGGACGGAGTCGCGGACGGCCGCTAGTTTTGAGTATAAAAGTTAAAATTTATAATATGTAGTTTGTATCTACGGCTTTTGTTGGATAAAACAAGCCCCGGCCCGTATAAAGTTTTGAGAATTATTATTTTCCTCAAAAGGCTTACCTTTTAGTTTAAATAGTTAATTCTAATACTATCCATAGAACTACCGTTCCTCCCTTAAACAACTCACGGGTAACACAATAGGTCAATTTGGGCTAATGGTCCCGCTAAAGTTCGTCATCGGAACAAGCACAACAAACAATAAAGTTTCGCAAAGACAGATTAATGATAATAAATGAACAAAGCGGTTATTTGAGTACAAACAAAACCGTAAGGCGATAATGGCTTATAACAAGAAGCTTTTAAGCCTACGAAGTAAATATGATGAGTCTATTGATATCCTAGGGATCTATCAATAAATAAATAAATGCCTTGGACTAACACACCAATTGCTTAGCCCCAAACTAAGCTCGAAGCTTGTACTATGGAAGCTAAGGAACGGATAGACGTACTTAAATCTATCTATCTATCTATCTATCTATCTATAATATATAAAGCTCGATTTCTATCTATAATATATAAAGCTCGATTACCACTCACTGACTCACTCACTGACTCATCGGGGCCTTTTTTCGCAGTGTTGCCAGCTTCGGACTCGAAACCAATGTATGGGAGTTTTGTTCGGATCGCCAATCAATCTGGAATTTTTTTATTTTTTTTCCAAAAATCCAAGATGGCGGCCATGTTGGTGGTCCTATGTCCAAACCTATTACCCCTGGAGATGTCAAATTTTCTGGGGTCGTAGTCTGTGGGGAAAGGTTGGGATTTAAAAAGAAAAATGTCAGAAAAACAAAATGGCGGCGCCGCCATCTTGGCTTGAAAATCGGAAAATCGACCTTTTTTTGCGGGGCTGTGTCTCTGGACGGGGCAGAGATAATTTGTTGTTTTTTTTTGCGTTTCGTCAGAAATATAGTCAATTTTAATCTCAGTGTTGCTAGATGCAAAAATTCAAGATGGCGGCGCTGGCAGAGACGATTTTGTCTGTGTCAAAAATTTAGCAATTTTTTGAACTCATTTTTTTGGCGGATGGCAACACTGGACAGATTCGGTTCTTTACAGTTTTGGTGGAGAATTTATCTGAGAGTTGCCAGAAGGGAAAACATTCTACCACGTTCTTAGTAGATTTTTGACATTTGGTCCAATTAGTAGAAAATGACTTTTTGACAGCTGGCCGAAATCCGAGTATGCAGTTTGGTGGCAACTTTGGTGGTCAAGGGCCTTTCGGTATTTTTTTCGAAATCATCTGGCAACACTGGGAGCGGCGGGGAAAAATCGATTTTTTGGACTTGGTGACTTTGAAAAATTCCTGTGGCAACACTGGGCGTTGTTGGTTGGAAATTGAAACGGTATTCGAAGTGGTATATGATGTTGTTTCAGCAAAAAAATTGGCTGTCAAAAATCCAAGATGGCGGACGCGTAGGCGGCCATTTTGTGAAATGAAAAATTTTCGAAAAAAATGAAATTGATTTTTCGGGTAGTTGGCAACACTCTACGCGAATGTGTTGTATGGCGGCTTTGCCAGTCTCAATGTCCAGTATTGCCAGGTGGAAAAAGATCTTGGTAGTTTTTGGTAGTTTTTGCTCCAGGGGCCAAAAAAGGGTCGAATCGAAATAGCTGATTCGGCGAAAAATCGAGGCCACGAATCCGTAGTCCGGAGGGTGTCTATTGACCTTTTGGTAGTTTTGTCTCTTTACGCTGGCAACACTGGCAGTGAGGATTTTTTGAATTTTTCGGGACATGGTCGACTTCGCGGACCTCTCTGGCCCAAACTATAAAAAATACAAAAAAAGTAAAAATGAGGTTCGACGCTGTCTATGGTCCAGACTATGGGAAAAATACGCGCCGTCAAAAGTCCAAGATGGCGGATGAGCTGGCGGCCATTTTGTAAAAAGTAAAATTTTTCGGAATTTTCAAACCCGTTTTTGACGACCTTGGCAACACCTGACAGAGTTGGCTTGTATAGCGGCCACGTTTGTACAAGTGCCAACTATTGCCAGATGGAAAAATATTTTGGTAGATTTCGGTAGATTTGGCCGAGGGGCCCGAAAATGGGTCGAATGGAAATACGGTATTTGGAGAAAAATTAAGTATGAGCGATTGTGGCATCTAAGGTCCTCAATGACGTTAGGGTAGAAAATTGAAAATCACCTGGCAACACCGGGCGTGAGGAGCAAAAGAAAATTTTCGACATGGTCATCTACCAAGACCTGTTGGGCCAACTGGGTGCGGCGGAGAAAAAAAGTAAAAATGCAGTTTGATCCGGTATATAATGTAGTATATGGGAAAAATACGGGACGACAGAAAACCAAGATGGCGGACGCGCTGTCGGCCGTTATGTGAAATTTTCACGTTTTCAAAACTTTCAACTTGAATTTTCGGCCACTTCGTGAACGAGACGGTGGTTTGAAATGTACTAAGCGTTTGTGTGTTTTGGTATGAGGTATTGCCAGGCGAAAAAATATTTTGGAAGATTTTGGTAGTTTTTGAGTTGAGGCCCGAAAACGTCGAAAATAGAAATAGCGGTTTTTTGCAAAGTTCATTCCCAAGGCGTTGCAGATTGGAGGGTCTAAAATGACATTTGACTATTTTTATCAAAGTGGTCTGGCAACACTGGGAGGTACGACGGCTCAAACTTTTTCGGCAGGGGTGTCTTTGAGGATCTCTGGAGGGGTCAACATTGGCCTAAGAGGAAATGTGAAAATGCGGTTATTTGTGTAGATAAGATTTAATTCTAGGAAAAATACGAAAAAAATTCCAACCAAGATGGCGGACAGGTTAGCGGCCATTTTGTGAAAAGTTTTAGTTGAGAAATATTTTAAACTGATTTTTCGGGTAGATAAAGGCGCGATAGGGGAAAATGTTGCATGACCTTTATTGTAGAATAGACTTTGATCTACAATGTGGTAAAAGAGTTTACCCCATTTTCAGGGTAATTTACGAGTTCTAGGGGAAAATGTCAAAACTCGAAATATCAACTTTTGGGCAAAAATTTCTATGAGGACCTGTCAAATGTCGTCTTTTGTTTCCATTTTGGCCATATTTTTATTAATTCTATTTGAAACCTTGAAAAAATTGCAAAATTGTTTTTTGATTTTCCCCTTACATTTTGTACTGGATCGAGCTTTATATGGGGCACGCGGTACTGTGACTTTGTATGGAAATTTTACAAGTGCTTGAAAACTGTTTAGTGGTACTGAAATACTTGTTGGAGAAGTAAGTTAACGCTGTAAGGACTGCATTTGAGGTATGTTTGGTTTGTAGAAACGAATCGCTGCCAAAACCGACTCCACGTAGTCTTGTTTGCCCTACCCCTAGAGTGCAATATAAGCCCGCGTAGGCGCGGAGGGGCGTGGCGGCCCGTGAGCTGAGGAGCAGGTGGTTTGGAAGCTCGAAGCCGCGACTGAGGCTGGCCGGCAGAGCCGGCCAACAAGTCGAAGTTGCGGTGAAGAGCGTAAACCATCTGCGACGAAAAGATCGCGTGGGACCGCCGGAGCCTCGCAGCGCCGGAGCCGTGACAGAAGCCATGGCTGCTGCACGCCTTCTTGCATGCTTTTAAATAATAATGTGAAATATTTTAAACGTTTTTAATTGCAGACTGGAGCAATATAGAGTTATTGGTTAGTTATATTGATGACATTATCATACAAAGTTTGCACTAAAAATGAAAAGTATAGGTGTTGAAGAAAATATTAAAATCTATCTGCGAGGCCGAAGGCCGAGCGCCGCGAGGGCGAAGCCCGAAGCGGCATAAAGTGAATCAGTAGGTCTTAGTTGATGGCTCTCGGGGCGTCGAAAAAGGACTAGGAACCCGCTGACGGACGGTCCAAGCCAGCCATGTAATTTTGCGAGGCCGCAGGCCGAGCCACGGCGAGGCCGAAGGCCGAGCGCCGCGGAGGGCGAAGCCCGGGAGCGGCCCCGTCGCGGAGCGACCTAGCTCTGGGCGCGACCGCGTAGCGGGCGCCCCGAGCTAGTCTATATCTATAAAACTCAAAGGTGACTGACTGACTGACATAGTGATCTATCAACGCACAGCCCAAACCACTGGACGGATCGGGCTGAAATTTGGTATGCAGGTAGATGTTACGACGTAGGCGTCCGCTAAGAACGGATTTTGATTAATTCAACCCCTAAGGGGGTAAAATAGGGGATGAACGGTAGTATGAAACTTTGTCAATTTTAAACCTATCAGGCTGAGATTTTGCATACATAAAGCTACTATGACGTAGGCATCGCCTAATCAATGAGATTGATAAATTCCAACCCCCTACGGGGTAAAATAGGGGATGAACGGTAGTATGAAACTTTGTCAATTTTAAACCGATCGGGCTGAGACTTTGCATACATAAAGCTACTATGATGTAGGCATCGCATAAGCAATCATATTGATAAATTCCAACCCCTAAGGGGGTAAAATAGGGGATGCACATTAGTATGAAACTTTGTCATTTTTTAACCGATCGGGCTGAGACTTTGCATTCATGAAGATAATATGACGTAGGCATCCCCTTTTAAAGATTATTTGAAAATTCCACCACTAACGGGAAAAATAGGTGATAAAGAAACCGAAATCCACGCGGACGAAGTCGCGGGCGCCCGCTAGTACTTTTATAAACATTCATGACTCGAGTACAAATGCCGATGTTCATCACACAAACATTTGCCCCTAGCGGGATTCGAACCCGCGACCCTTGGTTTTGTGGCCAGGGTCTCTAGCCACTCGACCAACGGGCCTGTCATCATTACAATTGAAAGACGGAGTTTTATTAATAAGGTTTCTAAATGCGGACTTGTATCAGACAGTTTCGGAACTACTACATTATTATAGTAGCCTTAGGAATTTAATTATGGAAAGGTCCAGAATTCAACTCCTTAATAAAATTAAGGCCAGACCCTAGAAGCACTAGAACAATTTAACTTACCAATTCAATTGCTGAACGAATTTCTGTATGGGAGAGAAAATATTATTGATTTCAAAGTTAACTCTTACTTTGTTTTTGATAGGATAGCTAGTACCTGCGTACACAATGGATTAATTGAATGACTATCTTGTACAAAAATCAGTCCTTATATTAGACAGGTGATCGAAACGGGTGACCTAACTTCAAAGTTAAATGGAACTTCAAGGTCTATAAGCAGGACCCTTGTTATTACACATACATGAAGGTATATTATTCATGAGTGTTCGATATTGAGTTAATAGCCTCTTAACAACAATACGGGATTTCAATTAACGCCTATCTGATATTCACGGGTTGTACTATACTCGTGATTATGTTTTGTCGATTATTGTGTTAAGGAGAATGATTGGAAAAGCATTATCTGTAGCAGCTTAACATAAGAATTGGTTCCTAGAGTACATGATTAAGTAGCAATCAGGGTTGAATTTAGAAATGGGTTTTGAAGGGCAGGTACATTAATCGTAACATTTACAAGAAAAAACGTTAGTAGGCAACCATCCATATCTTTTTGAGATATTTTGATCTGCATTAACAGATTTTGGAAAAGTTACAGTCTGCTAACAAAAATCCCAATACGTATTAAATTGGATAAAAAAATAGCCTATTTCATTTTTTTTTGACTGTAAATTTTTTTCAAAATCTGTGAATGCAAATCAAAATAGTTTATGAATGGTTGCCTAAAACATTTTCTTGTAACTGTAACGATTAATTAACCTGCCCTTTAAAACCCTTTTGAAAA
The DNA here is from genome assembly GCA_958496325.1 of Nomophila noctuella. Classification (NCBI taxonomy): domain Eukaryota; kingdom Metazoa; phylum Arthropoda; class Insecta; order Lepidoptera; family Crambidae; genus Nomophila; species Nomophila noctuella. The sequence goes on along the minus strand of OY292490.1, from coordinate 10,965,364 downwards.
TTCCACCCTGTACATGTCGATACCTTAAATCTCAAATGGCGTAACCACCAAAACACAACTTTTCAGGAGAGCAAAAAAACAAAAAAAAATTTTTGATTAAATCATAACTTTATATATTTTAATACTATAAAAATGTTGTATACATCAAATTTCTTAGAATTTTGAGATGAAGGCTTCAGTTAGAACTATTTGCACCTAAATCTTATATTTTAAAAAATAGAAGTCGGTTACGACTTCTGAAAATATGACAAAAAGGCGTTTACACCCTATAAAAAACACGATTTTTTTGAGATTAAGGTCGTATCTCCCATTAAATTCATAAAAAAATACAAAATAAGGGGTATTTTCTACTTCTTTTATTGAATTAGGTACATTAAACGGGTAAGAGGATTTTAGGAAACAAAATAAAATCTAAAAAAAGCCAAGGCCGAGAGAATAAGAAGGCCTAGTTCGATTAAGCAGTGTAGTGGTATAAAAACGACCCTTATTCTTAGCAACAATGATTTCTACTTATATTAATATAATATTTACGTAATAATCAACTTTAAAATTCAATTAAAGTCCTAATGGAGTTAGAAAAGATTACAAAAATTGTATTAATTTAAGAATCAATGAATCAAGTAGCTACGCCACGACCATTGCGATGGGCTCTTACCTCCCATCGCAATGGCCGACATACTTTTAATCAGCAAGAAAGACACCTTCCTCCTTATAATGTCATCGTATCAGCTCACTCTGATTTCCTAAATTTTATTATTAAAATTGTGCACAGACGGCATTATCCCGAAAACATATCATGAAGAATATCACCCGCGATTACCAACAGCAGAAGATGTGCCAGATGTATTACCAGGCACTGATATAGAGGACGGAGTTACAGACACAAAAAAATACTGTTTTTTTATGTTTGATTGTTTTTGATACTTTCAATTTAATTTTCTTGACTGATTATTTTAAATTAAGGCTTTCTAAAATCTCTTACTTTTTGAACGTAGCTACTTGATTCTTAAATTAATACAATTTTTGTAATCTTTTCTAAGTCCATTAGGACTTTAATTGAATTTTAAAGTTGATTATTACGTAAATATTATATTAATATAAGTAGAAATCATTGTTGCTAAGAATAAGGGTCGTTTTTATACCACTACACTGCTTAATCGAACTAGGCCTTCTCATTCTCTCGGCCTTGGCTTTTTTTTTAGATTTTATTTTGTTTCCTAAAATCCTCTTACCCGTTTAATGTACCAATTTCAATAAAAGATGTAGAAAATACCCCTTATTTTGTATTTTTTTAAAGAATTTATGGGAGATACGACCTTAATCTCAAAAAAATCATGTTTTTTATAGGGTGTAAACGCCTTTCAATAATAAAAATTGTGTGTGGTGTAAACGCCGAAACCGAAAAATGATGTCCCTTACCCCCTTGTATTTTTACTTTTTTTTTCACTTTACAATAATTTCTAAGGGCGTAACCACCAAATAAAGTTGGCTATGTGTGATACGCCATATTAATGTATTAAAATATCTCGTTACGCCCTGACGTTGTTCATGCATTAAATTTATAGCTGCTTACGACCTCTTTTACCTTATAAAAAGTGTTCAAATCTATAAAAAACATCGGGTCGTAATGACCATTTTTTTGCGAATTTCAGGATTTTAAATATACAGATCGATAGAGAAAAAAAACTGAATAAAACTGCATTCAAAAGTCATTTTGACCAATTTGGCGCTTACGCCATTTGAGATTTAAGGTATCGATGTACTACTAAATATCACATTAAATAAGTCAGTTTTAAATGAAAAGCGAAAGTGAGTACATGTTACAGTATTACATGCGCTGTCGATTGAAAACTTTCAGAACACTGCCAATTAAAAACTTCTCTTTTACTAGCTCGCATATTTCTGTAACATTCTACATTGTTTTCTATAGATTTTGAATGAGGTAGGTGCGAAGGATGAACTTATCTCATTTATTAATAAGATACATTCAGAATGATCAATTTTATTTAAATTATATGTATACGGCAATATTATTGAATGAATGTTTTCCTTTTTTAATAATATTGTTTTAGGTAGAGCACTTAAGTAAAAATAGACATATCCGTTAAGTTTTAACTTTTAAACAAGTTTCAAAATTTATTATACCTACTACAAAAATTACATTTTTAAAATCTGATAATTGTGAAACCAATAAGTGAAATTCCTGCTTAGGTGGCAACTCACCCACTTAAAATTCAGCCAATGGCTGAGTTTCCACCTTTTAAAATGTTAGTGGTAATCTCACCCAAAACTTTAGCCGATGTAGGTGAGACGACTATTCCGAAATTTCGGCATCGTCCGCTCACCCAGACTGAAAATATGTTATTAACGCACACTCTTTTAGGGAAACAGTGACTAAGTCGAACTGAAAGAAATGAAAAAAAGTTAAAAAAAAGCTGAAAAAAAAAACTATTTTTAATAATTACGAGTACTCACTGACCCGGTGTACTTCGTACCGCTTTACATCCGATTCTTTTTTTGCAGCTATTTTTTTAAATATTTCTTTATGGTAACTATCCTAGTACTTTAAGAATTATTATAGAGTTTGCGTTAATAACAAATTTTCAGTCTGGGTGAGCGGACGATGCCGAAATTTCTGAATAGTCGTCTCACCTACATAGGCTAAAGTTTTGGGTGAGATTACCACTAACATTTTTAGAAGGTGGAAACTCAGCCGTTGGCTGAGTTTTAAGTGGGTGAGTTGCCACCTAAGCCGAAATTCGTTCTCATTAACAACACAGAAGAGAGAATTGTAAAATATGCTCCGTGGACAAAGCATTCAACGCCGAAGTACACGCACAGATATAATTTTCAGAAAATTCATGTATTTTCTACAAATAAAAAAAAGCTTAATTTCGCTTAATTTCTGTTGTATTTTAATGATATCGAACAACTACGCATCGCACAAACAAATTGGAAAACAATTATAAGAACTAAGCAATTAAACAAAAATCGTTATTTTGTCAATGTTCCTGTAAAAATGCCAGTGTGTGTAGTTTCGTATTTCTTGAAACCAGAGTATATTATTTCTCTAAACAAATATTTTTGTAAAGGTAACGTAGAACCGAGTGAAATGAATATGTAGGTCCCATTACTACCTTTGCGTGGGATTCATAAACATCCTTCTTACCATTTATGAAAACATTCGCCCGTTTATATTTCCACCTTCATTTTATAAAAGTCTCATTATGTCTCTCTATTTCATGCATTTCTCTAGTTTCACGAGAAAACTTAAAAATAAATATTTTGTTTAAAATCCTCTTTCTCATTAAACTACTCTTTCTCGTATCTCATTCAAGATTTATTGTCCTAGCGTAGATTTTAATACGCCTCTATTTCATTAGTTTTATCTGTATTTCCTTGAAACAAAATGTATACTTTTATTTTATATATAATTATTATTAAAGTAAAGATTATGAAAGTTAAGTTAAGAGACTGATTTTATTTAATTTAAAAAAAAAAACTTAATAATTATGATCGATATTAGAGCCTAACTATAAATAAATAATATGAAGATTTGTTTATAACTTTTATGTACACGTTAAAGTAATTATGAATCGGCATTGAGCTTTTACTCGTAGTAGTAATAGCTCAATGTGAATCGGCAACATTTCTGATCATTACAAAAAGGTATTTATATTTCTTTAGTTAGTATTAAATAATAAAATGGATTAATGTAGCAATTCCTCATGCTATCGAATTAAATTATCCTACATTTTCAATGTTTATAACAAGAGTGACATCCATTTTGACCTTTGAACGACACATCTTAACCTTCCAAAATTTGTTGTAAAGTTTGGCCTCACATCCAAGCACTTTTCATGCACAAAGTTATTTAACTTCAAAGATTGCTGTCATTATGCCTCCTTGCAAATTTTCGCTAATTGTTGGGAACTGTTCTTGAATTTCTCCTGAGAGTGCACTTAGTTATTTATAAGAATGTTTTGGAATGCCCTACTTTTCAGGTGATTGGTTAGAAATGTTTACTGCTATTTATTATTCAATTGCATTACTCGCTGTGGTAACAATTCATATTAATGTTACAATTTTAATTTAAACGGTAAGCTTCTGGCTACCTCTATTCACAAAGGTAAAATACGTTGACAAAGCTATCCCTAGTTGTGTCCCAGAAATATTAATTTTGGATGTACTTGAAAATGTGGTTTGGTGAACACAAACCGTTTCCGATAAATTTAATGTTTTGCCCAGGGATTTATTTCAGTTCCGCTTATTTAAAACGAAAAAGGATTAATATTATATTGTTTCACTTGTATAAAATTTAGTCCCAAATGTAGTCAACATTTTCAGCGTGTAAATGATAATATACATTGCATGCTGTCAGTCTAGTACACGTTAGTCAACATTACAACAGGACTAAACGCGATATTATTTAAATATACAGCTGAGTCGAGTGCACTTACTGCTTGACGTTTCGGCTGCAAAGCTGCAGCCGTGGTCACAAGCGCACTCAGGTCAGTAAGAACTCAGTAAATAAAAAAATAAAGTTAAGTATCAGCCTTTTATTGTCCCACTAAAGGCCTCCATCATTTGAAATCATGTTTTCGTTACAAATATGGGTTTTGGCTTGATCACCACGCTTGCCAAATGCGGATTGTGATCACAGGCCCGGGCTGTGTTCGGATTCTGAACTTGAGAAAAATCAACACAATGTTTGCCCGACCCGGGAATCGAACCCAGGACCTCAAGACCAAGGCCCGGTGCTTAAATTACTAGACAATCGAGGCGTCTCAAGACTTCAGTCTCGTTATAAGGTTGGCTAATTATAATGCAACGCGATAACGTGTAATTTTATAGTACACGTTCTAGAAATCGTCTAAAATAGTCCAGTAATTTTAGCAATTTTGATACACGATCTGCGGAATAATTCCTAGTGAGCTGAATTTTTGTATACGCCTTTATTATCATATTTTTCACATCATCATTACAGATGATGTGAAAAATCGACATTGATATCGTGCCGGCTAAAAAAGTTATAGGGGTCCAAACGTCACGAAAATCAGTTTTTCGCAAATATCTCGCGATCTATTGCTCAGAGGTCAATATTGGTTTCATAAAAGTTGTTCGTCGTAAAATTGTCTACAAAAAAGGTCTCTTGCAATTTTCTGTAGAATTAACCGTTTTTGAAATAGAGACTAGAATGCACTCACATATGGTATTGTATACAGTACGCCACATGCAAGGCATAAAACCCTATTGTTTGTTTTTTTCCCTTTTTTGTTTGTGTGTTTTTTGTTAGTACGATGTTCTACATATATAAATATAAAGGACTTGTAATACTAGTACAGTAAGGAAAATAGGAATATCAACTATAAAAAACTAAGTGGCAATTTATTTGTCACTTTATAACTCAAGAACGGGCTTACCGATCCAAACCAAATTTTTAGGGTTTGTACAGACTATTTAGTAGATGTTTTATGTGAAGTTTGCACAAAATCGGTCGCTTCACTTTATACGTTGCGAAGCACGTACCGGGCCGCTAGTAATGATATAGATATGCTATGTCCAGTGACGTTTGGACCCCTATAACTTTTTTAGCCGGCACGATATCAATGTCGATTTTTCACATCTTCATAACAATATCATAATAAAGGCATATACAAAAATTCAGCCCACTAGGATTTTTTTCGCAGATCGTGGATCAAAATTGCTAAAATTCACATTGCATATCTATATCATTACAAGCGGCCCGGTACGTGCTTCGCTACGTATAAAGTGAAGCGACCGATTTTGTTTAAACTTTACATAAAACATATTATACTAAATAGTCTGTACAAACCCTGAAAATTTGGTTTGGATCGGTGAGCCCGTTCTTGAGTTATAAAGTGACATAAAAATTGCCACTTAGTTTATTGAAGTTGATATTCCTATTTTCCTGACTGTACTAGTATTACAAGTCCTTTATATTTCTATATGTAGAACATCATACTAACAAAAAAACACAAACAAAAAAGGGACAAAAACAAACAATAGGGTTTATGCCTTGGTATGCGCCGTACGGTATACAATACCATATGTAAGTGCGTTCTAGTATCTATTTCAAAAACGGTTAATTGTACAGAAAAATGCAAGAGACCTTTTATGTAGACAATTTTACGACGAACAACTTCTATGAAACCATTATTGACCTCTCAGCAATAGATCGCGAGATATTTGCGAAAAACTGATTTTCGTGACGTTTGGACCCCTATACCTTTTTAGCCAGCACGATATCAATGTCGATTTTTCACATCATCATTACAATATCATAATAAAGGTGTTTACAAAAATTCAGCTCACTAGGAATTATTCCGCAGATAAAAGCTAAAATTCCTGGACTAAGAATCCTATTGTGCCAAATTGAGTGATTGAAATCAAACAGCATGGAGGAAAAATTTAAAATCGACGATTAAATAAACTTTCAATAAATCACACACTGTTTGGGCCAAGGATAAAATGACATATCTGCGGGATTCTGGGGGACCAACTCACCCACCAGATAACAAATATGACGTATGGCCATCATTTAACGCTACCAAACCAAAAGGGACCGGATTCGTCTAGCCAACTTATTCTGAGATGTAATTCATTGAGATTTCAGTTCATCCCTTGGGAGGTATTGTTTTAAGGACTTAGATGTGTTTCGCTCATCTTTGAATTCAAGCAAAATTGTACTTTTGCTTAGAATTTTCTAGCTCGAATTTGTTTGATTTTATTCACATGGTGTTAGACATTATAAAATAAGGTTGAATGAATATAAATTTAATAATACCTAATGGACCGTATAATCCCAAAAATGCTGAGCAATCTTGACTTACTAAGATAAAAAAATATTTGAGATTATTATCTGGTACACCTGATTCGACCTATATCCCGTTTCCTAAGTATTGTAAGTAAACAGATTTAATATCGAACGCAAGCAATGTTCACGATAAGCGTTTGATTATAGAAAACAATTAATTTATTACAAAGTTCCGGCTTGGTTTGCGTTAATCCAACGTCTGTATCTGACTGGCATCAATCAAGTTCGGAAGTTAGTCCACAATATTTAAGCGAGAAAATTAGTGATTCCTTGAAAATTATCTTAGTTAGGATTTCTGAGCAATTAGTTAATTGACGATTTGTCTTGAAATTGATTTTAGGCAGGTCTTATTTTTCAGAGACTTGAAAAAATTGAAACCAGTTTTTTTTTATTTTCCTTAAATTGTGATAATTCTGGCTGAAGTTAACTCCCTCGTTATTCTTTCTGTTTTTCTTACAAAAAAGGCCTTTAAATATATAGTAATATCGTATTACAATTAAAATTAAATTGTGGTCAATATGGTTAAAGATAATATAAGAAATCAATTGCACATAGAAAAAAACCTTTCTTTTTCAAAAAAAGTATCGATGCGGAAAAACCCAAGAAAAAATATTAAAAAGTTTTCATAACTATTTTTAAACAATCCGTAACACTGGCCATTACCTTCTATCCGAACGTTCGAACTATCCAAAAAATTCCGTGTCGCAAGTTACCTTTTCAAAAATGGAACACGATAATTCACAGTGTCATGGCGGCCGCGCGACTTGCGCGCTCAACGACGCGCGGCAGACTGCGGGGCGGCCGTACCGTTTGATTTGCAAAGCTGTGATGGATATAGGAGCGTATGCCATGTGCCATCTTAGCTCGGTCAATCGGAACTAGTTAGCCTAGATTAATCACACAATAACAGAGTGTATCTGAGCTGAGGTTGATAAGCAAGTGAGTAATGCAAAGTTGTGTCTTCTTGCGGAGTTGGTGCCACCAGCCGTACCGTTTGATTTGCAAAGCTGTGATGGATATAGGAGCGTATGCCATGTGTCATCTTAGTTCCGTCTATCGCAACTAGTTAGCCGAAATTAATCACACAATAACAGAGTGCACCTGAGCTAAAGGTAATAAACAAGTTAATCATTCAGAGTTGTGTATTCCGCCAGACCATTTGATTTGCAAAGCTGTGATGGATATAGTAGCGTACTATGCCAACTGCCAACTTAGCTCGGTCAGTCGGAACTAGTTAGCCTAGATTCATTACACAATGATAATTCATTCGAACTGTGGATATGATCTAGCTATATCGGGCCAGCGGATCCTGGATGAGAGTGAATAACCGGCAGGTTTACCCTACTGACCAAGGCCAGAAGGACCCATGTGGTTTTAGCGGATAGAACGACTTTAGGGTATCCTAGATAGACTTTTGTCAATCAATGGCTAACATGGCGAACATGACCGAAGAACCGATTCAGGACGTTGGGGTACCTCCATGCATTTGCATGCCATGTGTCGATGTCGGCCTTTCTGGTTTAAAATATTTATTTCCCCATTTTTTTTTTGGAAATAAATATTTTAAAACAAAAATGCAACAATTCACTTCACTGTTGTAATAAATGAAAATCATCATGAAATCATCACATTTTTTTGTAATTTGAATTAAGAATGAATTTTATGAATAGCCAGTACCTATTTAATTGCAACATCCATAAAAAACTCAAAATAAAAAAAAATACAACGGTATGCTAAAAAGTGCGTTCCTAAAAATAAATAAAGCATTTTTAAACAAAATAGAAGAGCAGGTTCGACTAAAATAAGAGGCACGACTATGACGTATTCAATGAACAGCAATTGTTCCTGGATGAATGATGAGGCAACGTCAAGTACAAGCTTACGATACGATGTCGAATAATGACGGATACGGGATTTGCCGAGTGTGTAGTGAAAACCATCTTTGTTGTAATTAATGAACCCGTCAATTAGAACGATTTGAATGTTACACTGTTGAAGTCAAGAGGTTTAAGTTCGTGGCCGTGATATTTCAACTTTACGAAAATAAATAGCGGCCGCCCGCGACTTCGTCCGCGTGGATTTCGGTTTCCACACACATTGTGTTGTACTATAGCTTAAAGCCTTTCTCGAAAAATGAACGATCCAACGCAGAAATATTTTTACAATTGGAACTAGTAGTTGCTGAGTTTAGCCCAAACAAACAAATTCTTCAGCTCTATCATAATGTATTAGGTATTATTTATTAACAGTCAGTAAAGATAACGCCATCTGTGATTATTAAGATGACCTAATTTGAGTTATTAAAAAGCCTTTTTCTTGGTTTATAAGGCTTCATTTAAATATACGGCAAAGCTTTCAGTTTAACGTAGGTACTGTTTTATTCGTTTTTTATTGAAACTTAAGTTGGAACCTTATGTACCTGATCGTAAAAGGCTATTATGGCCTATTTTACTCTGCTAGAAAGCTTTGGTAATTATAAGTATTGTATTAATCGAGGGATGAGGGATGATTACATTTTAAATTTAATCCGTACACTACGTTTACAACTTGAAGTTTTAAAATATATCGTTTCCATTAACGCTTTAACATTATACAATGTATAAGGTTACATTCAGTTTCGGGGCATATTTAATTTAATGCAACCCATAAATTAATTTACATAAACCTCATCATCATGAGCCTGATGAAATTTATTGCTGGACGTTTGGATCTGCCAGATAGGTGTACCTACTCATAGAATGAAAATTGTAAAACTATTCCAGGACGGCCACATACTTAACCCTACTCCGTTATCCCTACTGATATTAAAAATGCGAAAGTAACTCTGTGTCTTTACGCTTTCCCGCTTAATTCTCTCAACCAATTTTGATGAAATTTGGCGCAGACCATCTTTAGACCCTGAGAAGAACAAAGTCTACCTTTTATTGCGAAAAAAAGGGACCTGAAATCCACGCCCACGAAGTCGCGGGCTGCCGCTAGTATTAATAATAAGCTATCTTACCTCAAACATGCACGCCCCATATCTTAACACAAACATCGCTACCGCATTCATATTATGCAAAAGAGGTTTAATTAATTTAGAGGCTTGACAACATGTGCCTTAGCGAGATCACTTTCGGTTCCCGGCATTAATTTATCAAGAGGAGCTTAGTTCGCGTGTTGGCCTGACAAAAATGCTTAAGTGGGAATATGTCATAAATACTCGTACCTTCATCTTATATCCTGGCTGGAGTTGGCCTTTTTTGAAGTACCGGGCCGTGGTCTCGAGGTCCTGTGTTCGATTTCCAGGTCGAGCAAATGTTTGTTGGTTTCTCAGAACACAGTTTGTGATCACCGTATAATAGAGGCAAACGATGAATATTTTGATAGTCAGTTAAGGTTTTTTTTTTAATATTAAGTATACTAACATTTAGTATACTGCTAATAACCGTCTGACATTGTCAGAGATTTTTTCTGCGTTGCTTATTTTTATAAATAAATTTATTTACATGTTAAAGTCAGTTTAGGTTGCGTGAGATATGTAAATCTGCTAATGTTCCGTGGCTTAATCTATTGAAGTTTGTTCTTACAATTTAAACCATATGTCGTAGGCTAAATGACATTCGATGAAATAACCATCGACGTATCAACTTTCGGGTAAATAACGCACTGTCCAAACAAACAAGCGAAGGTGTCATCGATGTATTGTAATTCGACGGAACGTTTTTCGAAATGGAGTAGTGAAATGAAAATATTGCAAGGATTCGAGAGGGATTTAGATAGTAAGGATTTTTTTCCGGGAATAAATTCCGCTTCCATTCTATCTTAGTCAAAGCAAGAGTGCATTAAAGTTCGTCTTTCCCGTTTGTCGACACTGGCTTTGTCGCCATTGTGAATAAATGGGAAGAATAATCCCGATTTATATATTTATTCTTCTGCTTATACTAAAGAGCTGCGCTCTTGTCATGTATCTGCGTTCATTCGTTTCTGTTCCATGCTAGATGTTTTTCTTAATTTGCCTGGAATAATATTAAACGTATGCGTATGTACGGAATACGTTACCAGCATGCATGTTTCCGCCATTCTATAACCTTGTTTCCTTCTAGAAAAGCGTGAAGATGTGTCTTGCGGGCCGGTATGGCAATGCCAACGGATAGGATACCACTTTGGTACCGCGTCCGTTGTCATGGCAATTACGGTCCATTTTTGCTTACCAACAGGCAGAGTGAAGCCGATATACCGCGCTACTATAAAAAAAGTAACAATAATAGCTTTTAATTATGACAAGAGATGACGTATTTATGAAAAGCTCATTAATGATGTGATATGACCTATTATGAAATACGAGTAGAACTACTGGAAAATGAAACGGTAATAACCGCTGATAGACAAAGCGACATAGGTTTACAATTGCATCGGATATTGTCCTATACGCGGATCGACCGCTGGTCCAGTGTAAATATTGCAAAACAAAAACAAACATGCATGTTCATTGGTCGTATTGATTTTTTAAAATCTGTGAGTCATGTTGCTTTGATTGTGGGATGAAAGGTCAATATGAGCAGAGAGAAAACGCGACTTTTTAATATATAAAAGAGGTAGAGCTTAGTGGAACTTCCACTCAAAAGAGCCGCACATCTCGGGAAGTACCTCCACCTTACAGAAGATCACAGTGAAATACGACTTCGTAACTTTTGTGTTGTTTCTGCTGGTGAGTAAAGTCGCCAGAGCCTTGTTGCGGGCCTTATGGCAGCATCGGCGATACCTCTATTGCGGCGAATGTCTCATTTTGAAGTTTTTGTGCTTACCAAGGTGGATAATATTTTTGATGCGGCAACTTTTGAACATTAGTGTAATTTTGATGATAAGTTTTGATACTTAATGGGGCCGTCCATGGTAGCATTTTTGTATTCATTAAGACTGATTGCTTAATTTTTACTCTTCGTATTCGACTTCGACTTCGATTGCTCGTAAAAATAGCTTGTAGCTCTAGCGCTTCTTCCTCTATTAAATTGAGCCTCAAAGCCCTGTATATCGATGACTACAAATAGAAAACTTATTATGTCACGCCCGGTTGACAACATAACTATCCAGTATACACCCTTTCAATACTCCCCATGTGTTACCCCCACAAAGTGTACACTAGACTGTAAGCGGAATGATTCGCGTGTGCTAGGACAATATCCGTTGCAATCGCCGCACCTCTCGTATATAGGGCGGCGACCCGTCCCGTGCAGGGCGAAGATTTATGAGTTACACCGTAAACTGAACGGAAAAGAGTTCAAAGAGTTTTGAATGTTTGAACCTGTGTTTTGAAACTTCATTTTAAACAGTATTACGTTATACGCCTTGTGATGTAGGTATATGTACCTATCATACCGAATCACCTAGATAAGTCATAGCTTGTAAGGACTAGCAGTAAGATTGTTTGAAAATAAATAAAAAATACAATATACACAGAACGTAAAGAAGTTTGTAGATGAGTTTATTCCTTATGCATTACGCACATTTGCTTTTAAGCTTTACCTTATAGCTTGTTTAACTTGATAAGATGAGCTATTTTTCAGTCTGTCAAAATAAGTAACTAAACGGGAAAGAGTTCGGTGAATGCCCAAAAATTAGAAGTTGGGTAAACAAATTGAGGAAACCAATACTTGCGGTTGAAACTACTGTTATTTGGAGTTCATTTTACTTAACAAAAAATACTTTAACATGTTTTGACTTTCAAAAGTAGGCCAAATTATAATTTTGTTATTTTGAAAATAAATTCACCCATGCCATATAATTAAATCTTAACATTTCAAGTTTTTAAAGTTAAACAAATAATGTTTTTCTTTTATTCAACAGGTGAAATATAAATCGATAAAACATGAGTAATGTAAGCTTATTCTTAAAGTCTCACTACGCCCAAAATACCTAATTTTCCAAATTACCGGCTTAAGGATATTCCAAATGGTCTATTTGATCTAGAATTATGTATTTGCTAGGCAAATATTAACTCGACATATTGTCAGTCAACAATTAACATTATAATGTATTGTTGTGTGTTAACAATAAGTAAACAACAAACGGTTCCTGTGTGTACAGTCGCACCCATTAATGTGGCAATAAATTACATGGATTTATGACAAGTTGACAATTTGGTTTGAACTGTCTCATAAGTTGTATGTATGTATAACACTGCACAAACGTAGATAACCTAATAACTATACAATTATTTAACTTTGATATCAAAACTGTACACTTTCTTAATCTTACATACATCACATTAAACATTCCGTAACACATTCTATAAAGTATAATCATAATCTGCATTTGTTATAGAAACCGTAAAAACAATTAAATAAAATGCACGTTTTAATTTTTTTTTACATCTACTATTCCATTTCTGTCATAACAACAAAGAGTGAATTCATTCCTTTCTGAATCCGTGGACACTAGCTCAGATTAAGTTTTTACTCAAGCAGTTAAGTAGTAGTTGTTTACCCAAGCACAAAGTTAAAGATGACCACGAATGGGAAATCTCACTGTCGAGGTTAGTTCTTTTGAATAGTGTGCATTATATTAAAATGCCGCTCAACTGTTTAAAACCAGGCTTCAATTTTCTCAACTGTTTTTATCACAGCTTTTCCGAGGCAACTGTACTCTGCGGTTGATAAATTGCTAACATTTTTTTCTGCAGCGTATCTCTGCCCAATGATTTATTTTTGAGAAAACTAGGAGACAATTTTCATATTTCTTGGCACTTACTTTATTAACGCAATATATTTCTATTAAAATACCTACAACAATAAAGAAACTGATAATGTTAATATTTTGCGGACAAACTCGAATCCTGAATTTGGAATTCGATACAAAATATCTTTATATCACTTCTCACCATAATATTATAAATGTTAAAGCTTTTTTGCTTAGCTGTTTGTCCGTCGACCTGAAACTACTGAACTGATTTTGATGAAAATTGGTATACAGGCAAGGTGTAGGCATAATTATGTCATAGGATATTATCACCATCAAATGCACCTATGGTATAAAACAGTTTCTCGTAAGATTGTAGAAAGCCGTGGTGTAAAGTTTTAAACTACAATATGGGCTTATATATACACATATGTATGCTGTAATTCAGCCAGTGATTTTAACTCGGGACTTTTATCAAGGTTTATTTGTTTTTATGTATTTGCCAAAACCCTTAAGCCTTATTCAAGACGTGAAACCTTTAGGTATAATCGTTACACATTAAATACTACATAGTAGCATCCTTTCCAGATTAAATGGAGACTAAACAAAATGGATTCCGGTAAGCACTTTCCTAAACAAACTTTGTTTAATTTTCAAATAAGATAGGTATCTTTGATTTAATTTAAAACGCAGATTTCATTTAACTTGTTTTCGGCATTTTAAAAATTATAAATTCTCGTGGTTTATTAACAGTGATAAATGAATAAACCGTGTATATATGTAGTTAAAACCAGAAGTGTTTGCTACTGTCCAGTATTAGGACATACCTACCCTCAAATGTCCAAAAACTTCAGTGCGTGAGCTCACAACAAATAAAACATAATTCGGATAGTAATAATATTGGGTTGGAAACAATGAAAAACTATAACTTTTTTATCAATACTTTCCGAGCTTTTCCAGACAGGCAGGATTAAACTCTTTATAAAATAAGAATTTATTTTTACCACAGAGGTTTTACTTTACATTATTAATATGGCAATATTAGACATCCAGCCCCAGTTTTCTTCCTAAAGCATTTGGCACCTTGGTGTACTCTAGTTTCCCTAGCTACAGAAAATTGTATTACTCGTATTGTGTTACTCGTACCTACCGCTTGCATGTTTTGATAAAAGCAATGCATCGATGGACTTTCTTTCTAGACTTTTGACAACAACTGTCTTTCTCAGTTATGTACCAGTACATGGTTGTTTTTAATAAGACATTTGTGTCGTTTCCTGTTGCAAAATGTTTTTCAAAAACATACCCTTGTGTAAGGCAAACACACGTTGACGATGTAAACTTCTGCGGGAAGCAAGTTAAAACAAAACTCGGGAAAAAGGAAAATAAATACAACTATTTATAGACTCTTCACATAGGGTAAATTTTGGAATAAAATACTCTCGAGAGACCCTTCTAAAAATATGGAAATGGAATATTGATAAGGCGTATAATCTGCCACGTAATAGCGAATGCTATGTTACCGCAATATTAATGTGGGAACCTTTACATTCGACATTGAAAAGGTTCGTGGATATCCCCATTAGGGAAGTTATTTAATATTTGTTTTAAAATATTATGGATTTATTTGTGTTAAAAGATTATTTTAAATTGTATTATAAATGGGACCTTACAAATTATGTTATTTGTAATGTAATTGTTTCTTTTATTTTCTTTACATTATTGACGATTTCATGCAGGCATACGATCGATTTATTTAAGAGTTTCTATAAACAGAAAAACTCATGAAAAAAGTGCGATTGAAAGCCAACATATAAGATTTTAGTCTTTCGCGTTGCATTATAACATTAATATTATTTAACGGGACTAAACGCGATATCAATTATTTAGTATACTACATGTAAAAGCAAACATGTTAATGTGAAAGCAAACATTTCAAAAATAGAATGGGTGTCTTAAAATAACTCAATGAGCATTGTTTTAGAGCTTATTATAAAACAAACTCTGTAAAAGAAAATGAAAACAAATATTTTTCATTAAAAGATTGGGACAAGTCTGACCTAAGTTGCCTTCAGGGTTCCGTTTGTACCAAATTAATTAATACACATTTAAAACATCAATGTTTAAATTCATTGTATAATGCTTTAGTAGGAAAATTTAAACAAATGGTAAGAACATTCTAAATAAACATTATATTTATTGGTTTTGAAAAACACTGTATTAGAAGTTAGAACTCGTGGAACATTGGCGCTAAATTAAGTTAAACTATGTATTAGCATAAACAGGTCTGACCTTTGATTGTTAGAAATATTTCAGCCTTTTCCTAAACTTTGCTTCATTCGTGACCAAAACAGTGAAGTTACCGAAATTGCCTTTATATCTAGATATCACCCTCCATTTTTCTGTTCATGCCCAGATATAACCAGAAAAATGTAGGGTTCCTCATCAAACAGAGGATCTGTAAAAAGTATCGCCAAAAGTAATGTAATGAAAAGCCGAAATAACGGGCCCATGAATGGCTCTCTCGAAACGACAGTTTGATGGACGCTCGCTTTCTTTGATGGCACTTGTTGCTGCTTATTCCCAGGCTAAAGACAAAATGTCTTATATTTTTCTGTTCATCTTTACTTAAAAAGGCACTTTTCTTGTATTGTCTTTGTTAGGCGAGCGGTTGAGCGTTCTGGGTTCCTTGTGGTACAGAATAAAATTAATTGCAGCGCATATTTTCAATTAGATTAACAAATTGGTTACAATTGACAAGATTTCGTCCTTCTTCTTATTCCATTGATTCACCCAAAAATAAATTATCTTGTTTTTATTTAAGAATTTTTGCTCTACTGGTCATGGCACTGGCGAAAACTACTAATCGTCGGGTCCAGCTTAGCATTACATTCTTTATTACAGACATTACGCAGTTAATTCTAACCCATGCCAATCATTATTAAGTTAACTGTAAAAACCATTTTTAATTATTTTGTGTAATTCATAGACAAATTGTGTTACACAATGTTTCGAAAGCAGTAAATTATATTTTCTGTACAGAACAACCTAGAACACAAGGTAAGCGTTCGAATCCAGATTTTAACCATTTCAAAGCCCTAAGCAACTTCTTCTTTACAAATGAATGGTTTAACAACAACATGTCAGAAAACTCAACTTTGGTGTGATATCTAATTTAATCCTCCTCAACAGTTGACACGGCTAGTGGCTACAATGGTATTAATTAATCGTCCTGCTCATTTATCAAACTAGCATTACAGGGGACATCATAGCGCGGGTTTTTGGTTATAATTTATTTACGTGATAACAAATTGCTGTAGGTTGTAGTGTTGCCTGTGTAAAATGTTTGAAATGTTGTTGGGTGTTTGTATGTCAAAATAGTTGTAACATGTTATCAATAGAATATTTTTCCTAGAGGGGTTTTATCTAATTCTTGACTGATGACGCCACTCAGGTCTTAAAACTGCAAGGTCTTTCTAGCGATCAGCTAAACCTAGCTATATAATGTACCTACCTATTATACTTTTAATGCAGATGGTCAGCTGTTCTGTACTCAATGGGATCGAGTGTTTAAAGCGAGGTTCGGTTTTGTCAGCCATATTCTTGCTCAACAAAGAAGAGACTGTGGTCGCCATTGTCGGACACGACAAGGAGGACTTAATATTTACAATGCACCTTAGTTTTTATGTGTAACTTATTAACTTGTCAGATAGTCATTATCATCCTAGCGCCTCTCCCAGATGCATCCTCGGCCATTGCCTTGGAGCCCAAGGTACGCTGCGACTATGATCCTGAATTGACATGCCTAACCACGCATTTTAATAACCATTACAATGGAGCCACTGTCGTCTGACCTCCGTAACCACAAGGGAAACCAGACCAGTTGGATCATAGTCGGGACCAACGGCTTAACGTATCTTCCGAAGCACGAAATCATCATTCTTATCGGACAATCAGGAGATTCAAGCCTGCAATGTCCTAACCAAACTGGGAAAACCAACACAAAGTGAAAGGGTACCACGCGGGCTTCGCACCCACGACCTCCGAGTTCGTAGTTTTTGAGCACAGAGCTCTAACAACTACACTACGAAGGCAGTTATTGAACTTTTCAGAAAGTAAGTTGTGTAATATTATATAGTTAGTGGTATAAGCCCAGTAAGTAAATTTAGTGTTGTGTTATTTCAATTTGTGTTTTCTTGTAACCTTTTAATTATGTAATTGGTCTATTGTACCGTTTTATTTAAAGTAAATAAATAAATAAAATAAATGAAATAGGCATGCCAAATAAAAATACATTTATTATTACTGATGCAAAACAGCACGTCGCATCAGTCACGTATGTTTCGTTTGGTGGCATTTCGCTTATTATCGAAGAGTGCAGGACGTGACTCTCACCCGGTTCTCGAATTGGGTCGGCCCTCGAGCTCCCTTCGATTAGATCGATGCGACTTTTTGTTTGCTAAGTAGGGTAAGGCAAGGGGTAGGTGACGGCGATTTGGCTTGAGTCTTTTTAAGGGTGAAGATTTGGTGTGGCGATTTGGCTTGAGTCTTTTTAAGGGTAAAGTTTGGTGACGGCGATTTGGCTTGAGTCTTTTTAAGGGTGAAGATTTGTTGTGTCCAAAAAGTTAGTGTTGTTCAATGTTAGAGTATGATCCGCAAGGGCGTCTTTTACATATTAGAGGCACTGGGCACATGGGCCTTTTAACATCTGTTTTGACTAGTAAATCTTTTTAAAATGACATCTTTAATTGAACTAACATAAGGTATTTAGGGATATATTCAGAACTTCAGTAGAATATTTGACATGTCAAATACCCCAGACGTTACCCGTGAATTAAGTGGATTAAATGGAAGGTTAAAAGCACTTCTATGTTTCAGAGAATGGGAATGGTTACGGTGACTGTAGGTATTGTATGTGTTATTACATCTATGATGTAGGTATTACTTTAAATGAATCCAACTTTTGAAAACATTAAAAGAAAGAAGAAAATGTCCGTAAGGATACTTATTTAAAATAAAGTCTTCAGATTTACTGTTATTTTATAATGGTCGTTATTCTTATGCAGTGTATTCCTTATAATTCACATCGTAATATCATACAAGATAAAACTCGCATTCTTGTAACAGAATAATTCTCACCAAGATCAAAGATAAAAGAAACGCCTTTTCGAATAAGAAACAATGCTTGTATCTTATGGGAGATTGCTCTCAAAGGATACGCAGGCGTTGGGGCACATATGTTTTACAAAATAAATGTTTTATTATTAATAAGATTGTATTTATCACCATTACATACGGTTACGTGAGAATAATTAATATTTAGTAAGCAGAGTGTTTTCTTTTTACCTTTTTTTTACTCAAGTGTAATAAAGGACTTGTTTGATATCACTGTTAATATAAAAAAATATTATACATTTTTGTTTTGTAATTTTTTTTTGTATTCCTGGTTTTGCTTAACTAACTTACATTAGTCAACATTAATAAGATTGCAAAATTATTTCTCTGAACTCCCGGGCTTAGTAGTGCGTTTCATTGATAAAATAATTAAATATTCATTCGATATTCATAGACAGTTTAGAAATTCTATAGAAGCAAGTAACAGTCCTTACTCTGTTACTCATCCTCTCAACAATATTAGATTATGGTGCTGAGTGAAAATAGTTGAGCTGAGACTTAATCTATCCGCTTCCTTGAAAGAGGTCCTAGTTACAGCACTGAGGGAAACTTCCTCAGGCAGCAAATTCTACTCCTTAACTGTTCGAATTACAAAGGATTTTCATAGCATAAAGCAAAAGTTTTAAGCTGCTAGACCAAAATTATAGCTTTTTGATAAATTAAAACGAAAGGAGGTGATACTTCACTTTAAATTTAAATATGTATGATTATATTCAAATTAGAGAATTTACAGTTTGATATCTGATTAGGTATTATATTTGATCTTAAAAATATAATATGTATAGGTAAATATCCATAACTATCGCACCTACATGTCGATTTTCATCACACGTATATTTTCTACAGCGGGATTCAAACCCGAGTCTCTCGGTTCTGTGGTCAGGGTAACTAACAACCCCGATTTTACGCAAACATTTTGCTACTAGCTTGAATCGAACTCGCGACCAACAGATTAGTAGTCAGTGTGTCTAACCACTAGGCCAACGGCCCTAAAAAAAACATCTCATCACGGACGATCTGTTTCGGAACTTATGTAACTCGTACGGTCACGTTAGCCCAAGAATGTCTTTCATTAAAAGGGAATATTACCCCTACCTGGTAATAAAGGCTCTCAAACTCTCTCAAAATTTAAATGAAAATATTTGCGACGATTTATCGGCGCGTTGATTAAGAAAACCACATTCAACACGAGGGAAGTGTGCCTGAGGAAACGAGGCGTTTTAATTTAGGACAATGTTCCTGTACTTAAGAGTTGTAGTAATTTAGGTACTAGTCTGTACTAAGTATAGAGTGGACATGGAGAACTATATAATGATATGCGCCATTTGGCAGGGGATGTGGTGGATCTTTAATTTTGTTTTCGTACCGAGGTGGTGAATATTTAATGTTATTTTTGTTTTCTTACCGATGAAATGACACATCACTAGCTTTACAGACGGCATTTTTTCGATTATGAGTACATACTTAATTTACGTAGTCCACAGCTAGGCACTTATAAATCGTCAATAATTTCACAATATAGAATGACTCTACTACCGACTTCGAAACACAGTAATCTGTCGAGAAAAAACGGTAAGAAACTCGACAGATGCTCTTTTAAAACGCCAATAATTCCAATAAGTTTCAATACATTTATATCATGACATGCTCTAAATAAGTTATACAGTTCCTTTAACTAAGAATTAAAAATCATTTTTCACAGATATATCTGACCAATCCAATAATAACTGTTCCGCCAAATTAAATACGATAAACATAAAAACTCCCAAAAACCAGACTTGCTTTTACGCAAATGCACACAGTCTTAACTCTGCGAAGTCGTTGCCACCTCGCGGCAAGGCGTCCGTCATTACCTAGCAATCTTTCTGCCACTTCGAACCTAGACTGAGATTTTAGTCCTAGAGCACTGAGATTTTAGTGATGGGCGTATCTCATGTCGGTATCGTTATGTTGGTATCATGTTACAACATCATTTGATTTTTTATCCCCAGGTTAGCTGATTATGAAGGGTCTGGCGAACCATCCATATTCCAGCTACAGTCTCCAAAGATGGAATCGTTCATGCAAGCACTGGACGTATGGTATGTTTTTGTTTATGTATCGAAATTTCTGTGATGTACTCCACTATGAGGCATTAGAGACTATTGATAACTTAATACTCTAGGTACTTTAAACATTAAGCTATTCAATACTTATAATATTTAAATGAGACAAAGAATACTACCAAAAATGCTTATAATATTTATTTGACCAATTGGTTAAAATATAATTATGGAACAATCGAATATCACAACCTTCAATCACAATATCCTTTCTTAGAAACGCTAGTGTCAATTATTAAGAAACGCTAGTTGCTTAGCTCAAATCATTACTATCACTCATGTCATCATGAAACATAACATGCATCACGATCACGTCACTAGCAGGAACGCAGCACGAGACTCAACGACATAATCACGCTAAAAGCATCGCCAGTATTGTGCGGAGATGTTTACCTGGTATCCTTCACCCCGCAATGAGCGGAGGTTGAATGTCAAAAGGAAATTCCGAGTTCTGTGTTTGTGCGCTTTTCTTATCGCGTCGCGTCGAGTCTGTAAAAAAAGTTATTAGTTTGATAGCTGTCATCCCAAAAGATCTCATTGAGACCTTTCATTTCGGGAAAGACACTGCCGCCAAAGGATCAGTATGTGCCACCGATTTGTCCCACTGGTGGGACCACCGGCTCTTGACGCTACGTATTCATCCACGGATCCTGCTTTTTAAATAAAAACCTAAAATACCTGTATAACAAATTATTTAGCATCATCATATAATAATGAATGTATCAATTTTTTGATATTTGATTTCTAAAAGTATCACATGGATCACGAACACCACAGACATCTCTAGCAGGAACGCAGCGCGAGACTCAACGACATAATCACGCTAAAAGCATCGCCTGTATTGTGCGGAGATGTTTACCTGGTATCCTTCACCCCGCAATGAGCGGAGGTTGAATGTCAAAAGGAAATGCCGAGTTCTGTGTTTGCGCGCTTTTCTATTCGTGACGCGTGGAAGGTAATGAAATGTGCTCGTGTTACAAGAAGCATTGTTGCGCGTTATTTTTGAAGTTGTTTTCTTGCCATAATAAGATTGAAATAATCTTACGGACTATGTTATTTTTATAAAGATCTTATTTTGAATCCTCATGTTACTCTTTGATTTGGGGTCAGTTATATAATGACTCTTGGAAATGCTAATGATCACAGAAATAGTTATTGCGATTCTGACGTTTTCATCTACTACTTCTGCAATAAAAAAAAACAGATACGATGCTAACATTTTAGCGCATCACGTCATGTAATATTAATATTGTAACATTTAGGATCATATATTATTACATCACCTTAACATCTCTTGCTCATAATACTAACTTTTTCTACTATTAAGTACAAACGCAGCGCGAGACTCAACGACATAATCACGCTAAAAGCATCGCCTGTATTGTGCGGAGATGTATATGATATCCTTCACCCCGCAATGAACGGAGGTTGAATGTCAAAAGGAAATTCCGAGTTCTGTGTTTGTGCGCTTTTCTATTCGCGACGCGTGAAGTCTGTGGAAGTAATGAAATGTGCTCGTGTTACAAAAATAATACTTTTAGTAAAAATGGGTATTATTATTTAAATCGGGTTTTTCTTTAGTAACAATGGAAAACAAAGAAATGTGGCAAGAGTTATTTCCCTAATTTTAAAGAATCAAATCTGGTTCTCTTTTTGAACTGGTATCATTATTTTTGGGGTTTTTAAATATTTTTTCACTCCCTTCTCCTCTTTGAAATGCCAAATAAAAAAAAAGAATCACGTTGATGTTCCTCGAATTTCAAGCAGGATGTTTTAGATTTAAATTGGGAGCCGATTTTTGCAGTCATCTTGTTACAAGGAATCTTGGGACCACTCTTTTATATTTCCACCCTATTTAAATAAAAAAAAAAACCTTATAAAACAAAAGTAAAATTCTCTAATAATGCAATCGAGCTATTCCAAACATCGCTACGCCTAATAAAGATATTCAAAACGTATTAAATAAGATAATATAAATTTTAGGGCTACTAGATTCGTTACGTCATTCAAAACGTCAAATTCATGAAAACAATAATTATATTTCCCATTAACTTCAAAAAATAACAGTCTAGAAGTTTCGGGGCGGTACCAAAATTAAAATTCCAGAAGAAGTTATTAAGATATACAAATTAAGATCTTGTCAAAATCTATCATCAATCAAACCCTTTTAAAATGTCTGCCTCTCTTAATAGGCGTTAAATAATCTGGATACAAAAAAGGGTATTTGGATACAAATTAAAAGTTATTTCGGTCTACATAGCGCAGGTAGACTAACATTAAAAGCCAGGTAATCTAGTTTGTAGAAGTGTTGTTCAGACGTGAGTAACCTTTTGGAATGTAAATATAGCCACGGGGAATTAAAACATGTATTAAATGAACCTATTATCCTACTAGGAAATAGTTGAACTACATTAAGAAACAATGCAAAACTATACCTACTTACCAGTGACAGTAGTTAAGTTATAAAAAAATGGACATTATTTTTCTGTTAGGTATCGAAATATCTAAGTCCAAAGGTTTTGTATTGTTATACCATACCAATGGACTTAGAAACTACACATAACATGAACAAACACACTCGATTAAAAATTGAAGAAATAAGTAGTGTTGACTATGAATTTTTATGGACTTTTCTAAATTTTAGGTAATTTCTAAAGACTTCCATGGTATATTGACAAAAAAAAAATATATTCCATATGCGGGATTTCAAAAAACAGTTGCATTTTACCATTCATGCAAAATAAATTTTAACTCTATTTTACCTTTTTGTAATTCAATACTCCCAGCCATTGGTTGCGCGAACCTGCCTAAAACCCTTCTAAAGGTTGTTTGGGTGTATTCTTAGAAATGTTGTAACTGTACCTTTCCCATTTAATTTATTCTAGACTTTGCCAAAGAAAAGAAGACTACATGAACATTTGAACAAGGATTCTCTGAATAGAGTGATGCGTAGTTTATAAATAGGATTAACTCTTATCTATACTAATATATAAAGCTGAAGAGTTTGTTTGTTTGTTTGTTTGAAGGCGCTAATCTCAAGAACTACTGGCCCGATTTGAAAAAAATATTTTTGTTTTGGATAGTCCACTTGTCGAGGAAGGCTTTAGGCTATTGGAATTCGAAATCCACGCGGTCGGAGTCGCGGGCGGCCGCTAGTTGGATTCCACACTTGAAATTGTGTTTTTACATACAAGTAGGTACCTATACGTTAAGATAAATCAAGTTTTCATATTTTTGTCATTTCCCTATAAGCTAATTCTGTAATATGTCTGTTTTTATGTATAGGTGTAAAATGATACTTCATATTTAAAAAAAAAAAAAATCTGCTGGCGTACTTCTATGAGCCGGCGCGTCAATTAAATAAATAATATTGAAAGAAAATATATTTTCTTTACATAGGTAGGTACTTGTATCGTACGTTGCTTAAGTACTGATCTTATCGACCACTATTAAAATGGACCATATCAGACACTACATTTATAAATCAACATTTGATACGTTCCATACCAGACCATGACTTATTCATAAACAATCTACCGGTCATTAACAAGAAATATATTCCAAAGATGCAATAAAGTACTTCCAGTATTACTGTAGAACCCATCGATTTAAATCGTTAGATAAGCCCTCGCAATCCTTCGAACCTTTCTAAAACTGGCACTAAAATTTGAGCGATGGTCGCTTTTTACCCCAGTGACAGTATGTCAAAACGGACGTGATGTCAAACAAGAATAATGCCATATTTTTCTGGTGTCGAGGCATATCTTGCGATTTAAATCTATGGTAGTACCGGTATTAATTAACTAAATCGCGAGAGCAATTCGAATGCAATCTGTGCAAATCGCAATGGCGGAGTTATGGCGCCAAAGATACGGATCTAACATGGCGGGGGTCGAGTGACCGCCGACCGGCGACCCCTGCTTCGTTCATGTCGCTCTGACGTCAGAGGCATAGTGCTGTCTAAGCGTTTTATCGGTAAAAGTCGCTTATATAAGCCTCAGCAATCTGGGTAATTAAAATGAATCAACCGAAAACCAGAGCTATGAATGATCAAGAGTATGAATGTAATCTGGACTTGAGTTTGCAAATCGCAACGGCGAAGACGGTGGCTGAATCTTAGTTAATTTTGATAACTATTGACTAGTTGTAAATGCACCTTTGAAACCTATGTTTATGTAGCGTCAATGTGAATATCTAACATGGCGGGAGTCGAGTGGCAACCGGTTGAGTGCCCCCTGTTTGATAGTGTTGGTTTTATGACATTATTGAGAGAATACCTACAAAAATCATTAATAAGATTAGGGAAGCAATAACGACAATTTAATTTCTGTCTGAATTTAGTTGGTGGCAATATTTTCCAGTTGTGTCCCACTACAATTTCATTATCAATTAATGGGACTAGGCATCTTCTGTTTGAGCATAAAATAAAATTTGGTCTTAACTGAAGGAAGTGTTCAACTTGACAGCAGAGGAAACGGTAGAGTATGATTTATTACCATTTGGTACCACAAGTGGTATGAAAACCAAATAATTAGACAAATTTTATCGATGTTTAGTTATCGATACTTCGAAACCCCTTTATCGCAGAACGTGACTGTACGTACAAGTTCGGTCGATCGCCAGCCCGATGTCGATGCGACGGTTGAAATTAGGTAAACGTAACAACTATTGAGTACCAATTATTACTACGAGTAACAAACAATGCAAATGCTAGGAACAGAAATACGAACAATTGTCGTACTTTTAAGTATTTAACTTAAGTCCCTCCTTTCGAGCCGTATTCTTCATCCATAAGTGTTTTGATCATTGCATGAAAAAAATACGCAACTTGGCAATTGCTTTCTTATTAAAATTACCAAAATTATTATCGTTCTTTTCTTAGAGAACGAGAAAATGCAAATGATTTTAAGGTAATTTCTGTATCAGATTTCATTGGTCACAATCTCATTAGAACTACACTAGTGATTATTTTGATTCATCTTTTTTTTCAGACTACAAAACCAAAGGTCGCGAGTTCGAATCCCGTTAGAGGCAAATGTTTATGTGATGAACATCGGCATTTGTACTCGAGTCATAAATGTTAACAAATGTATTTAAGTATGTCTTTCCGTTCCCTAGAATCCATAGTACAAGCTTCGAGCTTAGTTTGAGACTTAGTTGGTGTGTTAGTCCAAGGCATTTATTTATTTTATTTATTTATCTATGTACAAGCAGAGATTTAAAAAAGATCATTAATAAACTGAATGAAGTCATAACATGGGCGATAAAGTTATTTATTATCTTAAGATTAATTAACAGAAATGTAAACAAAAGCTTAATCTAACATCAACTGCAGTAGATATGACACATACACCGTTTGCCCTTTCACGCTTACAATAGTGCAATATCTTCAGACACAACCTATTTGCGAAAAATAATGGCTAAGCTAACGCTTTAAGAAATGAAAGGACATAAATAAATAAGATGATCCTTGGAAATAAATGGAGTTATCTTAGCAAGTAATAAAAAGTTTCACTAAGATTATTTTTTATTTTCAACGAATGTACAATGTACATGTTTTTACTGGTAACAAGATTTTGTTCTGTGCGGAATGTATGTAGCTAGTAAACTTTTAACCAATACATTTTATTGGCCTACAAACATGAACACAGACAAGAAAAAGTAATTTACTTTTTTTTTCTTTTTGTTCAAAGGTTCCATTTCGTTTCATTATAATTTTTGTTTTCTTCCTCCCGAAAAATAGCAACAATGACCATAATATTATGTTATTTATTACTATTATACCATGCATCGTCATCACTACATAGTATAAAACATAGTAGCTTTCTCTGTCCTTATGTCCCTTTGTTTGCTTAAATCTTTAAAACTACACTACGGATTTTGATGCGGTTTTTTTTTCTAGATAGAATAATTCAAGAGGAAGGTTTATATGTATAAAAACACAGAGATTTTCTGTAGTGTATTTGGTATCAGCATTGCACCCGTACGAAGACGGGGCGGGTCGCTAGTATATTATATTTTAGTCCAAGCAGGAACACGTCTAATGATCGACACTCGTGGCTCCGTCGAACTCAATTCCGTGACCTCATAATGTCAAAATACAACAAGAACATTATGTGCACAGCAAGCTAGCCAGATTCCTGCTATGATGATGGTCATTATATTACGCTAGAATCATGTTATAGCCCCATCTAATAACCATGTTGACCCTAGTGCATTAGGTCGTGTGGAGGCTAGAATCACGGCTAAAACGTATTATTAGGTAAATTGACATTACTGGTACGTTCAAGGATGATGAAGACGCATCCATGAGATGTCCAAGGAGAAAAATATTTCCCAAATATTTTATCGGCGTCAAAAAAAAAACCATTTTCGTTAAAGGCTTTTGTTAAAAAAAAGAGTTTGCTGTTTGTGTGTAGTTTGCTGGTCGTTTTGGACAAGCGATAAAAAACTAAGTAAACTATTTTTCTTTTATCAGCCTATAAATGTCCTACTGCAGGGCAAAGGCCTCTGTCATTAACTCTGTTGTTTTCATTACAAATATGAGGTTCGGCTGATTGGTGATCACAAACCCGGGCTGTGTTCATGAAAATCAACACAAGTTAGCCCGACCCGGGAATCGAACCCAGGACCTCGAGACCAACACAATTAACAAAAAAAGGCCCGGTACAATTAACAAAAAAATACAAGTTATAATAAACTAAATTTAACATTATTTATATATGAATTTTATTCGAACAATCCTTAAAACAAAAATCAATTTATTGTAGTAGACAACACTGTAACAAAATTAATTATCCTTAATTCTACTCGAGCCCGCACGGATTCAGACATCCATGTCTGGCGTGCTGATATCCAAGAATTAGATGTTTAGACATAGCTTATTCGTATCGGAACGACCAGCCATTATAACCTTTGACTTACATGACGGGTGTACACTGTACAGCAAGGGTCAGCATTATCTCAAGTTCTACTGAACCGATTTAAATTTCAACATGCCTCGCGAAGTTAAACCTATTATTTTGTGTAGGATAATATTGAATATTGTTATGCTGTTGGTGTTGTACTTGTGAGTAAATTCCATTGTTTTGAATAATTTGTGTTATCTTATTAATTACTAGCGGCCCGTCACGCGGTTTCACCCGCGTCCCGGGGGAACTACTTCCCGCACCGGGATAAATATAGCCTATGTTACTCTGGGTGAATGTAGCTTTCCAGCAGTGAAAGAATTTTTCAAATCTGCCAAGTAGTTTCGGAGCCTATTCAATTCATACAAACAAACAAAAAATCAAACCTTCCCTCTTTATAATATTAGTATAGATTCCAAATATTGTAATTGTGTATCATAGAGTTTTAAGCCCCAAAAAGCGCAGTATAGGTCGCCCACAGGCAAGGTGGATTGACGATCTGAGCAAGATGGCTGGCAGGAGCTGGATGCGTGTCGCCGATGATCGGGATGAGTGGAGAGCCCTAGGAGAGGCCTATGTCAAGCAGTGGATGGTCTGCGACTAGGAGAGGCCTTTGTCCAGTGGACCGCGATAGGCTGATGATGATGATGACGATGTCACATAGAGTGAAATAAAAATTAGTAGTAACTTATTAATTTTCTGTTGGTAAAGCCCTATCTTTCCTGATGAATAAAATCCTTTCAGCATCTACATATTTTTATACACAAAACTTTCTGATTTTATATAAGTAACTAATTAATTTTGTGCATCTGTTTTCATTTGCTACACGTAACCTTATCGCCGTCAAACGTATAACTTTATTGTCAGAAACGCTAAAAGTGACATTATAAACAGTAACTAAAACTAAATACGTAAGTTGATATTTATAACAGTGCACGTGGCCAACACAACTTAAAACTTGAAGTCAATTAAGATTAAATTTATTCAATTTGGCCCTCTTAAAAGCACTTATTAGCGTCAAATGAATCTATAGCTTTTCCGGAAAAATAAATATCGAGGCACCAATTATTTCGTATCTTATTTTATTACTAGCGGCCGCCCGCGACTCCGTCTGCTTGGATTTCGGTTTATGCATGCATAGTGTCGTACTATAGCTTAAAGCTTTCTTCATCAAATGAACTACCAAACAATTTTTTTTTCAATTTGCACCAGAATTCCCGAGACTGGCGCGTTTAAACAAACAAACAATCTCTTAAACTTTATTATATTAGTACAGATTAGTCTTGTAGACGTGGGTATCGTTAAAATGACTAAGCCCTGATCTATTAACGATGTAATAAGCAAGCCTTTCTTGGGTTTAAAAGTACATCTTAACTGTAAATGAGGGAAAGTAATACCAGAAGTTATTAGGTCAATTGCTTCCTCATTGGATAAAACAGCTTTAATGAAGGAATACCGCGTAAATTATATCAACGTCAATAATACTAAATTTAGCTACAAAGTAGGGTGCTACGTACATATGTATGATTTCCTTTTGCATGGTACGCCTCAATGGTCTAGTGGTTTAAGTACCGGGCCGTAGTTTCGAGGACCTGTGTTCGATTCCCGGGTCGGGCAAATTTGTGTCGGTTTTTCCCACCACAATCCGGGTTTGTGATCTCCAATCCGCATTTGGCAAGCGTGGTGATTAAGTCAAAACTGATCTTTGTAACGAAAACATGATTTCAAATGATGGAGAACTTTGCAGTGGGATTTTAATAGGCTGATACTAATACTGAATTTGCCCTACAATTCTCATTCGTGTCAAGAAGACCCTCGGTTATTAATGTTATTAAACATCTATAACGGTGTTTGTTGTACGTAATTGTGTAACATGTACGCTTAAAGAATTATTTATTTTATTAGGACAAGCTTTGTTTGTTTAATCCAGTTTATATGTGTGTAGGTTGGAGGTGTTACTAAGGAAGAAATACGAGTATGATGTTAAAATGTGCGATTAATCTATCCTAATATAATAAAGCTGAAGAGTTTGTTTGCCTGTTTGATCGCGCTGATATTGTCATTCACTACTGGTTTGAATTTCGAATTGTCGAGGAAGGCTTTAAGCTATAATTGTAAAAATATGTGTGCGGAAACCGAAATCCTCGGGGACGAAGTCGCGAGCGGCCGCTAGTAAGTTCATAAAACGTAAACGTACGTAAGTTCTTCGTACCATTTTTTAATTAGACTTAGTACTCAAACTAAGAACATTGCCATTGATTCCTAATCTTAACAAAATTTTAAGCTCACGAAAATACGACTTTAAAAAGCATAAGTCAGATAACGAACTTTGTCATGCCTTAAATATAATATAGAAATAACACAGTAGGTACCTACGGTAGGTAGGATGTAAAATTTAAGACAAAATATCTTAAAGATATTGTATAAATAAAGTATGTTGTCCGTCAACTGCTGCATAATAATTCTCAGAGCAATTGTGAATTAGCTTTCCATTGGGAAGAAGGAACATAAAACAGTCAACCAGTCGTTTTCATTTAAGCCCAGAGGGTAATGAATTTAAAGGAAAGATTTCTAAAGTCATAAATATTTCGGTAAGGCTCTCTTTAGTATAAGACATACTATCTTAGACGTGGAAGACCGCCAAGCCTTTAGGTGTGACAATTACTTACATAGATATTTAAAAGGGCGGCCAGAAGCAATGGATAACACTACTTAAGATAATTAATAGTTTGTTTTAATATCTAGTCGTTATTTAAAGAGGGAAATATAAGCAATAGTATATATTGTGGATGCTTGCCATCAATTCCAACGATTTAAGCATTACGTGTCAACACTGCAATATCATTATAGTGGCCGCCCGCGACTTCGTCCCCGTGGATTTCGGTTTCCGCACACATATGTTTATAGCTTAAAGCCTTCCTCGACAAATGGACTATCCAACACAAACATATTTTTTTCAATTCGAACCAGTAGTTCCTGAGATAAGCGCGTTCAAACAAACTAACAAACAAGCAAACAAACTCTTCAGCCATATTATAGGTGTATAGATAGATGTACATCGGATAGTTTGTTATGTTCATACAACAATCACTCTAGATTCTAGAACCTCCGTCTACACAATAGCTTCAACAATCCAACGGATATTATTAAGCCAGCCACATAGCAGGGGTTTAATCGGCTCCGAACCGATTGCCCTGGAACAATTCCGAACGAACCCCGGCCTCTGTTATTTTCCCGTCAAAATGATTACATAAGTAGTCTGCAGCATAACTTCTGCTGTTCTGGTATTTTTGAGATGCAATGTGCAATTTGCACGTATGTAAATTCAGTGCGAATGGGCTAAGTTGGTGAATCGAAGAATTCTTATGTAGGTACAATTCTTTTCTCTCATATTTAAATGAAATAAGGATATTTCTCCTTCATCTTTTGGAAGATAGTAGTTGAAATATATATAGTTTTTATTAAAATCATACAATATTTTTGTGGGTTATTTAAAGGTTAATCGACTGAGTTATTTCCAAAATTATATAGGGTTTCCAAAAAGCTATATAATTGTAATGTCACAAATGTTATGTACACAATTCAAATGAAAAAGAAGTTTAAGTATAATCATGCAAAACTTTACGACAGAATTTGAACCCTAGCGTTCTTCAATATATTAGCTACTTCATCACGGAAGCAGCCGCTTACAATGTAGCCGGCGTATCTTAAGCAAAATTAAACTCCGACTTCCACGCAGTATATCGACATACGGTAGATCACCCTCAAACAATTTTGATGTTCGGCCGAACTCTTCATTATTTCCACGTCAAAGTGATTAAATAAATAGTCTAGCTCAGGTCCAGAGTTATTCCGTAATTGCGCAGGTTTATTGCTTGGAGGTGGAATTTTCCAGGACATGGTATGGTGTGGTAGCCGTTATGAACGTGATCGTATCGGTGTTATGTCTTTGTCTTTGTTTCTCTGTGATCAAAGTAAAGTTTGATCAAAGGTTTCGGTGTATATACAGGGGCTATAGACTAGCATACTTTCACATAACGGTTCAAGATTATTTTTTCAAACCAATCGGATAACCAAAACATTTCTTTTTTCACTAAATCGTTGATGATACATTAAACTTATAAATGTATTGGGCTGACAATAATGCAGAACAAAATTGGGTCTTTTCTACAGGTTTTAATGTGGTGCACATCAATTTGATAATTGGATTCCAATGGAAGCCCTATTTCCAAATAAAAACTTATTTCCCAGTAGTTAATTGGTTAATACGATGACATGGGCTCTGGAGCACATTTTTGTTGATGGAAATTCTGAAAACACACTCAATTCCGTTTGTTATAAAAACCTTGTTATACATTTAACATGTTAAAAGCCTCACTATGGGCACAACACATTATAGATAGTTAAAACTTTTTTATTTAATTTAACATCAGATGGACGTGAAAATAAGGAAACAAACTGTCATGGTTATTTTATGGAGTTCCAAAGAACAGAGATATACTTTTACTGATGCCATATTTAAATGCGTTGTGAATGCAAGAATTTGTTCATTAAAATAGTTTTCCGAGAAAAACAAAACGTCCCAATTAAGTTGATATAAGTGGTGTCAAACGTGAAACGAATTGAAATTGTGATTTTGAAGAGAACAAGTTTCTACGAAACCGTACAATTATTCCCCTTATATACAGGATAGCTATATTATAAATAGCAAGCACTTTCAACAAATAACTTTTACCCACGTTTTTCAGTATTGCGCTGTTAATTTCCGTAATACTCAAACAAAAACGATAGCCGGTGTTCTTTAAAGCGAAAAATCCAGAGATTCCAATGATCGTCCATAGCTTCATCTGGCAGCAATTTATCTGCACGTCACTACCAATAAATCTTCGACAAAAAGCGAGTTTAACATAAAAGGAAACTCCTGGAATGTCAAGTACTTCAGTCATTAAAATCAAGCTATGGGTTTTTAACCCGTCATTCATTGAGTGGTTACTCTGTTCAGTACTATGGGTTTTATGAAACCCGGCTTACTCATTTGTACGTATGAACACATTTGATAACATTAGGTAGTGCTGGTAGGTAAAAAAAAGATATGACGTGCAAAAGAATTTCTATGTAAATCAACTTGCAAAATAAACTGCTTTGACTTTGACTATAAAAGAAATCCTTATCAATAAAGTAATCAAATAAAGGTAATGTTATAAGTAGACAGTGATTGTCAAAACAAACTTCTAAAACAAAAAGTAATTAAGCCTTGGTTAATCGTGTTCCTTGGTCAATGAAAAAAGTATCTTATGGTCGGTATGGCAATGCCAACAAATTAAATACCAT
This sequence comes from Nomophila noctuella, assembly GCA_958496325.1. Classification (NCBI taxonomy): domain Eukaryota; kingdom Metazoa; phylum Arthropoda; class Insecta; order Lepidoptera; family Crambidae; genus Nomophila; species Nomophila noctuella. Next base: position 10,932,356 of record OY292490.1, on the reverse strand, counting down.
TTTGGTACCACAGCTGTTGTAATAGCAATTAGGGCTCTTCCTATGCCTACCATCAGGAAAATTGGAGTCAATATACAGGCCTGATGTGTAAAAAAATATACTAAAAGATTTTGTGTGTTGATTGTGTGTCTCGTAACACGTATTGTCAATGATAATGAAAACCATAGGCTTACAAATCGTATTTTATTAATTTTATTTTCATGGTCTGTAGTGGTCAAATAGTACCCCTAGCAAAAGCCAAGGTTAAAATTAAACATTTTATGGGTAATTTCTTAACGTCGACCATCAATAAATCAGCTTCTGTCAACAATTCATTGTTCAGATGGAAGAAGACGAATGGCTTATTATTTAATTTTGATGACATAATGTTCCGCTTTTTTTGGTGCTTCATTAATTTCTTAAAGCAAAAACGAAAGTTTTTTAGTTTCATATATTTTTGGTTAGAGTTTCAAGGTCCTCTTTTTGGGGAGATGCTGATAATTTTTGCTTTCAAGCGTTCTTGCATGTGAGCAGAGGTGGGACTCCACTGAATGCAACTACCAGCTAAACCCGGTAGTCATGATGTCCACTGCTAGTCGTAAGCCCCCCCCCCCCCAGGTATTATACCAATGGCCACTGGCCAGGCAGGTAGAAGACCGTAATATGGAAAACTAAAAATGACAAAGGACGCCGCTGTCCTTCTCCGAAAGTTCTTTAGTCGCTTCTTACGACACTCACATGAGAAAAGATGGTGTAGTACTATCCTATGTAGACCGGCACTATTATATACCGCTCCGTAGCTCAACGGCTTAGAAATAAATTATGAATCAATTATTTGGACTAACACACCAATTGCCTAGCCCCAAACTAAACTCGAAGCCATTTATAAACATCCACGACTCGAGTACGAATGTCGACCTTCATCACACAAACATTTACCCCTAGTGGGATTCGAACCCGTGAACCTTGGTTTTTTAGCCAGGGTCCGTGTGTATATATAAAATATGTGTGCTCTTATCTAATAAATCTTCATCATTATCATCATCATCAGACTATCGCAGTCCACTGCTGGACACAGGCCTCTCCTAGGGCTCTCCAATTAGCCCGATCCTCAGCCTAATAAATCTATTAAAATTTAACTAAAGATCAGACCACCAGCAATACTTAATATGTCATGGATTCCAGCCTACGTACTACAACCGTGCGAGCTAATAGTCGCATCATTCATACGTCCATTTCGGAATGTTTTTGCACACATGAAATTCCAATACCATACAACTGGTAGAACTACAGAGGTAATAAATTCAAGAGGTTACCATTTATGATATTTTATTGCACGTTACAGGGTGATCTTCAATAGCCAAGTGGACTCAGTTTCATAGTTTATCGTAACTGCATTTGGAATGTTTATTGCTCATTATTATCAATGAGTAACCAGTTGTTACATTACACAGAATGTGTCTGTTGTCCGGCATTTCATGCATCTTTATGCAGAATATTTATTGCCGTGTAAATTGGATGTGTTTGCGAGATAATGTGATGGCGTTAGTATGGTAGAGGTACACGTACCAGAAGTTAAGATTTCGGAAGGGAAAAGGAAATATGTCAGGTCGTAAATAAAATGAATAAAAATAACGATGAACTCATATTAATCGTAGTTAAGATTTTTATTATAGCACAAGTGTACTGCCATTTCGTGGCCATTTAAGGTCCAGCAGTGAGTGTTAAAATCTGAGAGTTATGTGAACAATTTCGGCATAGTGTGTCATCCTCTAATTAAAAGTTACCGCGGAGTTTTTTTTGGCCTTGTGTGTTTCTATTCTTAGACGAATGGTCCCCTCCATGGTATTCCTTGGATCATAAACTGCATTCCCCAGGAACAGACAGAAACACTGTTTGCACCCCCGTGGCTGTGTGTCAGTTAACATGGTTCATTTAACCACTTCCACCAGTGAGAAATTTAATACTACAACTAGACTACTAGGCCCCCTATAGCGACGATATGATGTAGCGTGTTGCGAGATTTTATATCTGTTCTGGGGTGTACATCAATTTGTTATACTCGTAGTTCTCCATATCCACAGCAAAAATGAGTTTAGTTTTGAAATAATGTCATACTAATACAAATGTCAAAGTGTGATTATTTGGATGTTTGTTCTTCATTCACGCTGGAACTAGTGTGTTTGATATTTGGTATACAATCAGGCGATGGTCGTCAGTCCATCCCCAACAGCAACAAGTCAAGGTGATAGGCTATGTTATGCCAAATGCTGCTATGGAATAAAACAGGAATTTTGATAACGCGGGTAAAGCGACGGGTTAAAACTAGTCTTTAATAAATATTATCCTTCGAAATGCACAATTGAGCACCATTCTCAAATTAAGCAGAACTTACACTACGGATGCTAGTGAGTTAAGGAAAATATTTCGTCGAAGAAGAACTCATTTACGATCTAATAGCTGCAGGCAAGCTGCCGACTTGGCCGTGGGTTTTGCTCGAGATTAAATCCATTCTTCCTACTGCCCACTCAACTCCTTCAGATTTCCGTAGAAACATAGTCCTACATATTAAGCGATTAACCGGTCAACGATTAAACTTAGCATTGGTATCCAATATGACAAACTTTATACTGAATTTTTCCGCTTTTGAATCTGTCTACTGACGAAAAAATTTTGTGACCTTAACCTAAGCTTTCAATACAACACTCTCAGTACTCTCATACTGCGTGAGCTTCAATTTACAAACAAAATACACAGCAAGAGCAAGAGTTCAAAACCTCCCCGTATACTGCAAGTTGACAGCCGTTGTTAGGCAATCGGCCACAACTTCAATTTACAACGAGATGTTTTATTCACGACTCATTGTCTCCGGAATCGGCAATAATTTATATCTCGTCCTCTTTGACAGATAGTACGTACTGATACCTCGCTGAATAAGCATAGATGTTTTAGAGATCGTCGGGCGCCGACGGCGTCTCATAATTAATTCATTCTCGTTGTTAAGCGGAGGTGATTTAAATAGCTACCTGGTTTGAGACTCATCTGAATGTAGGTCATTAGGAAGGATATTTTCTTAATGTGAACTTGGTTAATTAGCAACCATTGCCTAGTTTATGAATAACAAAGTTTTTATATTCTCTTAAATCTTATATTTTTTTAAAGTTTTTGCTCCACTTCTTCTTTTGTTATTTTACACATTTGTTTTACGGAAATGATCGTATAACTATTTTGATTTAAAAAATAAAATGTATTTTTTTTATTTACATTTCTACAGAACCACAAGTAAAATAAAACTCTCACAATATTTTTATCCCCACAACATTATCACATGTCTGTCGAAAGGCATGCAATTAAAATTTTCTTTTTTACAAAATGGCGCTATGGCGACCGAAGCCGACTCGTCCATTGTTTAACTCAAATGGTAATTTTATGATCTCTCTTGTGTTTCACATCCAGAAAAGGACAGTGCTCATGTTCATACCAACCACGTTTCATGTTGGGTAATTTTTGGTAAACAAAAAAGTGTCAAATTGAATTTAAAATCACCAATATTTTAAGTTTTGGGTGATTCTGGTTTAATTTAAGATGAAAAAGGATCGAATTGAATAAAAGATCGCCAATTATTAACTTTAAAACGAATTCGATAATATTATCCTGTGGTGTAAAAGACTTTTGGCATAATGACAATTTAATTTTGACTCATGATATAAAACGTTATTACGTATTCTTTTTTTGTGAGTCTTGCATAACGCTTTTCTTCCTTACCATGTAAGCCAAAACGAATTGGGTTTTTACGTTAAAATAAGTACTTCATTTATTTAAAATCCTCTTGTATTACTTGCAGTACTAATAAGCATGAGTACCAAATGCAGAATAATAGTTTGTTAGTTTACCAATGAGCGTTAAAGATCTGAATGACTATTAAAATATCACATGGCCTAGATATTTCTGTACTACATATTTTATTAGTAAAGAATCTGACATCCATCCTCTGCCCACTTTCTGTTCAAAGGATCAATTCAGAGCTAATAATCCTCCCATCGGGGAGGTTATAATTATACCCTTGGCTAAGACCAATATAATATTTATTAATCTTCCTTACATAGATTGAAATCACCGTTTATATATAAAGGGTAAGATCAAAGGAGTCTGCAAACCGTAAAGAGAATATTGAAATCATACTTCCTATTAAAGTGTCCCTTTAGGGGAAGATATGTTTTTTACTCTGCTTTATAAAGCCATGATATGAAAGTAAATGTCGGTCTCCAATTGTATTCAATTAAAGGTTCCAATTAAATCACGCTTCCTTTCTTTTAGATAACCTTTAAAATACAATATAAAATATGTATGTAAAGCATTTTTTTTTACAAAACAATTTCCTTGACCCAAACTAAGTTCAAAGCCTGTACTATAGCTTATCGTTACAAAGGTTACTAGTGACTTCATCAATATGCCTACAAAAAGCGCAGAATACCTTACCACCTCTTACAAGTGTTATCTACTGGTGTTTAAAACAACCTCAAACTCAACATCAAATTCAAACTCAATATATTCTTTATTCAATTATGTTTTATATACTGTTATGTTTTCGTCAAAACAAAATGGTCAATAATAATGACTCTACCGCCGATTTTGGAGACAGTTTCTGCCGAGAAGAATCGGGAAGAATCCTGACAGCTGCGCTGTTTAAATGCAATATTTTTTTTAAATTTATCGGTCAGTAATTGCTGTCACTGAGTCATACAGCCTTCTGTTAATATTTAATGAAATGCAAATTTATTATGAGTCCCCGAAGGTGGCACCTGTTCACAAATATAACAAACCTGAGAATAAAATCCAGGACCCTTGTGGACTGGGATCAATCTGTGGACCAATGAGTCATGCAAGTACTCGTAATTAATACAAATATTGCAACACACACAGACGGCTAGGTATGTCAAAATTACGAAACAATCTCGTGACAACTTTATAATTGAAAGCTGAATACATTTTCCGATTGATGTATCCATGGCTGAATATATAAATAAATTGCTTATAAATGTTGAGTCATATTCAATGTAATAATACATAATGCGTACTATCTGTCATACGATATATACGAAACAACTTGATTGATGGGTAGGTTCAACCGATTGTATCGGAATTCTAAAGGTGTCGAATTATTTTTAATATGATGGATCGTGTTCAGATTTTTAGTAATGTTATCAGATATAAATAGAAAAATCTGTAAGAGAAAATAATGACCTTGCTAACAAATTGCTTTTTTTTGCACTTTTTTGTCGTTTCAATTTAGACTAGATGCTGAAAAATCGGTTGGTTATTGTATTGTATTATTGTTGTATTCAATAAATACTTTATAACTGAAAATTTTTAAGGCTGGAAAAAGCAGCAACTTACTTTTCCTGCCTTACTAATTAAAGAAGAAGAATAAAAATGACATCGCTGCGTTTAGTGTGTAATTGTTTCTAAATAACCGGCAAGTTTTGCAATAGGCTTCGTATAGTCGAAAATTTAAGCTCGTCCTTATTAAGTGTCTTGTTTATTACATCACTTCTAAAGACTTAATATCAGGTGGATGCTGAACAAACTAATAGGTCAACACTACTACACTAACATTCTAGCAATTTCGTCTATCTTCTTTGAATGAGTTCGAATATTTACTCCACTGTAAGTATCAAAATATAATTTTCAATCGTACTACAAATACTAACTAACTCATACTATGTACAAAAAAATCTTGTTAATTATTTTTAAATGTCTCTCCTCTCTTGCACAATATTGGACCAATCCAGCCAATTTAATTCGCGCGTACTGCACCCGTGTTAATTTAAGACTCTGATCGATATGTTCGTGAAATATGAACAAGTCAGTTAGTTAATAGCGCAGCGTTTCCTCACGGGGTTTTCCCTCACCGCCCAGCTAGTGGCACAAATCCACACACAGATTTGAAAAATCCAGAGGTTTCGCCCGGATACCATTTTTCTTATAAGTTTATTATGAGTAAGAAAAATATTAAGTGCTATATCGACTGTCACTGCAACAAACAATACTAATATGTAGGTATTTTACTTTACCAGTTTCCAGACGTGACACGCTACTTATGAAATTGAAAGCAGGCAGATGGTGTGAGTTTGAGTTATACATAATTATGTTTTATTAAAAGAAGTTTAGTTAGCATTCCCTAGACTGTATCTACTAACTGTAGACCAATCTAGCCAACATAACTCGCCCGTACTGCACCCGTGTTAATTTAAGACTCTGATTCCTAACCCCCAGTCCATATGTTCGTGAAATATGAACAAGTCAGTTAGTTAATAGCGCGGCCGGGAGCGCCGTACAAGGATAACGACGCTGTGTTTAGAACCTACCCACAACATGGTGGAATATTAATAGGAAATATGCAATGGAGAACATTCATCCATTTATGTTATCTGGAGTAGAGAGTACACAGTTAGGTACTAAGAGTTTTGATTGGTAGGAGCAAAAGGACTGATCAATTGATTGGTAGAAGTGATCTCCATGGAAAGCGAATTATATTCATGCAGCCATGTCTTTAAAAACAAAACTATGCATTCATTTGTTAAAAAAAACTGACATTTCTAAGCACAACTTCATGAATAAAAAAAAAATTAAAAGCTAAATCAACTGTTACTGCAGTAAACATTACTCATAATATGTTTTAGAACAATAATAATAAAATCTGAGCACTTCTAAAAATATCTCAATCGATTTTAATCTACTGCAGAGCAAAAGCCTCCTACATTTGAAATCGCTTGCCAAATGCGGGTTGGTGATCGACCACAAACCCGGGCTGTTTTCAAAAAAATCGACACAAATTTTACCCGACCCAGGAATCGAGCCCTGGACCTGAAGACTACGGCCCGGTACTTAAAAAATCATTAAATTTAACTTTAATTAAATACAATATTATACGTATAGTAAAGAAATTAAACAAATAAGATCAACAGCCGCAAAAACGACGCAAGTCCGCATCAACAGAACACATAACATAAACACTTAAAGGAGTTATCTTGAGTTCAGATCAAAGTATCAAATACACACATGTCCTCTTTCTAAAGCTCAACATATTTTCTTGCAAGCATCTTTATAGTGCGCTGCTTTAATCCCCTCATTATCATATGACATTAAGTATACCTATTAGTACTAATTACGCGACCGTGCATAAAAGGTAGGTTAGTACTGAAATTAATCTTGAAAAGACCTCATAATGCATACCTACTTTTCTTCCTTTACGAAAAGTAATTAGCGGAACCCGTTCAATTTTACACTTTATCCCTGCGGTTTAGAGTTGTTATTGGATAAATATTTAATTAGTTCGAGTTGTCGGGAGCTAAAGATTTGAATTGTTAAATGCCCTCGCCATACTTGGACCTGTTCTGATACGTGGCCTTTAATGTAAGGCGACAGTCAGTTTACTTTGCGTAGTAACCTTAATAACTAACGTACGTCACGTAAATCAAAGAAATGCCACACTTTTCGGTGTCGGGGCATATTGTTAGATTTAAATGTGTGTCGGGATCGTTTTACTGGGCAACGTCTGCGGTTTGTCCTTTTAGTGGTCGTTTACCAAAGCATGTACTTAGTGGGAGCTTAAGACCAACGGAAATGTTTGCTTGATGTGTGTTTTGATAGTCATGCGGTTTTAGTTGTTGTAACTTGATACGAATGTGGTTGGCGATATAATAATTAGATAAATCGTGATATGGATTGATAGAATGGTACAGATTTGAACAGGTTTTGTCAAAGATTTCAAAGTAAACAGTAGCGGGGGAGGCTTTAATGAAATTAAACATTAATAGGATGATCAACCAATGAGTTGTTGGTATAGGTCAAAACCCACCCCGGCTACAATACGACAAAAGGATAAGAAAATAAAAATTGTAACAATAGAGGACAATTAGTTAGTGCTTCTCCCGGTTGCATCCTCGGCTATTGCTTTGAAGCTCAGGTTGAAGCTCAGGGCACGCTTCGACTATGATCCAGAATAGACATGCCTGGAAATAAAATTGGACTGTCGTCTGATCTCCGAAACTCACACAAGGAAAACCAGACAATTTGGATCGTAGTCTAAACCACCGGCTTAACGTGCCTTCCAAAGTAAGGAATCAACATCCATATTGGATAATCAGGTGATTGAAGCCAGGCATATCCTGGCAAACTGAGGACCTTAACAAAGTGGTGTTGTTCTTCACGGGATTCAAACCCACGACCTCCGCGTTCGTTGAGCCAAGCGCTTTTCTTTGGAGTATATTCACTCCATATACAACAACTACCTTATCAGATGTTACAACTGCGACCACGTTAACCAAATGCTTAAGCATTTATCGACGCCATTTGTAATATGATAAACGTTGTCACACCTATGAATCCTTCTTGGCTACTGTATTAATCTGTTTTCCTTACTGCTTAGAGAATAGAGCTCATATTCGTCAGATAAGAACGTGGAAGTTTGTAAGAGGAGTGCTGCAAGTAATGTGGATATTACGGGTCGTATATGGGTAGGGTTGTCAAGTCTTGGAGAGAGTAATGGTCATTTAGTTAAAGTGTCCGGAAAAAATGGCGCACTTAAAGCCAAGCCGGAGCAAATGTCTATATACTGACCTATATTTATATGTTTGTGTGTGAAATTATACTGATCTATATTTTTGTCGTATGTAAGAGAGAATGGCATTGACACCACAAAACAAAAAAAAATATACAAAATATTAGAAAAAGCAAAAAGCATCATGAAGTTAGTATTATATGCATGGAGTGTTTGTATTTATCATGTAAGTAATAATAATGTACCTTACTTACAAGTGTGGTCAATGAAGTTTTTATAAATAAATTAATATTTTTTTATTTATCTTGTCCATTTGTCACATCACGTCAAGTTTTCCATTTCAATTCTAAACTAATTTCTATTAACAAACTGACTGCGTTAAATCTGAAGCCCACCAACTCTCCAGTTCTTTGTTGCAAATTGAGATGTCTTTCGATGTACAGATTAGTTGCGCTTGACAGCCCTAGTAAAATGCAACGGTTTAGTTTATAGTGGCGACGGAGCGGGCGTGCCACGAGCCACTGGGAACAGTAGGAATAAGCCCAGTGAGACGTATTTAAATTAATCTTTTCTATAATGGAGCTGCAAAAGGCTGGTAACCTATACAACTGCTTTATATGTTTAATTTGGTTTATTGAAATTCGTTGTAATGTAGTAGTTTTTCCGCTTGTTTTCATCTCGTCAAGTCTTTTACTTCTCTTCATAAAGGTGAGACTTCACCAGAGCTGAGATGTGTGCTGTGTACTATGTCGAAATAGCCAATAGGATTTCTTGCTGTAATTGATGAGATTACGTGTTAACGCCAAAGTTTATTGGCTGCTTACGACACATTTCCGCTGCACAGCACACATCTTAGCTTTGGTGGAGCTCACCCTTATGATTGACAAGAGAAGCGGCCATGGTCTCATACACTTATGATGGCCAAAGCTTACTTCGCCTTTACTTAGGACAAAAATCCTTCATAGAATAAACTTATTAAAGCCCCTTAATGTCATAGCCGACCAATCGCGGCTACACAAAATATACCATTAATGCGTCTCATTTTCCCCCAGTTTGCCCATAGGAAGGTTGATTTTTCGCTGTATCTGTTACCTAAACCATTTCCATTTTAGTATATATTAACTATAATTTATCTTATTATATACTTAAATCGGTTTTAGATAGATATTTTTTTAAGTATTACAACTTTACTGTTGTCGCTTAAACTGTGCGAAGGGCATTTTCGCGCTGTAAATACGTAATACGGCATATGACAGCGCGGATATTGAAGTGGAGATACGTTATAATAACGCGTTCAAGGATCTTGAAATTTGTTTAAGTACACAAATGTTTTTTTTTTTGCAAAGAGCAAGTTTCTGCTTGATGTTAGACAGATTTTGGAGGCTCCGCTAAACTTATAGTGGAAAATTATTACCGCATTCATCATACTCCATACGAAACAAATGTGTTTCTGTCATATCCTTGCTATTTTTTTTATTGACCAATATTGTCCCACTGCTGGGCAAAGGTCTCCCTTAAATATCTCCATGTTCTTAGTATATCTAAATTCAGTAATTTAGTCAGTAATGATATCAGTATATCACATTTCTCTTATTGAGGTAAGCACACAATAGTATTGTCTAAAATTCTAACTAGCAACCTAATAATTTGTTATTACCTACACCTACTGCATTAATATCATAACTAATTAATTCCAGTAGTAAAAATTCCGAACAAGTTTACATTACACCTCTTAATGAAGAAATTCCTTCCCATCTCCTACGCTCGTAAACATGACCCTTAAATGCTCTCGGAATTATTAATAAAGATACCGTCTCCAACATTACGTAATAGGAGAGGCCAGGTATAGTCAGAACAGGCTTATAATAATTAGCCGGGCACTACTGATCCCCAGCGGTATGCACAATTTTGATCTAACTGTACTTTTAAAAATTACGACTGTTTCTTTGAGGAAATACAGCAACTGGGGTTTACTTGAAACTACTATCCTTCACTGTAAATTGGTACAGTACGGGTAATAGTTCAGAGAGTTTTGTTGTTTTGGCTTTGTGATACTTGAGTAAAAAGATTTTAAGTTTATGTTACAAATTAACTTACTTATCTACTTTTGGGCCTACTAAAATAACGAAGTCGTTTTTAAGAAAGTTAACCTAATCAGTTGTGTGGTAACTATAAGTATGTAAATGAAGACGTTATTATATAATACCAAAATTCTGTTTAGTATAAAAATATTGTTCTGGCAGAGTCCGATATTCAAAGCAAATCCTAAACAAATAGCGGATTATTGGGATCGGAAAATAGGAATGTAGTGTCTAGCCATCCCTCGTTTATTTTTCATAATATTCGGGGAATAACATCAGAATATTCCTTTATTTTTCAAGAAGACAATAAGTTGCAAACGTTCTAATCACAAGTTCACACACAAACACAACTCTACTCAAGCTACTGGTTTATCTTCAACTGTGGCTCAAAAGGTATCGTTAAAGAGCCTTGCGCCTGTTAATCAAGTGCTTACATGACGTTTATTGGGGCAAGACAGCCTGTGATTGTCGAGATTACTTCGAACCGAGCTACTTGTCCGTCCTCCGTGAGAAGTGTCACTGTCTGTCATTACGCTAACAGTTTTGTACAAATTAATTTACTCCTTAATGTAGCTCTAAAACCTCGGAGTTCGTAGATTCAAATTCTGCGTGGAACTTTGCATTTTGTGAAATTTTTGCAGTTTGGTTAAGACATGTCAAGCGTGAATCACTTGATTGTCTGATAATAATGATGATTCCGAGCTTGGGAGGGGCGTCAAGCCATTTTTTTCGACTCCAAATTAGATTCAATTTAATTTTTTTTAGGAGGAGGATGACCTCTGCCTGTCGTTTATCCCGTTTCTTTGTGGGGTCAGCTTTGACCAGGATCCGGGATTTGGCGAGTCTGGTTATTACAGTGAAGCGACTTCCATCTTACCGTCGTAAAGCCTGGTTAAACCAGGATCATAGTCGCAGCGTATTCAGATGTCTACAATGGATGTCATCGGCATACATTCTAAGGATGAACTCTCTTCAACTGTGTCTCAAAAAGTATCGTAAAAAATGTTCTAGCCTTTGTTAATCAAGTGCTTACATGACGTTTATTGGGGCAAGACAGCCTGTGATTGTCGAGATTACTTCGAACCGAGCTACTTGTCCATCCTCTGTAAGAAGTGTCGCCGACACTCTTTCATTACACTAAGTTTGGGACAATTTGTTAAATCAGCTTTCTTTTTCGGTGCCTTATTATTTTTTTGACTTTGCGGCCCTTTTGTTTTCTAATGATATGTGGTGGCATGGTATATCTTAGTATTATTTTTGGTTTCGTTGGTAGATAAGGTACCAAAAACCTTCTTTTAATAAACACGGCTGCTTTAAAGTCTTCCGCAATTTGAAACTATCTAACTTCTAAGTGAAAAAGAAAAAGCATAATCAAAGAAAATGTTATAATTCCATTCAAAAGTGAAACTTTTCATCCATTAATATTTCCGTCTAGCCCTAGATCGTCCAACCTCATTCATTTTCGATCTGTCAATACAATAGCAATTAGTTAATACCAATGTAACAATAAAACCGAATGCCTTTCAACTAAGCGATCGTTATCACATATCATAGAACATTCGATATCAATATAAAGAGAAACCCATATCGATCAATTACATAATACGTCGAATGTAATTGCCAACTATGCGCCTGAGTCGCCTAAAGATAATATCAGTTTAGATGATTTTGATTAAGACAATAATATGTACAATGAAACCGGACAGATTGGGAAATTAATACAATTAGTTGATTGTATAATGTGTTTACATACCTTCTCGTATTTGATATTATCTTATCATACTTACGGGTCCGTAAAAAGGTAAAAAAAATGATTTTCCTATTTTGAATCTATGTAGGTATTCACACTGTGAAAAAGCGTAAAAATTATTTCTGTTGTTTTGACCCATTATTGTCAATAAGAGATAGTAAAAGGGTAGAAAGTAACTTTTTGGACTTGATTAACATTTTCCGCCATAACAGTTTTAGTTCTAACTGACACAGATTATTACAAAAACTTCCCGAAAGTTGAAGTCATTGTCAAACAAAGCAGAAGCTGATACTCATCAGTCAAATTAACAATGACACAATGACCAAGACGCCTAAATCCAGGTCATAATGATACATGACGGATCCTGACCGCACATGACGCAATTTGAATGCACAAAAGAGGAAACGACTGCATCTGTCGACCATACCGCAAACACGGCTTTCATTTCTGCTCCAATATGTAAGTGTGTTGCGCAATAGATCCGCGAGGGGGCGTGGTAAGCAATGAGAGTGAAAGCTCCGATGATCACGACTTCGGTGTTAAATTGATCCCTAATTGCCTTCAATAAAGGGTATGTGTACACTAGCTAATTATAATGAGGCGTTTGTGTTTGTTTTGGTTGGATAATTCGTGGGTCAAAGGTGACTAGTTGAACGGGAGTATGTGATTGATTCGTGTGGTAACTGATTGAGTGTATTGGTTGATATTATTATGTTTCTTATTATTGACTACTAGCGACCCGGGCTTTGCACTGGTGCATAGCAGTGTTTCCTAAATTAACTATAAGTAGTACAAATACACTTCAATCTCGAATCACTCATCCTCCTAGCGTATATCCCGTTTCTGTGCGGGTCCCCTTTGATTTGGTTATTACCGTGAAACGAATGCCATCAGACCTAATCCTTAGAGGGGAACCAGACACATTGGATCATGGTTATACATTCAGATCTAACTGAACTTAAGGCAGGAACTATCGGAATGTACGGTGTTCCTCACGGTGTTTCTTTTAATCACTCTTTCCGGTAAAAATAAACCGTATAAAAATCGTAATAGATTGCGTAGTTTTAAAGATTTAAGCATACATAGGAACAAACAGAAGGAAGCTACTTTGTTTTATACTACCGATACAGTTTTTATGGTAGCTTTTAAACGTGTTATGATTGACGCAGCTACTTTTTACTCAGATGATACTATTGATCAACCGTGATTATCAAGCTAACGGTCTTACGATATATCAAGTAAATCTGAAATAAAATACTTCCTAGAGAAGCTTTTTTGCCTTCCATCAATCAAACTAGGCAGGTTTAGTATTTGCACAAGTTGAGATGTTACAGACCAGTCAGATTGCTGTAGCAATACGGTGTTATAGTAAATATACAGAAGATGGTTTTGCAATTTAAAATATATATATATATACTAGCGTCCGCCCGCGACTCCGTCCGCGTGGATTTCGATTTCCAATATCCTATGTGTTATTCTGATGTATAAGCTATATTGTGGTAAAGTTTCATTCAAATCCATTCAGTAGTTTTTACGTGAAAGAGTAACAAACATCCATACATCCATACATCCATACATCCATACATCCACACATCCATACATCCACACTATACAAACTTTCGCCTTTATAATAGTAGTAGGATGGAGACGTATAATATCAGCAACCAGAACTCAATTAAAAGTCTGAATAAGTTACTGGTTTTGTCAAATAACCCACCTTAGTAATCAGTTTATTTTAATATTATTAAATGGGGAGTAAACGCGATGTTTAATTGCGTTTAGTCGTGCTGCACTATAACAACTAATGATAATAAAAGACTTACAATGCAACGCGAAAGTGTAAAATCTGTTTATTCTCTCGTCTTCTGTCGATGCATTTGAGTTATTCATTCCACAATCGGTCACGAAGCACTAACTTCAGTTCGGTATTTAAGCAATTAGGTCAAGAATGTTGGCTGAACATCGATAGCTGGAGCACCGGCGTTGGGAAGTCAAGAATCGTCCGCAAATTGACTCGTCTCTCTGGTAATAAAATTCCTAAAAAATAAGGTAGCTAACTATTAGACCTTCATTAGATTTACTTCACATTTTAAGTCTACATACTATGTATGTTTACGCCTCGATGAACTACGGATGTAAGCAGTTGTTTTGAGGTTTTGTGTTAGATTCCCGGGACAGGCAAATGTATGTTCTTTTTTCCGAATACAACCCGGGTTGTCATATTACTAGCCCGTATTTGGCAAGCGTGGTGGTTTAGCCGAAATCCATATGCGTAACGAAAAAAGATTACAAATGATGGAAGTTAAGTATCAGCCTATTAATGTCCCACTGCAGGGCAAAGGCCTCCATCATTTGAAATCATGTTTTCGTTACAAAGATGGGATTTGGCTTAATCACCATGCTTGTATATATACTTTGCTCTATTAAAATTTAAAGATATTCCTATTTGTTTTAACAATGGTCCATTTCGTTTCATAATAATACTGTTACAGCATATTGAAGTCAAAAACACCAATTTAGCTACATTGAAATCATAAAAATCATTTTGCAAAGAGTAGGAAAAACGTTCATAAAAGTCTTAAGTTAGACATTAATCTTCATTTACAAAATCTAGGAATTACTGACAGAGTTGCATATTATATAAATGACTAGATAATGTGAAAGGACATTATCATTTTGATCCATTAAGCAGATTCTGAACATCAAAACTCCCCAGCAAGTAATATTTTATTTGCCTATTGCCATGACAGTCTACAAGTGGCATTAAGTACTTATTACTAATAAGAAATCGCATTCAAGTAAAGGCTCTTGTACACCTACTTGTCGTATTGTAATAACAACTGAAGTACCAGATAGCTCATGTACTAACATAGTATTTCGTTTAAGTTAGTTATGATAGTATTTACTATTGCGTGTCTTAAATTATATTATAATCCATTCCATTGACATGAATATTAATTTATTTATTTATATCAGATAAAATTACATACTATAATTTCAATGTTGGTAATAAGCACGGTCTTTTCGAGTAAAAATGTCTGATGTTGTAATTCCTTTTATACATTAACTAGCGGCAGCCCGCGATTCCGTCCGCGTGGATTTCGATTTCCAATAGCATAGCATTTCCAAATGGACTATCCAACACAAAAAGTATTTTTCAAATCGGACCAGTAGTTCCCGAGATTAGCGCGTTCAAACAAACAAACATACAAACAAACTCTTCAGCTTTACATATGAGTCTAGAAAGTATAGATTTTGAGTTTTTCTACAAATCATTTCCATTTATATTATACGTCGCAAAGAAAAATCAAACAGATTTTTAGCCCAATAAATATCCACCGAATTGATCGATCATCAAAGTAATCGATATTTTTCGACATGATCAAGTCTACATCGGCCTTAACATTGCGTTACCATTTACGAAACGGCCGCGTAAATTGGTTTAGTATCTCAATATAAAGTAATTTTCACTAGCATTAGAGCAAAGTTAAAATTTATTACGTCTATTGCGCGGTACAATTTGTGAATCGCCGTTTTACGCTTTTTGTGAAGGAACTTGCATAACTTTTTAGAGGAGGGTTTAATCATAGATTTTAATCTTAAGATATGCCCAGAAACCAGAACCAGAAAACTGTACTATTATTTTGTTTGACATGACGTGCGTTTCAAAATGCGGTAACTGCGATAAGAAGCGACTGTCGCTTTATATCTTAGTTGCAATTTCAGAGCGAGACGAAGTTTGTTGAGGCCGTATCTTCTATTTATTTAAGTATGTATATTTGTAATACCACTGTTAGTCTGATCAATGTATGTACCTAATGGTGTGAAATATTTATTATTTTATTATTGATATCTTTTGATTTACATCTATGTTTTTAATTTATCTTTTTATGGTAACCCTGTGATAAGCATAGCTTGAGTTTTAAAAACTTTTTATGGTGTCTGATAAATCGAGTTTACAACGCAAGGTAGAGGGAACGTAATAACTCAGTAAGAATAAGTTACGACTTCGATATAGAGGCAGCGGGTCAAGTTAATTTAATAATGAAGATGTTATAAATCCAGTTAGGCTAATTGTTGCAAATATTTTTTTTTTATTTATGAGACTGACCAGATCGTTTCCTGAAACTCGTGGCTAGCTATTTTAAAGGACAACGAAATATTGGTGAACCCTTTTATACCTCTGGTAATTTTCACCGTAGTAGTAAGTGACATTTTAAAAAGCACGAGGAGCTTATTAAACTTGTTGTAAATAGTAAAGTCTGACAAAAAAGGTAATCAGTAAATTTTGAATGGTTTATTAGGTACACTGGCAGTTTTTCAAAGTGCTATGCCAATTGGCCAGAGGGCTTGCGACAATTGTCGCGGGGTCAGCCGTCAAGTTTAATAGGGATGATTGTCAGTTGTCCCCCTGTCCCTGAATACACCGCGGTCAACCGCACCAGGGCTCTTTTTGAATGTGCCGATAGACACCGTGGTGTCAATAAAGTTGTTCCTTTGATGAAGAGCAACCCTTTAACTTGCACTGTTGTCTGGCAAAAAGAACTTTACTACATACCTTAGAGATTTTGTAAATCCGTACTAACATTATGAATTAAGCACTACATGTTCTTTCATTGAGAGCCCTTTGAGAAGCCTATGTCCAGCCGAGAACTGATGATTATAAAGTTAAATCCATGCCTTTTTCAACTCGTATTTCCATGACGCAACATCATTATATTTGTTTTGTGCATAATTATTTACTTACCTCTTAATGCTTATCGGAATTGTACTTTGGAGAGCCATATGACATGAAAAATGTCCCCCCTCAGGCGATTCAACCTTATGTAAATGTCGCTACCTAATTATAAATCATAGTACCAATACTGACTGATTGCTGGTACAAAAAATAACTTGTGGTGTTTTAAATGCCAGTTGACCAGTTTCGTCACTGCAAGGCCTTTGATCTTCTTGTGCAAGATAATGATAAAAAATCACTCAAGTACACATTTTTGATCACGTCCTATCGCAAAATTATGTTTTTCTTTTCTTATTTCCACATTACCTACACCGGACGTTATGGGTTGAATAACAAAACAAAGTACTGTCAACTATTACAACAATGGACAATACGTGAAATTATTTTTATACCGCTCTCAACTGATCTTGACAGTGCTATCAGCTTATAAAAGTTTGCTGAATTCTGTAGCTGACTGTTTAAGTAATAATTATTTTAAACGTTAATTTTGACAGCTTATTTCTTGAAAGACCCCTTGTAATATATGGAAATATTGGAAAAGTGTTCCTCAATCACGATCAAATTGCATTACAAAATAAACATAACATTGTTCACTCAGCATGTGAATGATTGAAAATAATCCTGTTAGTTTAAATTATTGCTGTTATAATAATACTAATCACAACATATCGGCTACATCATTTTCTTTGAAACACATAGGCTTATGTCAGTGACGTCTACGCCGGAAGATCTCATTCATAAAGACAGATACATGACGTCAAAGTAAGAGTCCACTCTATGCATTCCTTTGTCTTATTATAATGAAACATGAATAGTCTGACACCCATACAAACTTGTAGATAATATGCAACGGCGCTTAAGAGCTCAATAATATGCTCATCATAGGAGGTCTCGAGTTCATTGTAAATATAATGACTTGATAAGAGCCGTTGGGTATTGTGGTGCATTTAGCTGTCGATATCATATCAACATTGATGTAGTTACCAACACCTTTTATCTAAGTTTAAGTATTTAAAAAAAACTAGTTTTCCCTCGGATTCGTAAACATGGATGAAATTAAATTTCTTACTATAGTATAACTTAAACTATTAAAACAAGATGAAAAAAAAACAAAAACTTTTGGGTTTTAAATAAACAATTCTCATTAAGCCTAAAGAATTAAATGACTTAATTTCAATTATTGTAGAAACATTTTTCTTTTGAAATTAAGTTAAAAATAAATTGTTTTTTTAAAAGTAAATATTCTCACTTTTTGGGTTAAAAGGATCATTGAACTCAGTAAACAAATTGCTACTTCCGTGATGAAATTTATTGCAAAAACCGATCAAATCAAAACATGGAAATATTTCTTTCGTGGGCGTATGAGCACACTTCAATCGGCGCCATCTTAAAATGTTTATTCTAACCTCCAATCAAAAGTCTCAAGTCACCTCGAGTGCAGTACAAACGCCAGCGATTGCATACTTGATTAGTGTTGTCACTTGTCACCCAGTAAAGCCCGAGTGGGTCTCACAGTTTTTATCGATTTTTTTGACATTGGATCGATTCAATCGGATTCGTATTGCGTTCGGTTTACAATAGACGCCGGTCATGGCCGTCAGAGCAGAGTGGTGTGAACAATACGGTTATCGGTCTGTGAGACCGGGGGGTGCATCTCACTGGGTTTCTTATCGGTTTTTATAACATTAAAAATTGTTGCCCGAGGTACTGCGAATAGGCGTTGGGATGGAGAGATGCCTATGACCAAGAGTGGACTGCGATAGGCCGATGGTGATACAATATGAATGAAGTAGATAATTTAATTTGAATTATGCTAATAAGTTCACTCTAGTGACAGCAAAGTATGATGGTTTTCAACTCGAACAGCCAATTCTAACGATTGGAACACGGCAAAATATCTAGTAAAGACTGTATTCAATTGAATTGGCTTCAACTAAAAGTATGTGAAGAAGTCTTCGATTAATGAGCAACAATTTTTTTTATCTCGTTTTGTCATATTTTTTTTCGGAAATGGTGACGCTGTAGGCGGCTGGAAGCCCACAGCTATACCGGACCTTCGAGTGAGCAGATGCCTCGCACCACAAAAAGTCCTTAAGGTGGCAAAAATAACCCTTTAAGTTCTTGGCATCTGAGTAAGATAAGCACTCCCCGTAAATTAACACTAAGTCATCCGAGACAAAAACCACTCCGTGCCCCTCCACAGTAATCCTCCTTGAACGAAGCTCGAGTTGAGGAATGCCTCGATTAGACTGGATTACGATTGTTTTTACTGAAAGGGTTAATATTCATAGCGTCGAATATTCATATCCAGGTTGACTGATTTAATTAATATCACGTGCTTTTGCTTTAAACACAGATGTTAAATTCTAACAGATATGCCATCACCTTGGTTTTGAGAAGCCTAGATCAGCTCTTGTATGTTTACAAGAGCTGTGTGACAGAATGTTAGACGATTGTAAACTGTCTACGATATATACAAATTGTATGAAGAAACAGTCATGAAAGGTAGGTAATCCACTAATGCCCCGTGCCAAATGCACCGCTCTCAATTCTAAGTGCGGTCAAGTATACAGGACATCTTTTCTTATATAGTAGTGAAAAGTTCAGCCAATGAATGTGGTAGCTATCGTCTAATAGCAGAACAAAGTTTTGAAATAAATTTTTGAAACATGCTGACTAAAAACCTGTTTGTGATGACATATCCTCGAACGGACTCAGTAGTTCTTATAGCTGTCACTAAATCGGGACGGGTTCAACAAAGGTCTCAAGCTTATCCTTGGATTTGTTAATTGAATTTTAAATATGCGTTTTTTGTCACAGTTTGTGCTTGAAGGGTCTCATAAAGCCGATGGGTCGGGCGTAATCTCTCTTTGGTTTTGTCAGATCGCTATCCCATCGGGCTTTAAGATTAATTAATTGTTATATTGGCTACCGTATCGAGATATTTCTAGGGGATTTACTTTTTATAGTTTTAATAGTTTTGGGATTAAAATACAGAGAGTGAGTTACTTACGTGCGTGCTTTGACTGTAGCTCAACTTTAAGCGCCTATAACAATCAAGCTTAGACTAACTTTAAGAGAAACGTTTTCAAATAAGGCAATAATTTCCATATTTCCCTGGTTGAAGATAATAAGTTTCCATACGTCATCTGACAGTACAATCAAAGGAAAATACAACAGTGCAGGGCAGGGGAAATAAATCAACTTGCTGATTTAGTGAGCTTTTGTTGAATAGAACATTATGTTACCAGACGGCGACGCAAGCGGTAAACATTGTCGAGACATTTCCATGTAGAGGAATTAGCCTACAAACTTACAATTAACAACAGAGCTTGTTAGAAATGATAAGTGAGGTTGCTCAAAACTGAGGCGGGGCAATGCAACTGCAGATACGTGATATGCAGCTTAATGCGGTTTTCTAATTTTCACTTGTCGTTGTTTGGATATAAGATTGAGTTGATTTAGAGGCTACATATAGAATTGTTACCGCATTTCTTACCGTGGCTGTCGTAAAAAACATTAGTATTTTGACTCGAATAAGCCACTCGTCTGGGGAAGTAAAAGAGCACTTCATAACTTCATAACATTTTGACGGGCCCGTTGGTCGAGTGGTCAGAGACCCTGGCTACGAAGCCAAGGGTCGCGGGTTCGAATCCCGCTAGGGGCAAATGTTTGTGTGATGAACATCGGCATTTGTACTCGAGTCATGGATGTTTATAAAAGTATTTAAGTATATTTATCCGTTCCTTATCATCAATAATACCTACAAGCTTTGAGCTTAGTTTGGGGCTAGGCAAGGCAATTAGTGTGTAAGTCCAAGGCATTTATTATTATTTTCTTTGAGATGGTTTTAAAATTTTGTATTATTGACTCAATTCTACGAGTGGAAATAACCTTCACACTCTAAAATCACTTTAAACGTCCTCCCACTAAACTCGATTTGCTGAGCTACCACAATTTCCGCAATTCTCTGGCAGTTGACACGACGCGAACGAACTTACCAGACAATTTCCTTCAAACGCAGTAAACTAATATGTCATGGTAACTTTCACAAATGCATATAACAAGCCTTCGTAATTACATTCTGTCAATTAAGATCTGTGCAGCGCCAGGCTGGCTCGTAACTCCCTTAGCCAGACAAATTGGGGCCATAGTAATGCGGTGTGGGTGATGTAACTATTAAAACACTTTTTCATTGCCACTTAGTAACAAAATGTATAAATAAAATAATGTTTGCGACATTGTTAGTCTGTCAGACTTGGAATGACTATTTTTCAGAGCAAGTTGACTTAGTTTTAGCGTACCTTATAGCTTTTGGCAGACCATCATTATTATCATCCTAGCGCCTCTACGGGTTGAATCCTTGGCCATTTCCGCGGAGCCGCTGTACGCTGTGACTGTCATCCAGAATTGACCAGGCTTGTTATTACAATGGAGCGACTGTTGTCTGAGCTCTGTAACCCTTACAAGAAAAAACAGACCATTGTGCCTTCCAAAGCACAGAATCATCATCTTTCGGGCGATCATGTGATTCAAGCCTGGAATGTTCTAACCAAATTGGGAAATCCAACACAAATGGAAGTATTTGAACCCACAACATCCGAGGTTTTTGAGCACAGCGCTCTCACCAGTGAGACAGTGAAAGTTTAAACTAAGACCAAAGACAGATATTGACTTCAATGAACTATCTGACGAAGGACATTGACTTCAATCAGGATTGTGATACAACTGACCCTTACTGTAAAAAGCAGTACTATCATGATACCAGAAAAACGAAAAATAGACATTACCCAGAACATAAAATGTAATCAAGTGGTGAGTCCGTACGAAATTCCTCTAACGTTGTTTTCCAAGAAAGAAAGTATTTACACACACATTCAATTATGATTATTCTTGTCATTTTTTCTCTGAAAAGCAAGATGCCCGGATGTCGCTCGACGTTGTAAGGGATTTTGCTAAAGGCCGCCGGAAATATGATTCTTAGCGTAGCGAAAAAAATACTGAAATAACTCAAAGAACCTTTGGACCGTTGGAACCATTTCTCTTAATTGGGCAGATAAAACATATTTCGAAGATCATTGAGCTTTTTTGTCCACTGTAGATAAGTTGCTAAATTGTAAACACAGCACCGATATTGGCCACTTATATATTTTTTCCTAAATGTAATACGAAATGATTAAATTGATTAAAATGAAAAAGTAATTAAATTTTGACGAAATGGTAAAATTAATGATGCACATTTGCATGAATGATCCATGGCAATACGCCCTTTAGAGGATTTGACTGACCTGACAGACAATATCAGGTTTACCGTTGTTAGCTAAATCTTTAATGATTAAGCATAACTCACCAGTTTTATAGCTACTATTGTTGTATACTACCTCAGCGTTTGTCTTTTGTCACTGAGTATTTGAAAAAGAAGCATTATGCTACCTTTACTGCGCTTGATTTATTCCCTCTCGGCAACAGCTTTCAATTGCTTGTTCCTCTAATTAATTTCACCGAACGTGCAGTATGACTGATCAACCGTCAAATGGCTGAGGCCTGAGTGTAGATATTGCCTTATACGCCTAGTGTGGTAACTGCGCGACTCCAATTACGATAGAATTGACGTGGTCACTTGGTGACAATGCATGGCATGGAACTTAGGAACTTAGGACTTTTTGACACACAAGATTTTTGCCGCTTCTTTTTGATAAAATACTATACTGCTGGTGCTGCCATCATTGCGCCTCTCGATTTTTCGCGCTCTAGCATTAGAGCATTCCTCTCTGAACTACCATGTGAAACGTTACTTTAGTAGATGTTACCTCAACAGCAATATCACCAATATTTGGCAAGTTTGTGATTAATAAAAATATGTAGTAGATATCTTATACGCTTAGTGTGGTAGGTAACTGCGCGACTCCAATTACGATAGAATTGACATTGTCACTTGGTGACAATGCGCGGCCTGGGAGTTAAGACTTTTGCAAAACAAATAAGCGGTTTTAATCCAAAAAAGCCATTTGGACGTTGCCCTTGTGTCTTGAATAATATCCCTTGAGGGACTGTAGTTTAATCATTTAACTCGTTCATGAATATTGTAAAGTATAAAAAATCAAGATGTTGTTGGCAAAAACACATCTGGATCAACGCAAATAAATTATTAAAAGTGTCCGTTAAAAAATTTTACAAGCACACTTTACGGGGAGTGCTAACGCAAAATGATAATAACATATAACATGCAACAATTAAAAGCTAAAAATACGCTTCCTGCTTGATTAATGATTCTAACAAATTATAATTTTAATTACTGCATTAACTGTATTGAACTGGTAATTAAAACATTAACAAGAAGCAATGAGTAGTAATTACTATACGTCGCTACTTACACTGTATGTTTATCAATACGTTTTGACGGATATTAGTATTGGACGGATATGTGTTCGCATTTACATAGCTAATTACTATTGGCATGAACTTATCATAACTTTTTTCTTCTGGGAATGTGAGTTCCTTTGCAGTTAGTTTTTGTGGGTAATAACAATTTAATTTATGAAACGAAAATTTGAACTTTTAGTTGTGTCAAGAAAACTTAGCCAGCTTGTGATTACCGAATAATATAACACGTGAATGTTTTGTGATACTGTGATGTGTACTTATAGTAGCTTAGGTACCGTAGAGGTGCTCTAAGAAAGTGATTCCCGAAATTATCTTTTGTACTAAAATAAAAATCTAAACCCATTAAGTTAGACGCTAAAACTTTGGCATCCATGTAAATTAGTAAAGTTAAAGCTTATTTGCAACAGGATATTGCGAAATTCCCACGGGAATGGGAGTTAGCAAGAAAAAACATTTGTATGGAAAAATCTAAACCTCAACCGATTTTGATGAAAATTGGCATATACAATATTCAGAGTCAGACCCTCAGAAAGAACATAAGTCTTTTATTACAAAAAAAGGGATCTCAAAACCACGCGGACGAAGTCTTGGGCGGCCGCTAGTAAACTATGTGAGCATCGTAAGCTTTGAATCATTGACCTTCATTAGGAAGCGGCTCTAGACACTGTAACTAGTGAAAGTAATGCGAGCGGAAATTACGTCTTCGAGCTTATAACAGCTCATAAGTTATTTCAGACGAAAGCACTATTGATTGCCTTCGCTTCCTTAACACTAGAAGTTATTAGGGTGGATCAACTTTTTAACCGACAAAACGAGCGTAAAATTTCGGCATGTTTCAAAAAATTTTTTTTGCTTATTTATCCATTTTATTTACTCAGAAGTGTGTCAAATATATCTGAGATACGGCTTCCTAATCGAGCAGCGAACTTTTTGAACTACTTCTTATTGAAAAACTCAAATGTTTAAATCTTGACCCATAGTTTTGTCACCGGAGTTACCCAAAGTTATAACGCTGTAATTCTTGAATAAATAGACACTTCAATATTTATCTAAGTGGATTTATTCTGTCATGCGAAATCAAATAGTTTGGTATACAGCATTTGTATATAGTTTTAGTATATTGGCACTAAAATATGATATATATGTATGCTGAGTTACTAACGAGTCATACATGTTGTAAATTTTCTCTGTTATTCTTTAAAAACTTAAAATAAAATCACAGTTTTCTCTGAAATTAAAGTAAATAACCTTATTTTACGTTAAACCTAAAATAATCATACAAATGAAATCAAACACACATTGTTACCTTCCAAAAACGGCTTACAAATTTAGGGACAAATAGTAACTTCTGAGACATTTTTGGTAACTCAAGAGACAAGAGACAAGAACAATCTATATACTTCTGAACATAACTATACTCGCAAGCAACCTAATCGACTCAAGCCCAACCTCTGCATTCAAACATAGTTCTAAGTAAAAGTATGCAACATTTGAATAGAAAGGATATGTCATTTAATGGCTTAAAACTTCAGTTTTTATGAGATATCATCATTAATAATAACAATGTATACTTTTTTGATATCGGTGTCTGAACTTGAATGAGGGAAAATGGGATTTTGGGTAAAGGTGTTGAGTTCAGAATTGACACAACTAGAACATGTTTTTTTCTTAGGGATTATAAAGATTATTTGTCCAGTATTTAATACTGACTAGCCCTAAGTACAGCCCGTAATCGGTTCTTCATCGACCTTGTTTATTTATTGAAGGTGTCTTGACGGATACCTCCCCAATCCTCTAAAAACACTGCCTTCAACTCTTCTAGACTAGATTGGGCTGAATTTCTTTTTCGTACCCTGCGTTTGAGCTCGGCCCATAAATTCTCGATGAGATTTAGGTCTGGACCTAGCGCATGCCAGTCCATGGTGTGCAAATCGATTTTTTGAAGGAACTACTGCAGAATGCACGCTGTGTCATGTGGCATAGAGCTTTGTCTTGCATTAAGAGAGGCGTATGGCCAGCAGTTGACTGCGACAGGCTGATGATAATGATGATGTAAGGATGAAGTCTTCGCCAGCAAATCCTGCGTAGGGCACAACATGTTCCAGGAAAATATTTGTGATGTGCCCCTCAGCTTCTTGTCCTCCTCGGCCTCCTCCAGGCACGAAAACGAGCTCGGTTTTATCCTCCAACGGGATACTAGCCCACATCATGCCAGAACCGCCACCAAAGGGAACGGTTTCTGCGAAACAGCATTGGGAAATTCACTCTCCCGGACTCCTGTAGTCCTGGCCTCTCCTTTCACTGCCATGCAGACACACCCTGCACTCTTTTGTGAACAGGATCGATCGCCATTGCCCAAAACTCGAGTTGAGATGCTCTCGACCAAACTGTAACCGATTTTGTCGGTGGCCTGCAGTCGATTTGTGGCCTGTTGCTGGCCTTTTTGGAGTCAGGTTGGCTTCCTTTAGACGTCTTCTTACCGTCTACTCGCTGACAGCTACATCTTGAACATGTCTCAGCTCACCTGCACGTCCACACCCGTAAGGTGCCGATTTCGCAGGGTGGTAGAAACAATGAACCGGTCGTCTCGTTCAGAAGTACCCCGGTGGTCAAAATAATGATCCAGTCTCTTTATATTGCTTGTATACTCGGGATACAGTAGACTGACT
Source organism: Nomophila noctuella (assembly GCA_958496325.1). Taxonomy (NCBI): domain Eukaryota; kingdom Metazoa; phylum Arthropoda; class Insecta; order Lepidoptera; family Crambidae; genus Nomophila; species Nomophila noctuella. The sequence continues at coordinate 10,906,192 of OY292490.1, read as the reverse complement.
AAAGAGAAAATGTGAAGCGAATACTCGCTGTCTGAGTCCTTGTTGCAAAAAGGTAACAACTTGAGGGGCTTATTGAGGTGTGTTATGCATGTTTTCCACCATGGATACCGCCATTAGCAAGTTTACAAACTGAAAGTAGTTTTGATTATGATAGTATGTCTATGAAAATCGCATAACGTCTAAAGCGTTACCTAAATTGTCTTTGGAGTTACCACTTTGGTAACACAGTATACAGGCAACTCAGCAGACACTTTTTACGTAATGGATTGTAAATTAAAATTTACTAATATGGCGAATATTTTGAATTGACCCATAGCAGATCAGCCTTAAGCACCTTCAAAATCTGATGAAGAAATTAAAAAACATTTACCCGTTCATCGAAATAATCCGGTAACTCTGCCGACACTGAATAAATACACGCGCACTCCTCTAGAGTTTGCTGCGGACTGGCAGCGCAACGGCAGGAATCAAAGGCTCGCCGCCGCGCGTGCATAACATCGTATCTCCGTTCTTTACTAGAAATTTGTGACGTATTGCATAATTTTGTTTACGTTTTTTCGCGGTCACTCAGTATACACCACAAAATGAGATGAATTAGGGACAGAGCTTTAAAGCCTATATTTCTATTAAATTTAAACCTATTTTTATATTTAACATAGTAAGAACTAAACATTGTTTAATTTATAAGCAATATATAAGCAGACTTAAGAATGTTCCAAGGAAAAAAGCTCTTAAATTAGCAATAACATATAGCCACCTCGTTCAAGGGACAGCTAAAATTTTTATGGAAAGCTATGTCTTATGCAAAGTCGTATACTGAGTTACCAGAGTTTTTACGTTTACTTCTTCGTTTTATCTAGATTTCATATGTTTTTTATTAAGGTTAATGAGCTGTTAATTGAATAAAACATAGAAATAATTTCTATATTGTCTGAATTTAGCCGTTTTCGAATGCGATGTCGTCGGGACAAACTTATGTCGGTTAAAAAGTTGATCCACCCATTACTTTATTTTATATTTGGATACCACTGATTCTACCTTTCGATGCTAATCAAAACAGAAACATGTTGAATACAATACAAATGAAATAAATCAAATAAAATGTTTTATTCCATGTCTCAGGTACAATTTTGTGAATATTTATTAAACACTTACTATATATATTATTACCCGCGGCTTTGCTCGCGTTATGGAGATTCCTGTTCCTTTTCCATATGAGCATTTAAGCGGGATAAATCTATACATACGATTGTAAGAATTTTGGTATACAGGCAGAGTATGGACTGACTTAGGTGATAGAATACTTTTATCTAGATAAAGTGCTCCCATGGGATAAAATAGGAATCTTGATAACGCGGGCAAAGCTGCGGGTAAAAACTAGTTGAAAGATGATAATGTCCTTAGTAATATTGAATGCTTGGCCACTACACCGCTAGGTCGTGTCTTCTGTTCATATTAATTTGCCGTTGACAACTTTGAGAGCGAGAGTCCGATCATGAGTCCACTTGTAATTAACTGTGATAATAAGGAATGTATATGAACGTTCGCAATTAGTATTTGTCTCGTGTTAGTGTAGGCCAGTGTCAGTTATTAAAATAAATAACACTTTTGAAGTTTGGCAACAAAGACATGGGCAGACGCCGGCCAGCGCCGCTCAAATATCTAACTGAGTGAAAAATAATTTGTTTTGCTTAAAGCATATTTTACAAAAACATCGAAAAAGCAGTAGTAGACTTAATGAGCCAAATTATTAAATGAAAAGAGTTAGCTAAAAAATATATATTTCGGTCATAATGCTGCGTTCAATTTTACTTATATCGCACTCGGTCTTTTGCCAATGCTAATGAAAAATAAATTATAATAATCAACTTCATTCGTTCGTTGTAAATAGAAATACTAAAATGCAAGTTACCTAAAAGATATTTTTGAAATACTTAACATTCAAAACAAACTCCTAAAGCCAGTGGCTAGTACAGCTAGGAATGGACTGCCCATGCCCTTTATCATTTAATATCAGATCATCATCATCATCCTAGCGCTTGTCCCGGTCGCATCCTCGTCATTTAATATCAGATACCGTGTCTAAGGTCTGTAAACAAATCTTGCCCGTTGAAGTCCTTAAAAAGACTTTGTGTCTATATTTCCAAACAACCGCTATTCTCCATAAAAGGAGTATAAAAACAGTAAGTAGTATTTTTTCTACTTTAATTGATACTTCGGTAATGTATATGGTTATTTGATGGTCACGATTGTGTCAAAGGGCGGGACCCACTTAATGTCATTGTGACGTAGGTAGTCATCAATTACGGAGGGAAACTAAGTGTGGGTTGTAGGGTAAGGAGAAGAGGTTGTGTATATTCTTTTATTTTGGCTTGCAACTTTTCTTACGTGGTGTTATTCGATATTGGAACGAGTAAACCGGTGTTAAGTTAACTTTAAGTTTACACTAGAAAGTATCAAATATTTCCGTGTATTCAATTAAAATCAAAGCAGTGATAACCTTTTCTATGCCAAACTATTACAATATCAGCTGTTTCTACATTTTTCAAAAAAAAAGTTGCTTGTAAAAAACTTGGTATAAATTTATTCTAACTTTTACAATCTAAATTATATCTCTTACCAGAAAAACAAAAGAGCAAAAATTCTGTTGTTAAAAAATACCGTACTTTTTATCACATCATCAATTAGATAATATTTGTTGATATAACTCGCCACTATACCTACTGTAGACAGATTTCACACAATATTTTATGTAATCCGATCCCCAAATTGACAACTCATTCACAACTTGTACTCGCGCTAAGGCATGGTTAGAGCTCTTTTTGACAGCAATTGACAGCTAGACAGTGACAGTTCGTTTGACAGATACTTAAAGATATCTCATTTAGTTCCGCCTCATTGCACTGAGAACTAATGAGTTGATGAAGCAGCTGAAGTCTCTATGGTTAATTAAGTTTGAAAATAATATGCAGTCAGCTAATTAAAATATCAATGCATTAGACCCAGGAAGCGTATACTCTGTTTTACTAGTAAATTATAATATGCGAATATGTAATTATGTAAATTAAAAATAATAATAATATGAATTAACAACAAGGGCTGCGTGCAAGTCTTGGTTAACTAAAAAAATATCATGTAGAAATTGGCATACTTAGAGCTATAAAAGCAAAATTTATTTAAGAAAAACATTTAATAGTATTTTTTATACTCACTCTCGAATCATTTGCCTTCTAAAATCACAACATAGTATAAAACGAAGTAGCTGTCATCTGTCTGTCATGTATGCTAAAATCTTCAAATGTACGTTTATATTCATTTTTTAGAAGATGAGTGATTTAATAGATAGGTTTATTTGTACAAAAGATAAATATTGCATAATACATATATCTAGTAGACAAACATTAATAATTTTAGTTGCTAGCATATGTATACTAAGTCCTATTAACAACATTCCCTCTAATCGCGAATGCACCGATGCAATACTCGCTTCCAAACTTGTCTATTCAAGATTGACGTTATCGTCATGTTAAACGGAGATCCTTATCTATTCTATTCACACAAGGCGAAAGAATGCCTGGATAACAACGTGCAGTTGATAAACTAATAGCTATAGAATATAATCATTAAAGCTACCACGAGTACCGGCATGTTGTAGGGATGTTATGTTGCAACTATTTTTAGTAGCTGTGACTAAAGTTTGCACCGTAGTAGTCACTGGAACGGAGAATGAATTAATACTTCATATTTGAACTGCATGCTGCATGGCATGATTATTGGTAGTGGATTTTCTTTTCTCATAATACTTTGTTTAAGTGCTGTATAATTTAAAAAAAAAAACGTTGATTATGTTTGAAAATTCCCCATGTTTTTATACAAACTGAATAAAATAATACAAAAACTGAATATAGAATGGTAATCAATGTTGTTAAAGTAAATAAATTTTTATACAATAAAATAAAACATTTCCCGGTATAGAAGAAATAATTAAAACATTTAAAATAAAAATTGGCCAAGTGCGAGTCGGACTCCCGCACTGAGGGTTCCTTACAAATTCTATTTTTGACGTTTTAAAAAAACTACTGAATTGATTTCGTTCGAACCAATTTTCGTTGGTAGTTTTTATGGTAATGTACAGTATATAATTATTTCAGTTTTATCATCCTCTTATTTTAGAAGTTAGAGGGGGGGGGACACACTTTTTTCCACTTTGGAAGGGTCTGTCACGCAAAGTATTCACTTTAGAAAAAAGTGATATTGGAAATCTTAATATAACTTTTAAAGACCTATCCATAGATACCCAACACGTATATGTTCAATGAAAAAAAATATTTCGAGTTTCAGTTCTGACTATGGGGACCCCCCACTTTTTTTATTATTTTTTTCTATTTTCGTGTGAAAACCTTGTTGCGGTTCATAGAATACATCCACTCACCAAGTTTCAACAGGGTAGGAGTTATAGTTTCGGAAAAAAGTGGCTGTGACAGACTGGCGGACAGACAGACAGACAGACAGACATGACGAATCTATAAGGGTTCCGTATTTTTGCCATTTTGGCTACGGAACCCTAAAAATAACATTGTAAGATTATCTTATCTCATCTTATTTCTTATTAATTAATATTATTAATGTGAATATTATTAAAAAAGAAGCTGACTGTAAATAAAACTAAAACCGTATTTAGTGATTGGGCAACTCCAGGAATTTATATAAGTAGACTCAAATTATATGATCTTTACGGTATGAAGGCATATTCTAAGGATCCAAAAATCATTGAATATGTTAAATCTTATTCTAAAATATTTAAGAAAGTATGCTATAAAGCCAAGTCCATTTTCTTACGAAATAAAATAAGTAATTCCAACAACAAAATTAAAGCAACATGGAATATAATAAACAGAGAAAGAAGTAAGGTAAAATCTTATGAAAATAGTTATTGTCTTAAAGTTCATAATAAATTTCTCAAAACAGATAAAGAAGTAGCAGCCGCCTTTGAAACTTTTTTCTCAGATATACCCATAGCAACTACCAGTCACTTAAATTCTAACTCTATTTTAGCTCATGCTCTTTTGGCTTCGTGTATTGAAGAATGTCAAACATCTTTCAAATTTGATTATATAACCCCAGATAAAATTTTAAAAACGTTTAAAGAAATTAATATAAAGAAAACTGAGGACTTATGGGGAATTTCCACAGATATCATGAGGACTATTATTAATACAATTTCGCCGCATTTGGCTTATATATTCAATAGGTGTATAGATGAAAGTCAATTCCCGAATCTAATGAAATCTAGCAAAATCATACCATTATTTAAGTCAGGTGATAAAAATGACCCAATGAATTTTAGACCTATTTCAATATTGCCTAGTTTCAGTAAAATATTGGAAAAGATTATATTTAACCAATTACTTTCACATTTCAACGCAAACAATTTGCTACATGAAAAGCAATTTGGTTTTACCAAAAACAAGAGCACAACCGATGCAGGGACTGCTCTTATCAAACATATCTATGATGCCTGGGAAAGTAAAAATAATGCTGTAGGTATTTTCTGCGATCTGTCGAAGGCGTTTGATTGCGTCGACCACAAGATACTGCTCATTAAATTAAAGTACTACGGTTTATCTGAATCTTCTTTAAAACTTGTTGAATCGTATCTCACTGACAGGATACAAAGGGTCCACATAAACAACAATAATTCTTCTGGTTCCAAACTGCGAATGGGCGTGCCCCAAGGATCGATACTAGGACCATTACTGTTTTTGATCTATGTAAACGGCCTGCCATATTTTACGACTAATCTATGTGAGATAGTTTTGTTTGCCGACGACACTTCTCTGATATTTAAAACAGATAGAAACGAAAAATCATTTGACGTAATAAACAAAACTCTCTCACAGGTGTCGCACTGGTTCTCTACTAATAACTTGTCATTAAATGCAAAAAAAACGAAATGTATAAAATTTATGATGCCTAATGTGAGGCAGATCAATACATTTATTACCATGAATAACGAGCAATTAGAAATTGTAGATTCAACTATATTTTTAGGCATTACCATTGAATCTAAACTTCAGTGGGGTCCTCATATTTGTACTCTAGCAGCAAGACTCAGCTCAGCTGCCTTTGCTGTTAGAAAAATAAGGTTTATTACTGATATTGAAACAGCAAGACTAGTATACTTCAGTTATTTTCATAGCGTTATGTCATATGGTCTATTGTTGTGGGGCTCGGCGGCTGATATTCAGTCTATCTTTATTTTGCAGAAGAGGGCGGTCCGTGCCATTTACGGCCTTAGACCTCGTGACTGGCTTAGAGACTTATTTAAAGAAATTAATATATTAACAACAGCGTCACAATATATTTTAGATTGTATAATTTATGTTCGTAAAAATTATAAAAATATTCCTAAGAAGTCGGATTCTCACAATTTTAATACGAGAAATAAGGACAAACTTGCTGTTCCAAATGTCAGACTTTCAAAAACTGGAAAATCTTTTATTGGATTAAGTATTCAAATGTTTAATAAATTACCACAAAATCTTGTTGATTTGCCTTTACATAAAGGACATGTCCATAAATGTATGGACCAAAAACCCAGAATCGACAAGAATGAAATGTATACCAGTGGATTGGCATTCAAATGTAATATAATGTAACCAAGGGGGCAACCCTGAAATCGTTATAGTTCAGGAGCTAGAAGCAAAATAAAATAAGGAAAAAATTTGTTCAAAACAATAATAAAATAAGTTTACGTCATGTTGTGGCTTAATATGACGTTGTTTTGATGTTGTATCACTTGTGATAATTATCATCATCATCTTTCACAAGCAATAGCAACATAATATCAACTTCATATTAAATCACAACATAACAAACACTCTGTTTTTTTGAATATTTTTTTTTTGCCCCATTTTACTATAATCGTTACATATTGTGTGTATTATTGGTAATTCTGTGGCTAAAGATTGCAAATATAAAAATAATTGGTATAGTATAGGAGCAAAGAGCCATGTTGTGGGTGAGAGTATCGTTGTTATTATGTTGCTGTTGCTACTGAAATGTGTTTCTGATAATTATCACAAGTGAAATAACATTAAAACAACGTCATATTAAGTCACAACATGACGTAAACTTTGTTTTGAACGATTTTTTTCCTTATTTTATTTTGCTCCTAGCTCCTATACTATAACGATTTCAAGGTTGCCCCCTTGGTAACATTATATTATATTCCAATGTCAATCCACTGGTATACATTTCATTCCTGTCGAATCTGGGTCATTTTATGGACATCACCTTTAAGATTCATATTAAAAATTGCTTAATGAAAAAAGCTTATTATAAAATTGCAGATTACTTAAATGACAAGGATTTGTGGATATAACTTGAGCCGCTCTGCACATCTATCTATTTATTGACATTTATTTATGATTGTAATCAAAACTTATATTTTAAAAAAGGCAAACTGTTGAGTTCCTTGCGGCACTTCTTCTCAGCAGGCCATTCACGTCGAAGTGCTGGTAGGGTAAAAAAATATTTGACGTGCAAAAGAATTTCAGTGTAAATCAAGTTGCAAAATAAACGCTTTGACTTTGACTTTGACTTTGTGAAAGTTTGTTTGGGTGTTTGTGCAGGGTGTGGGCTGACTTAGGTGAGGATACTTTTTATCCCAAGTAAATGCTCCCATGGGATAAACCAAAATCCACGGAAACGAAGTCGCGGGCGGCCGCTAGTGTTTGGTTATAAGTGAGTTTTTTTTATTTTTTCCCCCCTTATAAATATTAAATATTATTATAAAAATGTAATCTTAAATATTTTTGATTGATTACAAAATTGTCTTTAACAACGCATTTTTTAATATCTCACATTATTATATACAAAATACTTACTGCTACTAAATCACTCGATAAAAAATCACTGCTACAAACCATACCAGCTACATCCCTACGAGAATCACGGCGCGGCGATTTTCGAGCGGGCCAGGAACGATTTCCTTATTGCAAGGGATCGGTTCCCAGAGGTCGTTCGGGACCTCTTTGTTGCGTTCACGCAATCCCACAGGCTAGTTATGTGCAGTTACACACCAGGGAATCGCAATTTGAAAGTTGTTAATGCCAATTATGGAGGCTAGAAAGTAGTGAAGATGTTTTTTTTTGTAAGGGAATTAATAGTTGCGATTTTGGAAACCCAATCGTAGTATCATAGCCTATCATAGCCAAAGGTAAAATATAATCGAAGGTCATAATAATAGTCTATTTTTGCAATTAGATTTACAAAAACTTATGTATTATTTGTACGTCACATATTTTATTAACATAATTATCATGCCTTAGTATGAAAATAAAAAGTCAACACAATTTTTTTTTTATTTTTTATCACTTGACTTCTACTAATAAAAAAAATTGCATGGATCGGAGCGCATTCAACGACAAAAGACGACGGTAGGTACTTATTACAACTTACTCGTACATCAAAAATTATGAGGGTAGAATTTGTATTACTCGTAAGTTTCGAATGTCAGTTGACGCATAACCTTATTCAGTCCGTGATCACGACCGCTTAAAAGCAGTCGAAACGTCGGGTTTTGCGTATAAATTGTAGTTTTTAATTACACTGCAATTCATGTACATATCGTTCATGTACAAAGCATATTTCTAACGTTTTAAATAATCGGGTAGTGCATTCTAAGAACAAAATATGAATAATTTGGCAAGGCCATTGTGTGAATAATTCCAATGATATTTTTGTAACTGACCCAGACCATATTCACACAGCAGTGTTATCTAAATGTTCAGGTTTCCCCAAGATGTTTTCATTTGGTTATGCAGTGAACGTCTGAATCCACAAACATTATTGAGATAGCGAGCCGAGTTATGTATCAGTGTGTTATTACCACCGTGCAGCGGAAAATCATCCATCAACTGAAATCAGGTCAGTTTATTTAAGTAATTGAATGTATTTTCGGTTATATTAACAAATAAATATTGTGCAAATAAGTCTGTTAAACTTTGAAAAAAGAGTAAATTGGCATCTGCTGATTGATTGGGAGTTATTATTAATTCTATAATGGGTAAAGCCTGTATTAAACGGTACAGGAGTTTGCATCTGAAACCATATTGTAAGTTAAGTCCCAGTTATAACTGTAAGGTATAGAATTTTTTGACTCATTATAGTCCGCAGCTTAAAGAAGTGTCTTTACTTCACTAATGCAACCAAAATAATGTTCTTAAGGAAAACATCTATCTAACTCTAACGAAGTCAAAGATCAAGTGGAACATCACAAACAACACCTTTTTTGTTAACGGCCTCACAATAAATTAGGACCGACATGGCTCCAATGATCCTGTTCCATCAATTACAATCGCAACAGTTCCCACGGAGAAAAACAAAGCTAGAACCAAGAGGACTCACTTAATAGATTCTACGTCCATGTCACTTTGCCTACAGGGACCAGCGTGTCCGTCCTTAGCGTCCTTTAAAGCGAGAACAAGGAATTACGACTTCTATTAAACAGGTGATAGGGTTTGTATTTCCTGAAAGGGGCGTGTTTACAGAGCGCCGACATGAATGTCTCCGGTGCATTTATGGGTGTAGGGACTAAGGCTCGTTGTCATCGGCAGTGTGTACGAGGCACAATACGCAGCGACATATGGGCACGTCAGATGCAGTGTGCTCTCGCCTTAATGCGTGCGTGCTAGGAATTAAACCGACAGGGGTATAGAAAGTTGCGTGCACTGTTAAGGAAGAGATAATTCGTGGGATAATTTCGCGCGGGATGGTAGACTACCGAACGTGTAAAGGTGTTGGCGGGCTCCCGCTTTCATCTTCGATTCTATACCGCCATTGTGATGTTGCAAGTAAACCGTTGCATAGTTTGGGTGCTTAAAAGCCTTTTTTGCTTACCATTCAACTTTGATCAGACAGTTAATTTAGATCGATCAAAACTACATAGGGACACACACCTATCACGAATGTGGCTACACACATCTAGCTTTTTATTAAAACACCGTTTGAACTTTCTTCTAGAAACAAAACAAACCTAACACTCGTTGCATCTATAAAACAGAATATCTCACTCGATTCAGAAAAGGAGATACAAATAAAGTTCACAGCATAACCTTACTTGACCGCACCTGAAATAATTCTTCCACTCACAACTAACGCTAACTCGACAAGTACTCGGTCTAAGTTCAACGAATCAGCATAAATGTCGGTTTAACTGACCCAGCAGACCGTCAACCCAAATATGGGGACAACGGTTGTCGTTTCAATGGCATTAGGTTGTTGTTATCGCGGCTGACGGCGCCGGCGGTGACGGGTTGCCGATGGACGGAATACTATGGTTTATAATAAATCTAGGTTTTGTTTTAAGGAAAATATTTCACGTTTATTTTAAAGATATATATTTCGTAATTATTAAGTGGATATAACTTTAAACTTTCGAGTTGCATTATAATTATTTAACATTACAATGGGTAGCTCGCTTGTGACCACGACTGTTGCATCACAGCCTAAACGTCAAGCAGTAAGTACTCAGGTACTTATAAAAATAATATCGCGTTTAGTCCCGTTGTACTGTTAAATAATTATTAAGTGGATGTTCTTTGATGGATACAATCTCAAACCAATGACGTCAATTATATTAAATTTTTTGTTCAATGGTAAAAAGCGGTTTGGATAGATATCTCTCATGACATTATTTTAAGCATTTTTGAGTGATGTTGTTTTAATTGCAGATCCCTCATATGTCATTTGTCTATTTTATTTTATCCAGCTGAAATGTCAAATATTTGAATGGCATCAGGTTGTTGTTTCGTTTATAGATAATAGCGGCCCGTCACGCGGTTTCACCCGCGTCCCGGGGGAACTACTTTCCGTACCGGGATAAAATATAGCCTATGTTACTCTGGGTGCATGTAGCTTTCCAACAGTGAAAGAATTTTTCAAATCTGCCAAGTAGTTTCGGAGCCTATTCCATTCATACAAACAAACAAACAAACAAAAAATCAAACCTTTCCTCTTTATAATATTTGTATAGAAATGTAATTATTCAGATTTCTTAATGACTTAACCATACCATTACGACCGATTCGAGTGTCCTAAATGATTAAAAATACTGTAATGTAATGTGTGTAATCCAGCACAAATCCAGCCTAAGTCCATAAATGCATCATATTTTTAGGCAGAAAACAGACTCACTTATACACTTGACGTCAAGTCCCTTTACTTTTTGATCTGTCAAATTTGATTCTTTTTTATTTTTATTTCATCAGTTTTACCAATTCCACATGGGCAAAGCCGCAGGCATTGCTTGTAATTCCATATTCATTTCCTCCGAGGCGCGGGTTGCAACGATTTTCTCATATCACTGATGCGATACAGCCCGAGGGCTTGTTAATATTATACCTCCCGAAATAGCAATCGCGATCGGCGTTGCTGTATAAATATGATAACAGCGACCTTAGGGTGAATTTCGAATGTAATCATTCGTAAATTAAATATTAGTGGAGGATTGAATAATACAATGGAGCCTAGTTTTTGTATTTCTTTCTTTCATTATTTGTTGTCTTTGTCTCATAAATGTAGTTTCGAAAGGATTCTTGAATAAGCTATTGCTCGTAAATGATAATAAGTAGTAGTTATCAGTATGATAAGCTGTTTGCAATATCAAGCAGATACTCTTAACCTTATTAATTCTGTTGACGGTTTTTAGGCTTTCTAAGATGTGGTTGGGGTCTGGCCTAGATTCCAATAAAAATAATAAAGAGCTACCTAAATGCAAGTAATAATTTCACCATAAAATAAATTTGGCGGTAACGTTATCTTCATATAGTTATTATCTTTTTCCTTCATACTTGAGAATTTACAACACTATATTTTCTGTCTTTTATGGTGTATTTACACTTTACTTCCCACTTCTAATGTGTGTATGAGTGGCTCGCACAATAATTCCAAACATACCAAACTTTATGCGTTCGAAGTAAGATATTGAGTTGAATTATGACGTAGGTGAGCCTTACCGCTAGTTACATCGAGGATTTCTCTGAATCTAGCCTCAGCACAATACATATTACATGTCCAGTCTGCGCCGCCCACGGAGACCTAGCAATGAATCCAACTGTACTTACATAAATTTAGAGCCCCATAACATTTTCATGATACAACGAAAAGTCGACCCTAACTCTCAAAACTTACGGCTCATTTTCCTCTGCGTAGAAGAGGATGTTAGGCTGTTTTGAACTGGTAAAGTTCTCCAGCATCTCAGTACAAAAATATAAAACAATTGCAGAAACATTAACCGTCGGATGGACATACAACGAGTCACGCCGGCTGACCCCCGCAAGACAATGGATTCGTATTATGTGTAGAGAAAATTCGCAGTAGCGTTAAGTTTTGTTTGCGGCGGTAGTATGTGCCTTGTATATGTGAAAATGCGAAGGGATTTATTTGTTTTGTTCCTACTATACGTGGCCGATTTTTTATTATTATTTGTGGCCGCCTGCGACTTCTTTCGAGTGGATTCCGTTTTCCGCACAGCCTTCCTTGTCAAATACACTCCAACACAAAAAGATTTATTCAATTCGAAACAGTAGTTCCTGAGATAAGCGCGTATAAACAAAAAAACTTTCCAGCTTATATAAGTATAGATTTTACAACAACACAACTTATTTTGTTTTAAGAAAAACCAAGCAAATAGCAGTTCCATTTGTTACACCATTAAATGCATAGTTAGTACGTGTGTAAACATACATACTTATTTTGAGTAATTTTATCATGAAATATCACCAATGCCATGTTAGCATTATTTTAGTTGTCTTTCTTGATAAGCTTGTCTATTTTGAACTAAAGCTGGATATTAATGCTTTTAAAAGAACCGCATCCAAGTGACTAGTAGTTTTAATGATAGTATGTAACGTGGCTAAGTAGTTGATTCGCACGAAATTCGTTCGCCCGAACGGTTAGATGTTTTAAAAGCAGCATTCTTGTTATATCACTTATCTTGAGTTTCATCAAGACATATTACCAATTATGATGATTCATAGACACAAACGACACTTGCAGTGATTAACTAAAACATTTCCTCAAAAAGCAATCAAAACGTTCGTTTATCACTTCCAACCTTGTTCACCTGTCGGTGAATTCTATTCATTTTACAAGTTTACTGTTAAATTTTACAAGCTAACTGGCTATTCAACTATTAACTATTTAACTAATGAACTGAACCGCCGCGTGCCGGAAGGTGGACACAGGAACATAAAATATACTAACAATGATTAAATACACGTTTGCTTGTAGACAGATTTACAACTGTGTTCGTTGCGACGAAATGCACTACCTATGTAATAAGAGTGTTTACTTCCTTATTCTACTCGGAAACATTATGACATAGGTAATAAAAAAAACTCGTGTTGCAAATAAATCATAAATACACAGTGTCACTAATGATAAATTAATGTAAATTCACTGGATGTCTCAGCGATCTACGAGTATGTTTTGTTAGGAGTGTAATAAGAAGAGGTTGTTTCTGTAAAATCAAATACAGTTTGGTTCTGAAACTAAGTTTTTCTCATTATTTCTTCCTGGCATTGGTCAAAAATTCTTAACCTAACCCTTGTGTGTTGATACCAGCCTGTCGTTAAATACTACGATGTGAAAAATAGCTTACCATTTTATTCATTTTCAGAACTTAGTACAGTGAAACCTGGTTAACTAAGACATCCAGGGACCGGCAATATTATTTCACTTATAGAGGTATTCCACTTACCCAGTGTCTCAGATATCCAGGTATAAAGAAATATCTGTCTCATTAACAGAGGGTTCCATTAACAGAGGTCAGAAAACAGGTTATTTCAGATATAGAGGTGTGATTATTAGAAAATGTGTTACAAAACATTCTAAATAAGCTTAAATCAAAAAATATTACAAATAAAGGGAACAAAACTATTCAAGCACTAGCGTGCGTATGTGTAAACACACGTATTGCAAAAATGAGAATATAAAGTATAAACTATAAAAGGCTGACATTTTAGTTTGTCTTTTGGAAGTACATATTATCATTACATGTTTTTCAACGTTATAGATGTTATCAAATATGATTTGGTCTCTAAGTTGTCCACTCATCGGAAAGTTTCTGTTATGAACTTGTACCCAAGCTACCAAACACTTTAAACTTTCGCGTTGCATTATAATTATTTAACATTACAACGGGACTAAACGCGATATTATTTTTATAAGTACGTGAGTACTTACTGCTTGACGTTTCGGCTGCGATGCTGCAGCCGTGGTCACGTACGTGACCACGGCTGCAGCATCGCAGCCGAAACGTCAAGCAGTAAGTACTCACGTACTTATAAAAATAATATCGCGTTTAGTCCCGTTGTAATGTTAAAAAACTACCAAACACTGTTCAAGTTCAGGATATTCTGATAAACGTACACGTTTCAGTTTTTTGATATGAACAGAGGTTTGTTGATATGAAATACACTCGCTGTCTTAGTAACAGAGGTAAATAATAAAGATAAATCGAAAGAACGAATCCCAGTTAAAGATGTCTGCTTCGTCTGACTAACAGAGGTAATGCAGTGACAAAGTGTTGGGATCTTAGATTGAGTACTGGATAAGGAGGTTTCTCACTTATCCAGGTCTCACTTAATCAGGTTTCACTGTATATAAAATTGTTTTTTATTCCTTTTCGTCGTCATTGTTCGTAGGAAAAACATTAAACTTCCACTAGACGTCATAATATATTTATCGCACAAAATACATAAATCAGTTATAGCTTCCTAGTTCTAAGTTGTTTGTATTTTCTGATTAACAGGGAACTCGTAAATGTGCCCAACGATTGGACCTTTACCCTCCCAACATCTCCTAATACATACCTTTGTTGTTGGAAGCACTCAATCATTTCTGGCACTATTCAATCGCAAACAATGAGGGCTAACAAGATAAGTCCTGGGAGAAACTATGAAATAGATTTAAGTGGTTCGTGGGTGATAAATGGGAGTTGTCGTTTAATATTTCTTCTTCCGCGAGTTTGACTGATTCTTCAAATATATTCGTAATTTTTTATTAAAATAACAGTTTATTTACGAATTTTTCCGAGTTTTTCCTGTCAAGATTACAAGAAAGGAACTGATTGATATCATTTGTCATCTCAGAAGAACTTTACGCGCCATAGCTGCATTCTAGCAAGACGTGTGTGGAAAAAAAAAGTGTAATTTCAATTATTGATTGACCGGTTCATCTCAAGTACTCCCTTGAAGAAGAACGAAAACCTTTAAAAAAGTTAAAAGTAGCAGCCTATTAATGTCCCACTGAAGAGTAAGGAACTCCATCATTTGAAATCATGTTTTCCTTACAAAGATAGTGTTTTCCTTAATCACTACACTTGTCAAATGCGGATTGGTGATCGAAAACCCAGCCTGTGTTCGGAAAAACAAACACAAATTTTGCCCGACATGTTAATCGAACCCAGAACATCGAGACCACAGACCTGTACTCGCAAATCACTAGACCACCGAGGCGTTCTTTTTTACCCTTAGGAGAATCAAAATATTTATTCTAAAGGTTCTGTATGAATTACTTACATTTTAATTTGGAACAACAAACAGTTTACAACTTTTCTTAATATTCATATTCAATATCTACAATAAACTTTCATACAATACGTTCGAGAGCAAACAGTGAAGTCGTAAACAAAATATCACGCCAATTTTATGCACGTTTGCTCAACAATATGCAAATTGTGTTTCCTAGCTTTTATATTAGCCTTTACATATACCAAATTGAAATAGCTACCCGGCGTGGTCCTATGTTGTGTTAAAGTATTTGTTTTATCTATTTATACAAATCTTGGAACTTGTTTGCCATTTGGCCGCTGAATTACGCGCCCATAGGCTCTAATACTAACTACTAGTGTATTGTTTAGTAAGTAGCTGTGATCACTGGTTGGACTGCCTCCGTGCAGTGATTGATTAAGTAGCAGATTAAAAACTGCTTAATTGAACACGAAAATGTCCATTTAATTGAGATTTTCTGAATTGGATGCCTAATCTATACTTCTGAATTCCTAGTGGCTTACTAAGGATAACCCCTTAAATCATACCAATACTATAAATGTGAAAGTTTGTTTGTTTGGATGTGTGTCCGTCAATCACGATGAAACTTCTGAATAGGTTTTGATAAAATTTTATACACTCTGTTAACTGCACAGCTAGACTATATATGATATAAAAAAGCTGGTTTTGAACCTACCCTTTACAGTATACTCAGATTCCCTCTATTATTTTGATCGGCACCAGTATTTGGGCTTGCACAAAAACCAAACTAACAATAACAGGACACGAGCCCTAATTATTTATTTTCCCCATAAAACATTGGTTCCGTTCTTCATTGGCCCTTGCAAAACCGCCCCTAAGTCCTACCACATACATTAAATTAAATTACCACCCGTACCCAATGGATGATGTTACGTAAAAGGTACACAAAGGCTGTTTACATTTAATTGCGTACTTCACAGTCCCTCTTTTTGTGGTTATGTACAATAGGTCCTATTTGCTTAATGGAAAATGGAAGAGGAAGCACCTCATAACAATGGAGGTCCTTTTTCAAGAGGTACCAATTGTCAAAGTAGTTGTCAAAGTAGACCTTAATTTAAAAAAAAGAAGTTTTATTGTAAAAATTAATTTAAATATGTTTTGGTGTAATTACAACGCTTATAAAATGAGATTCAATCTTTTTACAAATTCAGTGTCTTGTTCTTAGGATATTACTAAATGAGATTCAATCTGCTTACAAGTTCAGTGTCAGAAAAAATTTACCCAAATTTTACTCTTCTCAGGATTTTTTTATGATTCTGAAGTTAGTAAATGCTAGGACTTTTTGACTTTTATTATTTCCATTAACAGAATTTTGAAGGAAGTGTCATTTACGATGCTACCATACAAGGTTTACCTTTGATCTTTTGTTTCACTTTTGCTAAACAGTCCTTCAATGTCTCTTAATTTTGAAGTTACATATATAGTGGAAATAGCGTTTCCTGGACTCCGAGGCAATGGCCGAAGATGCAACCAGGAGAGGAGCTAGGATGATGATGATGATGATGGAACTGTGGGAATGTACTCCCAAGACTTTCAAAGATGTTAATTACTCATCCTTTTTCATTAAGAATAGCAACCACTGCAGAGAATGTCCCACCCAGCCCGTACAAGCGCGCCCACTGTATGCACAATCTCTTATGGGGACGTCGTAAGGTTCAAATTCCAATGTGTTGTACTACTTAACATACATGTCGATGCACATGGTTATACAGGGTGTCGCGTGACTCTCGCATTTGTACAAAGCAGATAACACGGACAGAGGCCGCTGCGTACGTTCCTTTTAATTAAAACTATTGTCTGGCTTCATTTAGATTCATTTACGCAAATAAGCCGGATTGTCACGATTTATTGGATTCTTAGCTGGTGAGATTTGTACGGTGTTGCTATCTGTGTAGTACGGGAGGCGGGTTTTACTAGAAAATTAGCAATAGGTGTATTAAATATGTATTTTATTACAAATTTTACTAGTAATAACTACATATTGATTTGAATGCTCAAGTCACATCCCGTCAATCATATCTGTAACTATTCGCTCTATACTGAACAACTCAGAGTGCCATGTTATGAAGATTCTTAGTTGACTTTGTTTTAAAAATACATATATATGCTTACATATTTTAAAGACACCCAAAAACTGATGCAAAAAGACGCAAAGGATAAATCTATACTAATATTCTATAATTATAATGTTTTATTGCGGAAGAGTTTGTTTGTTTGTTTATTTGTTTGAACGCGCTAATCCCAGGAACTACTGGTTTGAATTGATTTTATTGTATGTGTTAGTAGTCCATTTGTGAGGAAGATTTTAAGCTAAAATATATTACAAAGTGTACGGGAACCGAAATCCACGGGGACGATGTCACGGGCGGCCGCTAGATGACTAATAATTGACATACGAAGAATTACAGAAATCTCCGTTTTTAAGTTATAAGAAAAAGTACATAAGCTCCTAGCTTAGGTCATTTCAAGCAAAACAGAGAAATTGAAAGTAAAACAAAACTAACTTTAAACAAATACAGATCAAGATTTAATTCTTTTATCCTACAACTTTACGGCATCTTTTGACTTATCCCTTGCTACTTTGTAATAAAGGTGTTTCAAGCTCAAGTAGCGTGAAATTCACTTCAGGTTAATTACAAAGTAAAGTTACAAAGTCCGTTTTCATATCTTTGAATACTTTGAGAACATTGGTAAGCCTAATTAAATAAGAATAAAACATTTAAAACTGAATTGGAAAGGAAAAAGAGTATTGCTGCTAATTTTATTTATTCTATTCTTAGTTTGATATTTTGATGTTATGATTAAATTGAATCGGCAACAAAGAGGTAGAAAAGTTTCCCTGGCCCATCTTCAAATATAATGTTTACATTTCCTAGGATGTATTGACTTTAATTGAAATGTTTCTTGTAGAAGTAGTTTGAACTCTCGGCTCCAGATTATTTTTAACTAGCGGCCCGCCCCGGCTTCGCCCGTGGTACTTGTCCACTATTTAATGGATGATATTATACATAAAAACCTTCCTCATGAGTTACTCTATCTATTAAAAAAAACCGCATCAAAATCCGTTGCGTAGTTTTAAAGATTTAAGCGTTCATAGGGACATACAACACACATAGGGACAGAAAAAGTGACTTTGTTTTATACTATGTAGTGATTTTAGCATAATACAGGCCAATGTTGTGTTATCGGAGGCCAAGGCTTATTTTGGGACTGCTGCTCTATCAAGATCAAATCATGTTAATCGTCAAGGCGTATTTTTCCTGTTATACTATAAAATTTACAATCACTGTATGATACGAACCATATTTTATCTTCGAAGTATAACCGTGATTTTATAGTAAAACAAGCGGCCGTCCGCGACTCCGTCCCTGTGGATTTCGGTTTCCGCACACATAGTTTTTTACTATAGCCTTCCTCGTCACATCTCGACTCTCCACCGCAAAAATAAATGTTCGATTAGAATCAGTAGCTACTGAGATTAGCGCGTTTAAACAAACATAAAAACAAACAAACATACCTACAAACAAACTGTTCATCTTTATTATATTAGTATAGATTATTTATTCTTGTGACAGTACCGTGCAGTCGGTGCTTAGTTATCCCGAATCGAGCCAGTTTGCATACTTCCTGGATCTCGATCGGGAGCTGGGACCTTATCTATGGCGGTGGCCATATGAGGCGTTGTAACCAAAGCTTGGGATAGTCGATGAGTTCGTTATGTTACTTTGTTAAGAATATAAAGAAGTTATTCTTATAAAATAAAATATGTAAGCATGTGAAATTAGGAAGGGATTTAATAATAGTTTCACTACTTTTACTCTAAAATTTTAGATACATTCGTTTAGCGCCGGAGCTGATGTAATATTATACGGGATTTGGCGGATCTTCTTCTTGGAGATGAGGTGGAAAGTATCAGTTTAATGTAACACCCAGATGGAAAGCGTAACCTCTCTCATTGAAATCATGTTCTCTTCGTGTGACAGGCCTGTTTTTGATTACGCCATCGAATTTGATCCATTAAAATTGTGTTATTGATACAATAAAAGACAATGGCTTCATTTCTTTGCTCACTCATATTGTATTTGAAGAAAATTAGAATTTTGACGTCAAAAAGTATTAGAGTCCTCCTGTGATATCATATTTTATGAAGTATCCCTACCATATTGTTCAAGTTTCCTTCCCTGGCAAATGCCACAGCCCCTGCTTACGTCTGCCAACCAAAATGACATAAAGCAAAGTCTATAACATTCCGATCCGAGCAACAACCCGCCCTAATCCATCCACATTCATAAGGATTCACATCAGTCATCCACGTCATACCATAACCGCAGATTGAGATATTGGCAAACCGACTCAGACCGATCGTAAACAGAATCTTTACTTATATAGTAAGGCTGAAGAGTTTGATTGTTTGTTTGTTTGAACGCGCTAATCTCAGGAGCAATTCAATTAATATTTTTGTGTTGTATACTGGAAATGAGGTAGGCTTTACACCGAAATCCATGCATATGGATTCACGGGCGGCCGCTAGATTTATATATGAAATAAAAAACCTAACTGACTTCCATATCAACGAACAGCGTAAACATAGGAAAGATTTTTGTAAATGAACCCTTTTAGGGGTAGGTAACGTTCCCCCTCCTTATCTCCTAGTTTCTATTCTTAACAGTCCCGTAGGTATATTAAGCAAAAGAAAAAAAAATCGATCTTCCGGATCTCTCAAAATTCACGTTTTACGCAGTTAAAATGGGATTGAATGGAAGTTTCTATGGAACGCCGTCAACTTTGTAGCTAAATCAATAAAATTTGATATTTGTCGTTTCGGTTAAAAATTATGTCGCGAGCGAATCCACGTGCTAAGCACTAGTACATACAAAGGCACCAATGAAAATTCAACGCATCAACGCAACTTTGTTACCTGCGTAATGAGATCGATCGTAAATGTTTACGTTTATCGAAAAGCACACAAAGCATTTCATTTGATCATTAAATTATAATAATGTTTAAACTTTAAGTACCTACTCGAACTACGGAATACTGATTTGCCACGCGCTTAATTCATGTTTTGTCATCGTGGCGAGACTTTCTGTGGTTTCGCTGCTACTGCTTATGTTAGTCAATGAATCAGACCTGGCTGGCATATAATTATCAACATTCTATGAATAGGATTATATAAATAGGAATAAAGATGCTAGTACAGACCTACGTTAATTTTCTAGAGAACGAATTTATTTATAATTATTATACATAGTAATCGCTTCACGGGTTCACTACGCCATTTCGTAAAACGTTTCGTCGAATTACAATTCATCGATTAAAACATTTGTTTAAAACCTTGATTAAATTTTTTTTTTTTATTTACAATAAAATGGTATCCTTTCTTGTTTCAGATGTGTGCAGAAAACTACATTGCTAGACATCTATCACCATCAGGTAATCCATTTATTATACTTTAATCATACTGTTTTATTATATAACTAGAGGCCGCGATCTCGGCCGCGTGGATTTTGGTTTTCACACACATAGTGTTATACTATAGCTTATAGCCTACCTCGACAAATGGACTATCCAAAACTAAAATATTTATTTATTTTTGCCGATCCGCTTGGTGTAATGGTCAAGATATTGCCTATTACGCAAGAGGTCGCGGGACAAACATTTGTGATGATGAACAATTGAACATGTCTGTTTGTCCTGGTCTGGGTGTTATTGTTTCTATTTTATTATATTTGTAATACCACTGTTGATTCTGATGTCTGTAACACAAGTGCTTAAGCTACTTAAAGCGGAGTCAGATCAATGTATGTGATGTTGTGAAATATTTATTTATTTTTATTTATACAAGTACATAATAGGTTTCAGCGGAAAACGTCTATTTGCACCCAATTTCGTAAAGAACCTGCGTCTTCACACCTAGTCGATGAACCCTACGGATGCCTGACATTCTCCGATCCCAGCTCGTGATATAATGAGGTCCATAATTTTTAGAGCGTTTGATTCCCGGGTCAGGTAAAATATGTTCCGATTCGTTTCCACATTTGGCAAGAGTGGTGATTTCACCATAACTTTGGTGATTTTTTGGTGATTTCAAAAAATCTTTGTAACTCCTAGGAATAGGACTTAAAAGGGCAAACTACCGACATCTATTTTCACTCAGTTTCGTAAAAACCTTACTCTTCTTCAAACGTAGTCGATGTACCCCACAGATTCCTGACATGCACATGCTCCGATCCAGTGCGTGATATAAATATGTCATACATTTTCGAGGGTTCGACTCCCAGGTCATGTAAAATACGTCCCCAGCCCCAAATTGTGATCACTAAATGCAAGTGTGGTGATTTCGCCAAAACCTATATAACTCCACAGGCTAAGGCTTAGGTTAAAGAGTTTCGTCAAGAAATAACGTTCCACATCTGTAGATAATCCCCACAGATTCCTGATATGCCTTGATCCCAGCGCGTGATATAATGACGTCATAAATGTTGAAGACGGTAATACACACCACTATAAGTATAATTCTGAAGTGGTGATTTACCCGTGAGTAGGGTGTCCGTAAATGAAAAGTTTGGTAAACTGGGACTGTGAATATTTTTTATTTTAGTAAGCGGGTTATTTGACTCGTGTTGAATAAAAAGGGATTTAAGTTTGAAAAATAAAATTGCGCACAACTAATATGTAG
Organism: Nomophila noctuella; assembly: GCA_958496325.1. NCBI lineage: Eukaryota > Metazoa > Arthropoda > Insecta > Lepidoptera > Crambidae > Nomophila > Nomophila noctuella. The sequence goes on along the minus strand of OY292490.1, from coordinate 10,883,914 downwards.
TAAAAATTATTATAATTTTAAATCATTGAAATTGAAGCCAACGGCTACTGTTCGTTAGACTACGTTAACAATTTATTGTTTAAGAACACTAACTTGATCTTTCCCTCCAATTTATTGATCTCAATTTAAAATTACCGTTTAAAAATGAAATATTCTGTTATCATTTTATCAATCTTAAATAAATGTTTGTGTGTGTGCAAAAAACAATTAGCCAAACTGAGTAAAAAAATCAATTCACATTCATCAGATTTACGTTTTAAACCATAATAATTTTAAGGATCACTTAAGTAGGTACTAAACAATTACTAAAAATAAACATAAAAGTGTTGATAGAAGCTTTATTCAGCCATGGTCCCCCTACAACCGGTTACTAAGAGGGCGGTAATGGGTCATTTTACTCTTACTTTAAACTGTTACTAAGTTACTTTTAAAAGGACAGGAACGGTACCGTCTCGTAATAGCTATTGACAAAGTTTTTACGTTACTAAGATTGTGATAAACTTGTAAATGTTGTAGTCAACGATGTTATGGTGCTTTCAAATGTTTGGACGACCTGTTTAATGTGAAGATTCAGTAGTAAACTGTACTCCAGAGTTTCTGGGATCTGTATGTGTTTATGAATGATTTTATTTTTACTCGTTTTGATCTATACCAATGCAAGCTGTCTGTCTATCATACACATAATTCTAACAAAAAAAATACTTTAATATGTAACTGATTTTAACTAAAGTGGATGAAAAGGTGACTTTTTTTTAATGGCAGACGCAGCTAACCGCCGCCCACTCGATCAACATCTGCGACACCAAGGGTATCGCCAAAGCGTTGCCAGCCTCTAAGACCCCATTCCCTCCCGAACTGAGTCATGGCAACCTCGCTCACCAGCAGAAATATAGCAGTTGTGCTATATTTTACGAATTGCTATTTCACTGCGGTTTTCTGTAAGCTGGAGGTACGCACTTCGAGTAGAAGTTCCACTAACCTCTAGCACTCTTAAATCTTACTTAATAATAATACCGCAATAAAAAATATTTAACTAAGGTTGTGATCTGTACCTATAACAGCAACTCTGAATTTAAGACTTATCATTAATCAATTAAATGAACAATGTACCTACACCGCAAACAATACATTACGTGAATGCATCGTCCCAACTAAAGTAACAATATCAGACATTTCGTATTGTTAAAGTAATAAAATGCCTCTCGTAATAATACGCCATTACGATATTACGCGAATAATAGAAGGTTAAGTTATTTATTTAATGACTTCACGACTGCGTTTGGCGATCGGCTTTTGTTTTCGAACATGGTCTGAATTTAATTCCTGCGGGAACTATTCCAAAAACGGCTCTGGTCTTGACCAGAGTGGGATTCTGGTGTTGTTTAACATGTTCAAGGAGTTTAATAGATGGTAACGCTTCGTTGGTTTAGTGGTTGTTAATGTCCGTGGCCTTTAGGTCTTGTCTTTGAGTCTTGAGTTCAATTTCTCTGCTCGGTATATTGGAGTAAAATTTTACGTTTTTAGGGTTCCGTAGCCAAATGGCAAAAAACGGGACCCCCATTTTTTTATTTTTTTTTCTATTTTCGTGTAAAAACCTTGTTGCGGTTCACAGAATACATCTACTCACCAAGTTTCAATAGTATAGTATTTATAGTTTCGGAAAAAAGTGGCTGTGACAGACTGGCGGACAGACAGACAGACAGACAGACAGACAGACATGACGAAACTATAAGGGTTCCTCTTTTTTGCCATTTTGGCTACGGAACCCTAAAAAATGTCCTGTTTACATCCAAGTAAGTTCTTTCAACGAAAACTATAGCAAACTCTGTATCATACATAGTTATTTTATACAACTCGACCAACTTATGAGGTGCAGTTGCCCTTATTAAATGGTGTCTTAAGCGGTCCCCTTCCATGGGCGTGTCCGACACGCTCTTGGCCGGTTTTTTTATTGAAATCAGATAAAGAATTTCATTCACAAATGCCGTAATAAGTTAATTGTGGATATTTATAGACTATAATGTCATTCTATAGTTATCAATTCGCATCTATAGTTATATGTATAATACAAAATCGGTCCAGAAGTTTTTGAGTCTATTTATTACAACCAAACACACAAAGTTTTTCCTCTTAATAATATTAATATATGTAGATAAGAAACTACCAAATATAGTACCTTATTTGGGACTGGATGGTCATACGGATATTATGTATTTTCGGGGGAGAAGTCAAAAGAAACCACGATAGTGTGTTCTTAAAAATGCCTGAATGCAAGAAGCTCTGCGTATGCTTTAATCATGCATCTTGTTTATCATGCAATTTCAATAAAAATCCCTAATACCCTAGTAAATCATAATAAAGGGTATTTCTTCCATAAAGTTCTGTTTAATAAACCCCGCCCAGATGTTGGAAATAACGTATTACCTTAATTTTGCCGCGTTAATATTAACTTTCGCAAAGTATTTTAAAAAGGGTAAGTAGGGTATTATTAATACAACAAGAAAGAAGTTTCCCAAACCTCTTTTATTTTAAATATTCGTTCGGAACAAGCTACTTAGTTTCGTGAATTTGTACTTAAATAAGCGATCATCAATCATCATCGAAGGAAAAGTGTAAATGCTTATGACACCGCAAAAACTCCCAAGTGATAGTTTTAAAAGCAGGTACCTTCGCTACGGATATTAATGATATACCTTCCTGCAGAGGTATCATACTAACATTTTAGATGTGAATGTTTGCTTGTTTAGAGATTTGTCCGTCAATTTCGCTTAAACCACTGAACGGATTTTATTGAAATCTGGTTTACAGATAGAGTAGTCTATTTAGGTGATAGGTTACTTATTGTGCCGATTAAATGCTCTTATGGGATAAAACAGGCATCTTGATAACGCGGGCAAAACCGCAAGTAAAAACTAGTTTACAAACAATGTTAAAAATTTACTCAAGATACACCTAGACTACAAACAGCCTTGTCCATAAATATAAATTAACCACCGATGTATCCTTAGACACTATTTAATTTAATTATTTTATAATTAAAATTTAATTAAACTGTAATTTCCACGTCCTGTGTATCGACCTAGGAAGTCGAAACAGTTACCTAACGGAAGTATCGTAAACCGCTGGATCTAGTAATAAAACATAAACCAGTTAAACATGAACGTGCCTTACTACTATCAGAGATAAAAATCAAACAGCAAGACACTAATCCCAACTAATACTTGTCTGTCTGTCTGTCTGTTACGCTTTCCCGCTTAAACCTCGCAACCGATTTTGATGAAATTTGGTACAGACAATCTTTAGACCCTGAGACAGAACATAGGCTACTTTTTATTTCGAAAAAAAGAAATCCACGCGGACGGAGTCGCGGGCGGCCGCTAATAGAGTATAAATCAGCTTTGTCTTTACCCTGGCTCCGGATTAATTGAATGTGGGTTATCTGCGGAACACCTATGTTCGCGGTATCTCAATCCCGAAGATCGTGAGTTGGTGCCGTTGCCCTTTCTACTTATGAAGGGATAGTATATTGAAGTACTGACTCCAATTAGAGGATATTATTTATTCGATTTTTTACAGATTTGATGAATACTAACTAACTAACTTTTATGGCTCAACGACCCAAAGTGTGTCTTGGCCTCCGAAACGAGAGACTTCCACCGGTCTCTCTCTTGATTAATACTAGCAAAATATAAAAACTTGAGAAGGTCTATGGCGCAGTGGTTAGCGCGCTTGACCCCCGATTGCAATTAAGCAACCCTCGAAGAGGCCTGTCATCGAGTGGGTAACAAAAAAAAAACAACTCGAGCACTTTAAGCCCTTGTGGACCTGCGCCTGTACTATATAAAAAACTAGTCTTCCTTCGCGGTTTTACCCCCGCGTAATTTCTTTTTTCAAATATCCCCCCCTTCCCCCCACAATTCCGGGATCAAAAGTACCCTACCGGAGATAGTGTAGCTAGCCACAATGAAATAATTATTCAAATCGGTCCAGTACTTTTAAGCTTATTCGTTACGTACAAAAATTCAAATCTTCCCTCTGTATAATATTATAGTGTAGAAGATGATTTTGAGTGAAAAAGGAACACATTTCTAATGCGTTAAATAAATTACAGATCCTAAATAAACTGTAGTCAGAAAGTAAATAATGGAAAAATGTTTTCTGAACCCACTGCAAAACCTTTTTAAATAGGTTTATTTAGCGGTCCTACTATTTTCCAGTTAAACAATCAACTTCAAAATAATTTAGTTTTATCTCATTTGTACATTTTTTCCTTCGAAATAAATTACGTCACGTCTGTATCTCATCTAATTACGATATGAATTTGCTAAGTCATTCTTTATTAAATGTCTAGAACATTATTTACGGTTACTTCCAAGTAACATAGAATGTCATCGTTTTGGGACGATTTAATTCTGAATCAATCCGGGTACTTATGGTATATGGTACTTATATACTTTTATTTTTTATGATTTTATGGCATTTTTAAACTACTCAACAATCGGCATTGGTTAAGCGTTTAAGCCTATTCCTACTTACCCGTTACATCATTACCTAATTTTGTACATGAGGCCTGTATCCTACAGTTAGTGGGACTTAATCATTAGACTGGCCCGTTGTATTCAAAAACCCTGTCCAGAAAAAAGGGTGGCAGTTCGAATCCTATCCTTGGAGCAAATGTTTATGTGATAAAATTCGACATTTGTACTAGAGTCATGGATGAATATGAAAAGTAACTTATTATGTATATCCCTTCCCGCTAGGGCTGTGATATATGAGTATATACTTATAAGTTTTTAACTATGTAGTACATAGATTGTTCTTTAATCCATGTACACGTTTTTTCGTTGTACATCTTACAAGTTCAACATACATTCTAATGTATTACTCTGGTCAGTAACTCGCCAATAAAAGGTTATGACGCTAACATCTATTCACTGCATGTATACAATTCCCACGCGAACCTCTAAATGAATAAAGCTCAGTTCTTCAACGCTTTTATTATTACAACTCAGATTAGCTATCTATAGAGGCACGATACCATAGATTTATCGGGACCACATCGGGCCATAAAAGATGCCCTTTCTGGGCCAAGATCGCTGGAGAATTTACGAGGAATCGAATTAGTTATTTTTTCTAAGAGACGGTATGATAATGGTATTGCTTTGATCTTTTTATATGGGTTTGTTATTGATAATTGCGGACCGAAGTTCTATTACGGTTTAAAATCATTAAAGATTAAAATTATACCAAACTAGTTATGTATGTACTTGTACTATGTATATTATGTATTATTAATAACAAGTACTTAGTGTAAAATAAAATATGATATGTATGAGTGAAAGAGCGATGGTGGCCTAGTGGTACGGACGGCGCCTCACATACGTGAGGTCAGCGGTTCGAATCCGGGCCCACACCTCTGGATTTTTCGAAATCTATGTGTAGATTTGTGCCATTAGCTCGGCGGTGAGGGAAAACACCGTGAAGAAACCTGCACAATCAGTGATTTCTGAATTTAGTTCAGTTAGATCTGAATGTGTTACCATAATCCAATCTGTCTGGTTCCCCTCTATGGGTTACGAAGGTCTGATGGCAGTCGCTTCACTGTAATAACCAGACTCGCCAAATCCTGGATCATGGTCAAAGCGGACCCCGTATATGAACGGGATTAACGCTAGGAAGAAGAAGATGTATGAGTGAAAGAGGTGTGAATGACGCGATGACGAATGATAGGCCGGTATGGAAGAAGGCTACGTATTGCGCCGACCCCAGATAAACTGGGAACTGGGCAGGAAAATTATGATGATGAGTGTAATATAAAATATAAACATTATAACTGAAGAAACATTTTGTCACCGTATTTTATTGAAGCAAAATTGTTTTAGACTGAAACTTACATCATGCCGTGCAAAAGTCTATCTTCACTTATCGCACATTAAATCAGTTCTACTGAATAATTTACTTTTATGGCCAAAATTTAAGGTTGATTGCAATTAAATAAGTAATATCGCACTGCCTTTGATTGCCTCCATTAAAGCTCGGTAACCTCGCCTAAACTTAGATTAGAGATAATCATAGATTAAAATTGTTATAAATTTGCCCTAGCCTTCTTCGAAATTGGCAATAACGTAAGAGCGAGACAGCACGTTGCCAATACTTTTAAACAAGTGACTGACAACCTGCTGTCTCACTCTAAGAAGCGACTGTCACTCTTATTTTAGTGCCAATTTCTAAGTATGGCGAGGGCATATCAAACTATTTATATCTATGGAGATAATTATGAGGCAGGTTGCAGTGCGGATTATAATATTTTATGAGACCATTTTAGCCTATGGGGCGGTGTTTTCGGATTTAAACTAAACTTAGACTTAATTTTATAGACATTTCGCAATAATTAGTATCATTAATAGTGTTCAATATAGCAATAATAATGTTAATCCAGAGCTAATTGAGATGAAATGAATTTCAAGGAAGTTGTGTTTGATTTATATTTGACATGCTATAGTCTGTGGCGAACTCATCTGCATCGCCACAAGGAGTAGAATTGAAATTTAAATGAATAAAAATACTTGAAAATCCCATAACAATGAAATGGGAGTCAAAGTTACCAAAAAATGTTCAACGGGGACATATAAAAAGGCCAAAAATAGAGATCGTTGTAAAATTACTCATAATAAAATTCATAGAAACGATTTAATATAAAACATATATAAAAGTTATTAATATAATATAAAACGTGTTAATCTTGCACTCTAACTATATAGCCCAACCCGGGAATAAAACACAGGACTGCACCATTAACCCTTAACATAACGCATTAGGATTAAAATCGCCTCCAAATTTGTTAACAGGTAACTTGAAAAAGTCCTTAGTACCGCATCGTCGAGTCGGCCATAACTTTATTGCCGCTACTTTTTTCGAAGCTCCGAGTGGAATCCATTAAGATAGGTCAAACGATACGTTACGAGTGGAATTGTCTGTCTGTCCGTCATTCGTTCTCATATCGTCGGTTAAACATTAACTGTTGATAAAGGGCGGGGTGCGGCCTAGTGTTGTGGTTAAGGACTCGAGTCCTAATTTAGTATCAATTGGGTATTTGACGGCATACGAAATAAATAATGACATTCTAAGATTAAAGACGAAATCAAAAATTAGGCACAATTTTTGATCACACAGTTACTATTGAGCTTTTAACAAATTATTACAGCTAATTGAAATTAAAAGAGTATTGATTTGACACTACAGTATTGTGACGTCACATTTCAATATTTCATATTTTTTTTCCTACAAGGTTACGTCATTGACATTTAAAAAAAGTAGGTGATTTGACCTCTCAGTCAAACACCGTAATAAGATACTAAATTAACCAAGCTATTTCACATAATTTTTGAATCTTTAGTTATCTGAAGTTTCTAGCCCGTGACTTAATTTCCGTGAATTTTGGTTTCCGCACACATAGTGTTATATTATAGCTTAAATCCTTCCTTGACTAATGGCCTATCCAACACGAAGTAGTTTTTTTCTAATCAGTAGCTTCTGAGATTGACGGGTTCATACAAACAAGCAAACAAACCAATTATTCAGCTTTCTTATATATGTACTAGCGGCCGCCCGTGACTCCGTCCGCGTGGATTTCTTTTTTTCGAAATAAAAAGTAGCCTATGTTCTGTCTCAGGGTCTAAAGATTGTCTGTACCAAATTTCATCAAAATCGGTTGCGAGGTTTAAGCGGAAAAGCGTAACAGACAGACAGACAGACAGACAGACAGACAGACTGACAGACAGACAGAGTTACTTTCGCATTTATAATATTAGTTGGGATTTACATAGATTATAAATAAATAAATGAATCAACTCTCCGAATGTTTGTCAGTCTTTTGTTGTTAAATCATCGGTTTAAGATTATGTAACTGTTAATTTTGTGGGTTGATGTTTATTTGTTGAGGGCGGTCTGCGGTAAAATGTTGTGGGTAAGGGACTTGAGATTGTGATGTCATAGTGAAATTGAGCGATGACTGGCGAAACTGTTATATTATTTTGCTATAAAAGTTATCTAGTTTGTAAATAGTTTATAAAAATTGTCATCATTCGTCCTTCTCCTCGACATGTGACAAGTTTTTTACTCTTTGTTATTTTTTTCGAGTCTCATCGTTACAAGTTATAAAATACTCGTTTTTACGCCCACGTTATCAACATTCTTTTTTTAACAATATTAATCTACATAAAAAGTATCATATTACATAAATTAGACCATATCCTGCATGTATACTAAATTTCATCAAAATCCTTTCATTAATTCTTGCCTGATTGATGAACATTCATATTATTTATTATATAAGTATCATTAATTAATTTTTCTCATCCCCTTCTTTCCCAAAGTATCATTGTTCTAAATATCTATAAAAAAGTTGTTCGAGTCCACAATGTCCCAATACTAAGACTCGATAACTTCCAACATTAACGATGCCCTTCAACAATGTAATGTAACGTTTGTTCTTAATGTCCTACTTTCGGGCAAAGGGTAAACCATCGTGTTACTATTGATTTCCAAGGTCCGAGAGGCTAAGTTGAAGCTATTCTTTACAAATTAATTCTCCCGCGGGTTTTATTATCTAGTCATGATATCGTTTTGCCTGAAGGTGTAGTGAATCTATTTAAAGTTTTAGTCCAACAGACCGAAAACATAGAAAAGTATAAAATAATAAATTAATTGGACTAACACCGAAATTCCCTACCCCCATACGAAGCTCGAAGCTTGTACTATGGATGCTAGGGAATGGACAGAAATACTTTTTTTTATATAAACATCCATGATTTACACAACCGTAGTTAGGAAATGAAATCGGTGTGGGGAACAACATTATTAAGACGGTTCATGAGCAAATTCCATTTTTTTATTTGAAATGAATAAATTGCTGTCAGGTTTTACAATGGCAGTCGAGTGCTTGCTGGATGACAAACTCCCTAGGGGAATTAATTAACTTTTGTCTTATACATAGCATACCTACAACATCTTCGTAAATAAGCGTTCTTATGAAAATTATATGGGAATAAGTAAAAATAAAAAATAAACATTCCAAATAATTATGTATAGCTTATGTTTCCAATTTTTTTTTAATTAGTATTATTTCCTATTCATTTGCAAAAAACCTCTACAATGGGGGCATCTCTAACTGTCCGTCACAATTACAAACTTCAACAGTTTTACCTATTGCAAGAAATTGTTACATAAAATGTAGCTTAGAAAGTAAAACTGCATTTACTGTCTAATGTCTACGGTAACTATTGAAATAAATTAATCGTCACGATGATTCGCCGAGGCTATTAATATTATATGGAACGGAGGAAACTCTGTTAGTTCATTCTAAGAGCGGTTTTAGACTAGGCGTTTCTATCATTGGCCACAGCATCTTAGCATAAACGATAGTTGCATCACGGGGCTAAATTTTGGGGGGTGCAACGTCTCCGGTGACTATAAAGTCCGATGAAAGCACGACACCTCTTGCCACACCTGCCACAGACGAATCGAGAGTCAAGGGGAGGCGCGGTACTGCGCTGAAGTCTCTTTCTCTTTAGTTTTCCCAGCCAGGCCTCATCATGCTGTGACATGCCAAGGTCAATATCACTAGGCGTTTAGATTCACATAAATGTAATATTTTGTGAAACATAGTGTAATCAATTTTAACAGTTACATTAAGAAATCGCGAACGTGAAACGAACATGTCAGTTTGTCAGTTTGTTTTGGCCTGTGCGGTAATGTCAGCAATGATTATTATCACACAAGCAAGACGGGCTGAAACTAGAACACAGATCAAATGACAATATAACAAATATTGATGTTCTGCCTCTGTGGTAAGTAGCTTAAGCACAAGTGCTTAAGTTATATCAAAAATTATAGTTGTAACACACGTGTTACAAATATTGGACCAATGCAAATAGACATGGTCAATGCACCCGCAACTCTTTGGTATAATCGACTTCTTAACCATTCCACTAATCGGTCCTAAAAATGTTACGTTGTCTTATTATCCCTACTAATAAATATAAATGCGAAAATTACTCTGCCTGTCTGCCCCTTTGTCTGTTACGTTGCTTTAACCTCTCAACCGATTTTGATGAAATTTGGCACTGACAATCTTTAGACTCTGCGAAAGAACATAGTCTAGCTTTTATTGAAAAAAAGGGATCTGAAATCCACGCGGACGAAGTCGCGGGTGGTGCTAGTTATTTATAATAAGAGCTAGTAACTATAGCCGCTCTAAGTGAGTACGATATTGATGCAGTATGACCAAGTCACGTAGAGTTACACAAACAGTGAAACTGAACATTCATGTTTTTATTTGTTAGTCGTCAGATGACGTTAAAATCAAGCATCCGTGAAGAATGAATCTTTTGCAGAAATACTGATTGTTTTTGAACAAGTACAGTACCTAAGTGAAAAATTTCAACACAGGTCTTTAGGCACAATCCCAAGTCCAACGTAACTATGATTTGAATTGATTTGAATATTACGCAAAGACGGGGCTATGAATTTTGTCCTTGAATATAAGAGACTACTATAAAAGAAAATGTTTTATAGTTTATACCCTTGCTTCTGCGAGACTGTATACGTTTATTTTGCTTCTGTTAAATATATCAATTGTATTCAGGCCCTCCTTTAGACTCACGATTGTTATGTTCACCGAAGTTATTCATAAACTCGGTTTATGTGCATTGCTGACCATATTGGGATCGCTTCAAGGTTTTGCGGTCATTATCTTGAAGTTCTATAGGTATTAAATATAGCTGCGAAATAATACATGCGTACAGTCAAAAGCTACAACATGTATACACATTGTCATACACATCAACTCTTATGTCGAAGCAGTAAAATTCATATTTGAATTTGTTTGTATACATGTTGGTGCTAATGACTGTACGTACAATATGTGTAAAAATTGCACAAGAGCACACTACTAGTTTTACACGCTAAGAATTTTAATATTTCGAGGTATTTTTTTGCCATGGGGAGGTAAACGAACAAGAGGTTAACCTGATGGTAAGTGGTCACCGCTGTCCATGGACATCAATAACCATACAAGATTCACAGATGCTTTTACCGCCTTTGTAATCATGTTAGGTTGGTATAAAACTAGGCAACCTGACTAGATAATTAATTTTATTTTTTATTTATTTAATTACGCGCCCTATTCAAATATCGAACGCTCTCTGCACTATTTTCATAACGGCAAGGCTTCGGAGATCTTCACCAAGCTACCAAAATCTTTTGATCATATTAATATAATCGTATATATATTTCTACGTTGCTGCGGCCATAAAAGCTTCTACAAACCAGTCGTGGCTGCGCATTCACACATTTTTTGATAAGTCTTAATACTAATGCATAATAAATACGGTTTTATTGATCACTAACAATATTTTTTATAAAATCGTTTGAAAGGGTCGGTGTCTAATTACATCAGTAGGTTTAGAATGAATAATAAAGTATGAGTTTTATGAGTGAGTGTCAGCCGGACGTGTGAGAGGTGATGATGGACCTTTTAGATGTGGCTTGATATGTTTGGTCTAAGTGATGAAAAATTAGCGTTGATTTCTTAATCAATTTACACGCATTTTGTTTGAAGAAGCATAACATGTAGTTGAAACATTTGGATTTTTTATGTTTTTACTAACAACTTTTTCTTAATATGTAACTAATTCAAGTTATGATGAACTAAAAATATTTTAGCAATAGACGGTTATATGTGCTCAAAATCATCATGCTGGGCAGCGCAAAATTATAATAAAATATAAACACAAATTGCTCATGATCCAGTAATTCAGTTAATATCTTCTTCTTACATTAAGAAAAAAAAAAACTTAAAACCCCCTAATTGCGCAATAGTGTGTTTGCTACTTATTAATTTGCCCTATTTTAGTCGACATCTAAATGTCAAGTTTTGAAATTGTGAATATAAAATCATATATTTTTACATTTCAAAAAATCCCACTTATAACCCCCTCATTGCGCAATAGTATATCTTCAATTCCTACTCACGAAAAAAAATTCCTTCCTCTAATAAAGTTTTTTTTACAGTTTTTTTTTTCAAACCCATTAACTCTTTATACTTGCACCATCCTATCTAAAAACTAACCGTCCGCCCCTCAACCGATCTCTTCACACCTAAGAATTCAATTAATCTCCACGGGCCAGCTCCTCGGCGGGATTCGTGACCGGTAATTACTTTTTGTGATAAAAAACTCAAAATCCAACTAACACTCGCAGCTTGTTTAGGGAAAAGAAACTTTGTCTAGGCTTTCAAAGTGGTGTATTAAAAAACGCCGTCGATTCCACTTTGATAGAAGGTTGTTGAACTTTGGAGAACGAATTGCTTACTACTTTATAGATTTAAATCTGTAATTAAACTGTAGGTACTGAGGTTAAGGAGTACGTATTTACCTATGTATCGTAATACGTATGACTTTAAATGCTATAATTATTTTAAAAATACGATATATTCCATTTCTCTCGTAAGACAATATAGATTTGTTTATGCTAGTACCCAACCATTGGTTGGCTTCATGAAACAATCGGATATTTCTTAAAGCTTAGTAAAGTTCCAGAGTCCCGAAAAACCTGTTTCTAAATTTTGCCCGGTTTTGATCATAACGTTATTACATCCAATTATGGGTTAGTCACAGCCCACAGCCAACCTATAATAAGAAAGCATCGTGAATGAACCTGTTATCCATTCCCTGGACGATGACTTAATTGAAAGGATAAGGATGTCTTTATTGCTAAAAGTATAAATATATGGGTATTTGTATATTTTTTTACTTAGTTAATTTTTCGTTATAGTCTCAAGAAAGCAATTTCTCAGAACTTATGGGTTTTAGATATTGCTTTTTTTTTTTAATGTCATAAGCGGCAAACGAGCTAGCGGTTCGCCTGATGGTAAGCAATCACCGCCGCCCATGGACATCCGCAATACCAGAGGTATCGTTGATGTGTTGCACGCCTTAACCCCATACCTTTCCCAACTGAGCTCTGGCAACCTTACTCGCCAGCAGAAACATAATAACACAACAGTTACGAAGTGCTACTCCACTGCCTTCTGTTAGGTGGAGGTACTTCCCCAGACGAGCGGCTCATTCGAGTGGAATTTCCACAAAGCTCTACCTCTGCTCTGTTGAGTCTGTGTATTAAAATGAAACAGATACCAAACAATGAAATACTAAATAATTATATGTAAACGTGTTGTTGACCCGAAAAGATAAACAATGACCAAGCACAAGACCACTGAACTAAACAAAAACAATAAAGACCCGAAAAACGCCTATTATTTCAATTAAATTTCACTTAATCAAACCTTCAAAATAATAGTTACACTCGAAACAAAAGCGATCTAACTACCAGTAAATTACAAACAAGATTTACATCCTCCATTCATCATCTGAGAATTAATCTGGCTAGTCCCGCGGCATCGCTTAAAGATATTTCAATATCCTTCAAAAGAATCCCATTTGTAGAAGTACCTGCGGGCTTCCCTCATATTTCTCGTGGAATAACAAAGCATTCGGGATCAAGAGCTGACCCTTAGGTGAAGCAAGTACGAGTAAAGCAAGAAATAAAAAGCGGAAAGCACGAACACGCAAATGAAATCGAAATAAGGCAACGTCTCGAATGAGATACTGGTTTTTGATTGCCCATTGTCAGCTGAGTCGAGAGTGCCGCGTGTGTTGTAAATCATACGTTGTTTTTGAAGGAATCCTGGATGATTTTAACGTCAAAACAGTTGGCAGTTAGCAGCCCAGTTGAATGTAAACGGCCAGAAGGCCCTTAGAGGGACAATAGAAAATGTTTCTCAATGTGCTATCACTGTAGCCTTCAGGCCTTCAAGGCTATTGTTATCACTTTTGTAAAACAAAGTACGTATAACATTTGTTTAATCCTCTAGTGTCACAATATGACCATGATAACCAAATGCAGTCCGTCAGACAATTTACTGGTTATACACACATACACCCGAATCTATACTAATATATGTATGTTTAACAAAGCTTAAGACTTTGTTTGTTTGCTTGAACGCGCTAATCGTAGGAATTACTGGTTCAAATTGAAAAATTCTTTGTGCGATGGATAGTTCATTAGTCGAGAAAGGATTTGCAGCTATGTATGGCTATGTATTTCAGTATTCCACGCGGACGGAATCGCGGGCGGCCGCTAGTTATACATATTTATAATTAGGTTATTATAAGTTGCATACATGCACATGCATTGTTAAATCAGAGAGGAAACATTTATTGCATTAAAAAATTGTAAAATTGCGAGCAAGCAAACTACTTAAAACCAGGTAGCTAAAATTTCAAATATGATTTCACCTTATTATTATGAGGACCTTCAAGTAGCGAGCGTACTCTCTTTTGAAAGGCCGACAACACATCAACGATACCTCTGGTGTCGCGGATGTCGATGGGCGGCGGTGATTGCTTACCATCAGGCGACCCGCTAGCTCGTTTGCCGCCTCTGCCATAAAAAAAAAACCCTAAGTATTGTCGGGATAAAGTTAGAACTATTACATCGACGTATTACTCACAAGGCCAGATTAAAACCATAAGTTTACTCTACCAATGTCCTTCAAAACAAATCGACACGCTACCATTCGATCCGATTCGATCCGTATCATTTGATAATTTGTTCTTTCCATACACCGTAGACTTTTTATAGTGCGAAGTAATATCGCGTGTTTGGAGGGAAGCAATCGCGAGGAGGTCCACTTTGATCACTCAATTTTAGAACATCCGCAACTTAATATCTGGCATAACACTTTGAGCACCGATCGATATTTTTGATATACTTGGGAAGTCAATAGTATGGGCAGGTTTTTTCATATGATAGGGAGGCAAAAGGGTCATGTTATAGTAAGTGATCATGGACTTCAACCTTACAAGTGTCGTAGGTGCGTTGCCCACCTTAAAGCCCCATACCTTCCCCAACTGAGCTCTGACGACTTTACTTACCAGTAGAAACATAGCACAACAATTACGGAGTGCTACTTTACTTTGGTATTCTTTAAGGTGGAGGTTGTTCCCCCAGACGAGAGGGTCATTCTATTGGAATTTCCACTAATACAGACTAGGTCAGGTGCTCAAATTGCGGGTGCTCTAAATTGGGTGCGCAGAATGGATTACAGTGAGGGGAGAACCGCGGTCACCGCCTTGCATGTAATTACCGAGGAAGTTTCCTTTTCGGGCAAAGCGTGACTTAAGCTCAACCCTCCGACTTAAATAAAATGGGGCCGTGGAAATCCCTGGAACGGGAACAACAAAGCTAATTGCTGTTACACTGACTTTTTATTGTCTTAGTGGGGAATTGTTTGGCCAGCTGGGGTTTTTAGTTCGATTCTTGAGATTTTGGATTCCTTCAAGAGAAGCGTGAAGAAGTATCTTGCGGGCCGGAATGGCGATGCCAACAGATAGGATGCCACTTTGATACCGCATCCGTTGTTATGACAATCAGGGTTCCTCTTTTGCTTACCATCAAGCAGAGTAGAGGTAATATACCGTGCTACTAAAAAATATTAATCAAACGAATTTGCCAACAATGTCAATATTACTATGTTAATGTAATAGGCTATAAGGCCAACAAATAGTAAATGGTACCATGTAATTTGGCCTCGTGTGAAAAATACCTTCGTGATGCTTTTCGACTCGTAAATGTGGCTACCAAAATCCCTCATCGAGCGGCACGGCCGATGTATCATTTGAATGTGCAGATACAAATAAAATAACTTAATACAATACTATGTCTTTATGTTCCTTTTTGTAAACACTATCTACAATAACTCTTAGTTGTTGCCCGCGAAGTGCAAACCGCTTTAACTCGACAATGGAGGGCATAGATTTGAATATCGCACAGCACACACACACACATTTAGTACCTACTCCTTGCGTGACAAAAAACCCACACAAACTTTCGCCTTCACGCTAATAAAATCAGTAAGTAAGATATTATAATTATCTTATATTATAAATCTATACTCCCATTACGTTGTCTGCATTAAAACTCGAATTAGCATTTGAAATCGGTTGATTTGTAACGTTATAAAGATAAGAATAAGAATTGATTAATTCGACGCGGGCAGGAATGTGAATTTATTAGATCTGTCTCGCGTATAACGTTATGCAAATGGAGTGGACATCAAAGGTTAGCCGCTTCCTTTTATATCAGTGATCCGGTTGTTGTTTTTATTTTTTATAGATATTCGAAGACCGCCCTGTATTTTAGTTGTTTTAGCTAGTGAATCTTTAGTTGGACGCCCTTTTATGTGTTTTTCTATCTTCTATCTATATAAATAACAAAAAAATTATATTCGTTAGTCTGCTTAAAACTTGAAGGCTAATACGGATTTCGCCCATTTTGGTCTTAAAAAAATGTGGTCGTCAGTTATCAGGGAAAGTTTTAACAATAAGATAAATGTTAAGCTTTCGAGATTATACCTAAAAACAACAACTTTAATTTTTTTACACTAACTGTTCTACCCATCGAAAGAGTCTTAACGTTAAACAGCGCTCGTTGTCTCGAGGTTCTGGGTTCGATTCCCGGTCGGGCAATATTGATGTGTATTTTCGGAATACAGTCCGGGGTTGTGATTAACAAACCGTCTTTGGCAAGCATAGTGATAAAGCAAAACCAACAATATTAGAAAGATGGAAGATTTTGCCCTATAGTGAGACACTGTTTAATTTTCTAGTTTTATTTTCTTTAAGTAAGAAACTTTCTTGTTACATTTTTTTATGAATTCAAGGTCAGTATCATAAGTTATCTAATACCTACTCAAATTGTAAAAAATACATAAAATGATAGATTTGAAACGGATTAAGTTTAATAATATTCATCATCTCATTTAAAATTTACATTTGATAGATACATAAAAGGATTTGTCTCTTTAATTAATCAGTATCTTATCTTTATATATTTTTTTATATTGTAATCTGCCTTGAGGACACAATCTTTATTTATTGGATTATATAATTTAATAATTATTTTTCCAGTTTCGAGTTTAATTTATAGCGCGCCATAAAATATCGTTTATATCCAATGCTTAATTTACTTTCAATAATTCTTGTTTTCAATATTTTTTTCTTAATATCACAGTGGCCTTGGAATACCCATATCAAAATTTTTGTTCGGAATAAGCCTACTTTTAGCTGTACGTTAGGTAGTTCATATATCCCAACTAATATTATAAATGCGAAAGTAACTCTGTCTGTCTGTCTGTCTGTCTGTCTGTCTGTCTGTCTGTCTGTCTGTCTGTCTGTTACGCTTTCCCGCTTAAACCTCGCAACCGATTTTGATGAAATTTGGTACAGACAATCTTTAGACCCTGAGACAGAACATAGGCTACTTTTTATTTCGAAAAAAAGAAATCCACGCGGACGGAGACGCGGGCGGACGCTAGTTTTTAAAATAAATATACGAACAAGTATATGAGTGTGGAATTATCTTTGCACACGAAATCCTGTAAAAAGTAGAACTTAATTAAGAGGAAAACAAATTATTTTTAATCTGTCGCTTAAGTGGTTTAGAAGCTTAATTACTTCATCATAATTAACCTATCACTGTGACGTACATATTTTTTAGTATGCGTGAGTGATGCCAAACCAATTGACTTTTTTAATTTTCTTGTATAGCTTTGATAAACTTTTTTATGTCCCTACATTATTTATCACTGGTGATCATATAATTATCAAAGAATATGCCTGAATCTTACATTATATGTTTTGATACTTTTTCTTGTCGTGAAAAGTCATGAATAAGCGTTATAAATTGACGACTAGGCACTGCAAGACCTTGAAGCATTTTGAATGAAAATATATAAATTAGCTAATGTATTCGATCGAAGTATTTGCCTACTTCGAGGAATCGTTAAATCAACTCCACAAACATCGGATCCAAAACTCCTACAAGAAGTTCTCCGATTTCTTATTTAACTTTCCGATGAACTAAGAAGTTCTTGTTTACCATTCAAAATTACATGTTTGCTGAATTAAAGAATGTTTTCTTTCTTTACTTTCGACAGGCCCGTTGGTCGAGTGGCTAGAGACCCTGGCTACAAAACCAAGGGTCGCGGGTTCGAATCCCGCTAGGGGCAAATGTTTGTGTGATGAACATCGGCATTTGTACTCGAGTCATGGATGTTTACAAAAGTATTTAAGTATGTCCATCCATTTCCTAGCATCCATAGTACAAGCTTCGAGCTTAGTTTGGGGCTAGACAATTGGTGTGTTTATCCAAGGCATTTATTTATTTATTAATTATTATTATCTACTTATGCACATAGACGACATCTAGGAGATCGGGATTCTATTCCCGGGCCACATTTTTATAATATTTTTGGGGGAGAGGTGGATCTTGTTCACCAAAACGCTCTTGGCAAGCGTGGTGACTAATATCATTCGTCAATATGGCTTTACGATTTAAATGATCAAGGTCATTGCACTGTAGAAAGAACAACTTAGTACAAATATTACAATAAAAAAGATTTTGATGAAAATGTTCGCGCGGCAATAAAATTAACGACTGCAAACATTTATTGGACTAAAGTTTGTTAGAAAGTTTGTTAGTTTCAAATAAAAATAACTTACGGAATGTACCTATTTGGGCACACGTAGACGTTTTAACAACCTGAAATAGTTTTGTTTTATTTCATATGGGTGAATGACCTTAGTGTCTGTAAACAAATCGGTTCCTTTAATAACATCAAGATCACGATCGAAACTAGGTATCAAAACGTGCGTCGGATTTTATGGATGTAGATTAAAATAAAAGCACTTGTGAATCGTATAAAAGTTATTAAGAATGGATGTTGACTATTTCTTAAGTTAAATTCAAAGAGTTTATTGTTTCTGTGTATTTCTTTCGCATTATTCGATGCTAATAGCAATATTATAATTATTTTAACAAAATAAATATGGGCGTTGTGTAATTTATGTTGATAAAATTTTGTTACTTTTAAATGTAGGTAGATACGTATAATATAACGTTAAAGAAATAAACCTGATACATTTTCTTTATAATTATTTAAATGTAACGTTAGCATAACTCGATGGTATAAATAAAAGAAACCAAGTATGATAAAATTTTCACTGAAATAATTATAAGTTAACCAAACGTGGGTAGGTCATGGTTTTTAATAAAAAGTAACAATTCCATCATTGGAGATCAACAGAAACTTGTTTATTTCCATTACCCTCGGAAATCAAAACTAGCCTACCCTCGCATCAAGAAACTAACAATGCACAAATGAAGTTGTTTAAAACTTAACAAAAACTAGTGCAAAGGCCTTGCAATGGCGGCAAAGGTACGGCCAGCGGAGTGGTCGGTCCCAGTCGGTAGCCGCGGCCGGTTTTCCAACCTCTCTACTCTAGTATGGCACAAGCCAACTTGCGTTGCGGACGCGTGCACGCTATATACAGACGGCTAAACTTAAACTTACCAACTTTACTCGTGTTGACTGTACGTAGTCTCGTGTTGACTGTACCTCTCTGTGCATTTGTGTGTTAACCAGACTGTGGGGTTCGTTTTGGCGGGAGCCAGTGTTAGAGCGGGCTGTTTTACATAACTGATATCGGAGCGGAGCTTTCGTAATTGTTGCGTGATAATAGTAAGTACGGTTTGATTTAGTTGTAACCGGTATTTCTTTGTCTCTGATAGTTCTATTCGGATCCTTATTAATCGATTCGCCTGTCTGTTGTTTGTTTTTTTTTACTTTCTCTGTTGATATGTTTATGCTGTGGCGTGTTTAAGCGCATTGTGTATCATAAAAGACGTTTTTACCGCTTCTAGCTCGAGCTAAATTTATGAAGTAGAAAATATTACCCTCTTTTGCATTCCAGACTATGATTTTTAACGTGAACCGTAAAAAGCTTTAGTCGTTGCTTGGTTAAGTTATATGTAAGTTTATATTGTGGTTTTTAGTTTCATGTTTGTTATTTATTTTACCGCTCTGACTGTATTGTGCCTATGTAGGTAGTTTGTAGTGTCCATATAGGTAGTGAATAATATTATATAGCCTTAACTACCAACTTATTTTAGACTTTCTGAATACATTGCTTTATTAGCAGTTGACTTTCCTTTTTCGTATATTGGTTGTATTTCAGAAAACAACAACAACATTTTTTAATAATTATGTAGGTATATAAAACACATATTAAATATACTTACCAATATAAGCATAATCAATATTCGGTATATACAACATTTTGTTGATTAAAAACACAGTGTTTTATATAGTACCTACTAGCGGCCGCCCGCGACTCCGTCCGCGTGGATTTCTTTTTTTCGTAATAAAAAGTAGCCTATGTTCTGTCTCAGGGTCTAAAGATTGTCTGTACCAAATTTCATCAAAATCGGTTGCGAGGTTTAAGCGGGAAAGCGTAACAGACAGACAGACAGACAGACAGACAGACAGACAGAGTTACTTTCGCATTTATAATATTAGTTGGGATGTCAATAAAACTTCTCTAAGTATAACTTGTTACCTACCACCAAATAGGTTGGTACAAAGAGGTAACCTAAACAATAGAAAGCACGTTTGTTGAGAAATTAAGCATGATAAGTTAAAACTTATACAGCCTAGATTATTTATATAAAGACATTACTACATGACACATTCACATTACATTCAAATAATCAATAACAATCATAATCATAACTAGCGCCCGCCCGTGACTCCGTCCGCGTGGACTTTAGTTATATTATAGCCTAAAGCCTTCCTCGTCACATGAATTATTGAACACAAATATTTTTTCTATTCCAAACAGTAGTTGTTGAGATAAGCGCGTTCAAACAAACAAACAAACCTACAAACAAACAAACTCTTCAGCTTTATTACCTATTTTAGAATAGATTGACCAATTTTACACATTGCCCTGCACTTATAAGCAAAGGATAAAATATAGCTACAATCTTTGCTTATGTTTACTTATTGTTTATGTTGCTATTATAAAATTCCGTTAGAATCGTGTGTTAGTCATAAAAATCGTGAAACATTGAACCCAATAAAAAAGGTAACACGTTTGAAATACGAAGTGGGTTGGTAGTTAGTAAGCTAGATAGACAGCTAGTTATATTTAATCTGAACACGACAAAATATGTAGTGTAGAAAACACATAAAATGGTAAAATTGACGACACTCAAAAAAAAAAGGCAACCATTTTTATTTCTGTTTATTTTTACTTTGTTCTTCACTTCGGAGGCTTGAATGTAACCGATAAAAGTAACAGTTATTGCACTTTACATTACGAATTGCAATAAACCCTTGTTAGGGTCACGGAGGTCAGACGACAGTCGCTTCATTGTAATGACCAGGCCGGCCAATTTAGGTTCATAATCGTTGTGTACCCTGGGCTCCGAGGCTGTGATCGAGGATGCAACCGGGAGAGGGGCTAGGTTTTATGATGATGATAATTATTACGAGTTGTAATGTCACCCTCAAATTATTACAATTTTGACGCTAATATATCGACAGGCCCGTTTGTCAAGTGGCCAGAGACGCTGGCTACAAAACCAAAAGGTCGCGGGTTCGTATCCCGCTAGGGGCAAATGTTTGTGTGATGAACACCGGCGTTTAAACTCGAGTCATGCATGTTTATTTAAGTACTAGCGGCCGCCCGCGACTCCGTCCGCGTGGATTTTGATTTCCAATATCCTATGTGTTATTGTAGTAAAGTTTCATTCAAATCCATTCAGTAGTTTTTACGTGAAAGAGTAACAAACATCCATACATCCATACAATTACAAACTTTCGCCTTTATAATGGTAGTAGGATTTTAGTGTGTCTTTTAGTTCCCGAGCATCCATAGTGCAAGCTTTGATTTGGGCTATTATTTATTTTATTCAGGGTTAGCAAAACCCTTTTTTTTTAAGTTAAACTTTACTTACTTTATCATTATAATATATTTAAGTTTCTTACTTTGATTCTGTGGCAGACAACATCCCTATTCCAGACAATGTGAACGAACTCATCTGGATTCAAACCGCGATCCCGTAAAGCACATCCCATCGATGGCGAGATCGCGCTGGGTATCTTAACGACACATCGCTCGCCAGTTATCTGTCACAGTCTCTGTTATGGTGCTTAGGCCCATAGATAAATAATCCTTACTTCCATACTTATATTATAAATCGGAAAGTGAGTTTGTCTGTTTGTTTGTTCCGCTTTCACGCTGTCACTACTGAACCGATTGCTTTGAAATTTTGCAGACGTAAAGTTAGCAGTCCGGATTTCATAATAGGGTGCTTTTTATCCTGGAAAAAATGATACTCCCGAGGGAAAATAAAAATATGGTTTGTGATATAACCGAATTCCACGCGGGCGAAGCCGCGGGCGGAAAGCTAGTAGATAATTTAAAGCAATTTCTATAATATGAGAGCTGTGGATTAAGACTTGTTCGTCTTTTTAACTTAGCGTCAATGGATCGAGACTTATTTGATAGAATGATGATCAGATTGTTTAGATTAACGACTAGAAGATTCATAGATTTAAATCTCTAGATTTGCCCTCGCCAAACTTCGACATTGGCACTAAAATAAGAGCAGGACAGTTGTCCAAAGATAACGGGTGATTATCAACAAGCTGGCTCGCTCTAAGAAGCGACTGTCGCTCTTATTTAAGTGCCAATTTCGAAGTATGGCGAGGGCAATAACGATTTAATTCTATGTGTATATCACTATCTGTCATGTAGATTATCAGGACCTCAAGTTCCTAGAGGTATTTATTATCTGAGTCTCATAATCTCATTCCTAAGAGGTATAATCTGAGTTTCATTGGCTCAAACTCATACTTATACGCAACGCAGCAAACTGTAAGACTTATTTTATTACACACAAAAACATTAAAACTGGTAGATCTTAGCATTAAATTCTTTATTGTGCAATAACAATAAACGCATCAAGCCTTGAAATAATCTAGAACTTTTAACAGCCAATGCAGCTTCATTAAGAGAATAACAATCTTCGAAACTCTTAATGATTATTGATATATAATAAAATAAATAATAATAAATAAATTATTTGGACTAACACACCAATTGCCTAGCCCCAAACTAAGCTCGAAGCTTGTACTATGGATGCAAGGAAACGGAGAGACATCCCAACTAATATTATAAATGCGAAAGTAACTCTGTCTGTCTGTCTGTCTGTTACGCTTTCCCGCTTAAACCTCGCAACCGATTTTGATGAAATTTGGTACAGACAATCTTTAGACCCTGAGACAGAACATAGGCTACTTTTTATTTCGAAAAAAGAAATCCACGCGGACGGAGTCGCGGGCGGCCGCTAGTACTTAAATACTTTTTATAAACATCCATGACTCGAGTACAAATGCCGATGTTCATCACACAAACATTTGCCCCTAGCGGGATTCGAACCCGCGACCCTTGGTTTTGTAGCCAGGGTCTCTAGCCACTAGGCCAACGGGCCCGTCGATATAGAACAAAGTGCATTCAGTAATCAGTGCATATTCCTGCATTTTCTTATCTCTGTAATGGGCTCTTCCCCGGCCTTTGCCAACTAAGAGTAAATAGTCGAAATTACTTTAAACGACATCTCTATTCCTTACCAATCCTTTTAGACTACGATACTAAATATTGTGATTAGTTCTAACGACATTGGTATGTAATGTAACAACTTCTTGTAGATTTCAATTATCATTTTGATACCTTGTTAATAGTTCAGGAAATATAAACGTGGGAGCCAGTGCACATGCCGGTTTAGAATAGTACAACCCCATCTCTTCCCTTGGGTGTCGTAAGAAGTGACTTAGGATGAGACTCCACCAAAGCGGAGATTTGCGAATGTTGCGGAGATGTGCCGTTAGTAGCCAATAGGATTTCATTTCTGAGATGGTCACATTTTTGAGCCTAAATCCTATTGGCTAGTTAGTCCCACCAAAGGGGCATTCTGGGGGATGGGCAGCAGAGTTATCCTCATCATCACCAGCTTAATGAAGTTACAACTCTATCATCGGAAACTCATCAGCTCAATGAAACCCATAGCACTCTCCTATGGATCTTTATCCTACTAATATTATAAAGGCGAAAGTTTGTATGTGTGGATGTATGGATGTATGGATGTATGGATGTTTGATACTCTTTCACGTAAAAACTGCTGAATGGATTTGAATGAAACTTTACCACAATATAGCTTATACATCAGAATAACACATAGGATATTGGAAATCGAAATCCACGCGGACGGAGTCGCGGGCGGCCGCTAGTACGATTATAACTCTATCCTCAGCAACTCGCATCCGTCTTAACAATTATAACTACATCATTGAATGCAGAATTTATGAAGAAATCATTTTAGTAGCAGCTGCCAATACGATTATTTTGAAATTGCATGGCTCAGACAATATTTGTTCAAGGTTTTTCATTCCGCTGAATTTACCGGATTTATTGGCTGTATCAATAAAAAGACAACGTCAGACATGACAGACGTTTAAAATACTCGTGAATGTAAATCTGTTACAAACGTTGATAGTTCTTGTTTTTGTTCTTTTTCTACAATTAAAATAAAAAGGAACTTAATGACCAAGGCACATGAAAAAAAAGAAAATAGTATAAGGTAAGGTATAGCCCAAAAAAAATATTCAAAGATTAGGATTCCATTATTATCAATGCATGATTTAAATTTACTTTTATGATAAATGCATTTTCCACTTATCCTTCCCATGTTTCGACCCACTAAGACTCGTTATGTCCTATTGGATTCTGAACTGTAAAACCATTATGACATTTCCCGTATGATAGTTCCAGATAATTCTTCCAAACTGCATCTTACTCTATTGAGTTAAAATGCCTGCAAACCTGCATAGATGCAGGGCAAATGCGTCCTTCTTGGATGCACCGCAAATTGACTCAATCCAAACACTGATTACATTTTACGAGTTTAATAAAAACAAACGACCATTTTATAGCGCTAGATGTTTTATTAACAGTGTTTGTGTAACTACATTCGCTATTGTGGTTGGATGTGATCGGGAATTTGTGGCTCCTAGATTTGTGTTGGATGTGTTGGGAAAAAGCTGCGAGGCGATATAGATAACAATGTTGCAGTGAAAGAATATTTTAAAAACTTTTAAAGTTAATTTTTTTTTAACTGATTACTAGCTTACCTCCCGCGGCTTTGCCCTCGTGGAATTCGGTTATATGGAAACCAAGGTTTTTGTTTTCCCGCGGGAACATTAATTTCTTCCGAGATGAAGATATCCCCTATTATTAAATCCGGACTTCTTACTTTACGTCTGCAAAATTACAAAGCAATCGGTTCAGAAATGCGCATCAAACTAACTCACTTTTCAATTTACAATATTAGTAGGGATTCACCTTTTTTTAATAAATTAGTCAAAAAGTAGGTAAAATCGAAAAGTGCCAAGTTGCGCGCGCTTGCGAGTTTCTCGCTCTACAGTTGACGAATCAGTCATTTTAACGAATTAAATTTTGATGAGCCTTCATTGTGGGACACTATGCTTTTATGTCAAGTGAAGTGAGACCACGTTATACCAAATCAAAACCAAATCTATCATAACGGATAAGCTAACATGTGGTTGCTACCCGATTTTGCTCTGACGATTAAGCCTTAGATTTTCTGTGCAAATTATTTAGTATACAATGTCGATATTGGATCTAAATCATACTTATTTCTATCTAATTTGCATTCACACAATCTTTAAACTTATTTGCAAGCAAATGTAAATATGTGTGTAGATCGTTACAGCTACCCTGACTATTAAAACCTTTTCCATTTAAACCAACCGTTATATTTTACAACCATGTTTCTTTACGCTTCGCTTGATAGGATTTTATGGAGTAACTGTATGAAAGACAGTTTCAGAAGTAGTTTCATAAGACACTTTTTTAGTTGTATCTAGGCAATTTTATATTTAAGTTCCAACTAACTCGATTTTTGTGAAACGTTACGAAATCATTAGCGCTTACATAGGTCAGTTGTGGTACAATGAAATTACTGATTGATTACGGAGGTACCGATCACAAAAACGATCACAAAAAGATTGAAACGGAAACGTTGTTTTGAGTTCTAATTTGTAACTCAGTGTCACAAACCCACGAGCACTGGTTAATAGATGGTTAATGCGAATACCTACTAGCCAAAATTGGTCGTCTTAGCAAAATTATTTTTTCTGGCGGAATGCCATCAGTTGTTTATTCATTATTTATTAATAACTGATTTTTAAGAAAGCCTATGGAGATTGTACATTTATGTTGTAGACACACTCGTAACTCTGCAACTTTATGTTCGTGATGATATACAAATTAGCCACTTATTAGATACTTCAGTAAATTACTTTGTTAAGTTTAGAACCTAACTTTTTACTGAAGATTTATGTTCAAATTATCGCTTTTCTGTACGTCAGATATTTTACACCAAGCACTTGTTAAGCGATTTCAGAGGTTTCATGTTAGCTATAAACTGTTTGAGGAAGTTTTAACCCTCTATTCAGTAATAACAGGTTAGTTGGCAAATTAAATTGATACTTATTTACTTGTAATACTAGCTAAAATCAATATTTAATCTTCTTGAAGTTTTGAACATCGTATTAAAGAACTTTCCGTGACGTAAAATGCTTTTAACACCACGAGATAGCCTTAAAAGTCGGTATATGAAAATATGGTTCGTCGACCGATTTGGCTTGCAGAAGTAAGCTGGTATGGCAAAGGTCGCTAGTTCAATATCTGTATAGTTTTGCAAACATATATGACGTCATAATTTGTAAAATATTAGATGGGCAAAGGATTGATGGGATTGACCTACCAACCTTAGTGGACTGAACGGTCGTTTACCACAAATTAAAAAAAAACATCGAGGGTCTCGCGAGCAAGGCTTTATGTTGCAAAAACAAACCACTTTTTACAGAGGCAAACTTACATAAAACATGCTAAACTGTGTTAATTCCCACGCCATCATAAGTAATATCATTAACATGTGTTACACTAGAACCATTTATGTAAATATAAGAAGTTTGAAGTGCAGCGGACCCTGGACTCCGAGGAGCGGACCCTGGACTCCGAGGCAACAGCCGAGGATGCGACCGGGACAAACGCTAGGATGATGATGAAGAAGTTTGAAGTGCAACTTTCCCAGAGCATAATGTCTCATTGTAAGTTGCTTCTATAAGGCAATAATTGACGGCGAAAACTGAGCCAAATGCAACATTTCACGTCTTATGACATAGATATAATTAGCAAGATAACCGAGTTTTTATCTCCCATTCAGAACCATATTCTCAACTACGAAACTCTTACTTCATTACGTTATTATTTGAAAATCGTGAGTGTTTAAAGTTAATATGCTTAAATAGGTCCGATATCGTCTTATTAACGAGAGTTATGGGACGTTAAGGGAGCCGATTGGTTGTTAGGTTCAGGAATTTAAATTTAATTGTATGGTGGGTTTACGCTAGTCATGTCACTAGGTTAAGCTTTAACCGAAATTACATGGGACACGGAAGTAACTCTGTCTCACACTATTGAGATTGAGAAATACATTAACTGCCTATTCAATTATTTTGTGTCTCTTGTTTAAGATAGTTCTTCGCGTTATGTATTTAGAATTCTCGCAGTCGCAATGTTCATTGTAATAGTAAATATTTTTAAAAAGAAACCAATGAATTTAGAGCGTTTACAGATATATTAAGAGCGTTTTAGATATTTTTAATACAACAATATGATTAAAAATACCAAATTAACAAAAACATGCATCAAAAGCGTATTTAATTAAATTGAGCTACGATTATAATACGCGCATATTGTTTTGCTCTCAAATGTAAAATTATGTTTTTACCGTTAGTTGTTGCATTACCGATTGGTTGACTTTGAAATTTGCAAATTTTCCAATTATATCTGTCCCGCATTGCAATTTCATAATACGCAATTAAACAAAATGTTATCCCAACAAATATTATAAATGCGAAAGTAACTCTGTCTGTCTGTCTGTCTGTCTGTCTGTTACGCTTTCCCGCTTAAACCTCGCAACCGATTTTGATGAAATTTGGTACAGACAATCTTTAGACCCTGAGACAGAACATAGGCTACTTTTTATTTCGAAAAAAAGAAATCCACGCGGACGGAGTCGCGGGCGGCCGCTAGTCAAATTATAAAGGCGGTGCTGTATTACTCGTAGTAGACGCCTATTTACGATTGGATATCACAAACCAGTTGGTCATGTTTTTGCCAATACGGCCTGTGTCAAATCCGTACTTTGACTTGATATTGTAATTTGCCCTGTTAGTTACGATGATTAAAATATTTTGTTAATTGATTCATTTGGATGGTAATTGAGTGAAGGCGTAGGCGTGAAGTATCAATAGTACTTTATTATTCATTAATGTGAGTTTTCACACTTTGTACTAATTTATTGATTGATATAGCTTTTATTGATTTAACTTGTTTTGTTTAAGTGGAAAGAAGGCGTGGCATGTTTTTTTTAATAGAAAGACGATCAGGATGACCTCACTCCACCTGGTGGTAAGCGGAAGTAAGGTCCAGATAAGGTTGACTGGCTCAAAAGCACGTAGTACTCATTGAGCCAATCACCCTCACCCTGAAGGCCTGCAAAGATGCCGTTATGATGTTTATCTTGGATAGGACTGTAAAATAACGGGGATAAACTTATAAGGATTTAAATTTAAAGTAACAAAAATAAATAAAACTACTATTCAGCAGCCGTGATCATGGAACCCTTAAACTGCTGAGAAGTAGCTGAAACTTCGGGTTATCCTGTAAAAATGTAGTTTAAAATAAATAAATAATTCCGCGATTCCATCAGTTTCATGAGAAACAGTCGCGTAAACTTAAGAAAAAAAAGTTGAAAAGTTTACCTACAAACACTCAGATTGGAGACTTTGGCCTTAAAAATGTAATACATAGTAGGTACTGAACACAAGAATAATCTAAACAAAAGCGAAAACGTATAAAACTTAAATGCAAACACCTACTTTACTTGTATAACTACACAATATCGCGTTTATTCCCGCTATTACGTATTCAGTTCAATTACACATTCTTATTAACAATACTAAAACTAACTTGAATAAGTTAAGTTCACGACCGCCCCACTTAATTTAACTTCGCAGTACCACGTAAGATCTGAGATGCCCTGAATTTAGACGATAAGAGAGACCGGTCAAAATAATATAAAGCCTAGATCTAGGTCGTTGTTCTACGAGCTCCCCTATATATTAAAATCGAAATAGATGCCCCGACATCAGAAAACTTTGGCAATATTTTGTTTGATATGACGTACTTTTCAACATGCTGTCACTGCGATAAGAAGCGACAGTAGCTTCAAGTTTTAGTGTCAATTTTAGAGCGGGGTGAAGTATGGTGAGGGCTTATCTAACCATTTAAAATCTACGTGTTCTCCATTATTCATGACCAATTGTAGCGTTGACGGAAAATCGTTAGCGCTCTGAGTCATTATAAGAAATGTAACCGGTCCCCGATTGCATAGATTTGTGGAAGATAAGGTTGGCACGTGCCCGCTGAGTAAATCCGGATTGGTTAGGCCCTAATGCAGCTTTTAACCTTTAGTCTACTAGCTCTTTCCTTTTTGGTAATATCATTAAGAAACACCTACATAAAATAATGAATATTGGTCTGAAATAGCAATAGCAATTGGTTTCTACCTTAAAAATATTTTTTCAATGCTTTGATGCCTCTAATGTTGTCAAGAATGTTGTATCATACTATATATAAACAAGTTTTTATATTTAAAATCTTGGCATAACCATTAAACTTTTTTGTTGTTGTTGTCTTAATTAATGAAAATATAAAGAGCAAATACTTTCAGAAGTAAAAAAAAACAATCCGTTTTTGATACTTTCTAGCTATTTATTTACACCTTACTTTTCCATCTAAGCTGTAATCTTTAGACAAACTTTTTCAATCAAACATAAATATTTAAAGAGTTCCAAACATTTAATGAGAGGTTTGGTAAATATCTTAAATTCATACCGACGCCGTGTTCCGTACATGAAAAGTAATATTCCTTCTCGGAAAGTATTTCGCAATATCGAGTTTCCCTCGTGACTTCGGGAATACCTTCTCTAAGAAACTTCGGACCCAACTTGTTTTAAAGTTTCGCCGAAAAGTAACTCCTTGGGGAGCATTCTTAGGCAGAGTGCACCAGTAAAAAAAAATATTACAACAATTTAGGAACAAAGTTCATCTAATCTAATCTTATATTATAAAACTGAAAGGTTTGTTTGTTTGAACGACTAATCTCAGGAACTACTGGTTCGAATTGAAAAAATGTTTTGTGTTGGATAGTGCACTTGTTGGGGAAGGCTTTTTTAAGCTATTATTGTTATATTATATAACACTATGTGTGCGGAAAACATAACACACGCGGGCGGCAGCTAGTATAAAAAACAAAAGCGTTCAATACAAATATCCCTTTCATTATGTCCTATCATGTAACATCAAATACGAAAAAGAGGTATCACTCATTAGAATAACAACTAAATCGATTTCGTCCTTGGCGTAGTATGTTGACCATGTAAACACGAGTCATTGATACCGCGGTCGATACGAGGGTGGACAAACAATAAAACCTGTCATATATTGCGAATAAATAATATTGAACGGCTTTTTAGTAATCAATATCTATATGAGTTACATGGGCTTCGATATAAAACGTAGCTTTGCATTTTTGACATTTATCACTGAAATATTACACGGTGTCGG
Source organism: Nomophila noctuella (assembly GCA_958496325.1). Classification (NCBI taxonomy): domain Eukaryota; kingdom Metazoa; phylum Arthropoda; class Insecta; order Lepidoptera; family Crambidae; genus Nomophila; species Nomophila noctuella. The sequence continues at coordinate 10,853,168 of OY292490.1, read as the reverse complement.
TCGGGTGTATGCTCCTCAAATCAAACAATGATTTTAACCATGTCTTCTTCTCCTTCCTAGCGTTTATCCCGTTTCTATACGGGGTCCGCTTTGACCATGATCCAGGATTTGGCAAGTCTGATTATTACAGTGAAGCGACTGCCATCAGACCTTCGTAACCCATAGAGGGGAACCAGACAGATTGGATCATGGTTACACATTCAGATCTAACTGAACTAAATTCAGAAATCACTGAATGTGCAGGTTTCCTCACGGTGTTTTCCCTCACCGCCGAGCTAATGGCACAGATTTCGAAAAATCCAGAGGTGTGGGCCCGGATTCGAACCGCGGACCTCACGTATGTGAGGCGCCGTCCGTACTACTAGGCCACCATCGCTCTCTTGCAGTTGCAGCCAAAAACAAATGACTTATGAGCCGCTCATAAGCCAATACTAAGTTTGCATATTCAACCATTGTACATATAATTACCAAAGAAAGAAATAAACCTTACCCAATTACTTCACCACGGGCTGGCAAAGAGTTAATTTTATAAGTATTTTTTCTCACAACACTCTTATTTTGATCTTCACCGTTGATAACTTCGAAGAAAAATATAATCTTGTTCCCATTTAGGTCATTCCCAAACCCAATTTACTACTCTGTTTGACTGTCTGGTACAATCACAAAGAAATATTTTTCTTCAACCATTATCACTGTGTCCATAGATTAGAATCGTTAGATATGCCCAGGCCATACTTCAAGTTATTTTGAAATCAGCACTTCTTATTCCTAGTGACAGCATGTTGGAATTACATACGTCATTTCAAACAAAATAATGCTACAGATTTCTTGTGTCGGGGCATAATGTAACTATCTGAATCTATGACCGTGCCCGTATCTTTTCAATTACACAACCGTGTATTATGAGATTATGACAATCCCATTCAAACCATTACTTTCGGTGGTGCACGGACGGAATCAGTATCTGACGTTTCGAAACATCACAGATCTGCTTATTATCTACCCAACCGGTTTATGGATCAACAGTACTGAACGCCTAGTCTAATCAGCCACACAGGTCCTATACAACCCTTACCCAGCCATGGCTCTTTAAATTCTGGTCGTCTAATATCGGTTCGTTGAAAGGACTTATAATATTTTGACATAGTTAACCCGTAATTGCTAAGTCTTAGGAGTGAATACGTGTTATTAAAAGTAATTGTAACGGTGACTTCGGGTTTCTAAAGCTCAATCTGTGTATCTTAAGCCTGTAGCATCATCGGCAATTTTGATGTTAAAGGAATGGTTAGGTTACAATGGAGTACCAATGCAATAAGAACTTATTATACATTGTCAGTGCATCAAAATAACATTTGGCAAATGTTATTTAGATGTACTGAAAATTGAAAATGGATTTGTTATTGATATACTTAAAAAGTATTTAACGAATCATAATAAGCTGAGATACTAAACACAACTATTATTTACAAGAATAATGTTTTGCGTTTTCAAATATAACTGGCAGATGTCACATGTCGTTCAGAGCCAAATAACAACAGAAACATACTCGAAACTACAAAGCAAACACTGCATTTATTACGCCAACCGAAATCAATATTCCCTGTACAGAAGACCTTTCTTCCTCGACACCTAATTACTCCACAGGTGCTAAATCAAGTCGACTAACGGAAAATCGGAATGCACACTTTACATATTTACGAAGTCTGATGAAATGGAGTCCATTGTTCAGTTCGTATCAATTAGCATCAGTTGATTGCGGGTTTTGATTTAACGCCTACGAAATGGATGTGATTCAAAACGTTTTGGCCTCAATAGTTTGTATTTTGAGTTTGTTATTTTATATAGTTTTCAGAGAACAACATCTTAAATTATAGGACCTATTTACAAATCGTTAAAATTCCCAAATAGGCAATTTCTTTTTTGTTATTTTTGCAGTAATAGTTCATCCATTTCGTAAAAGTGCTCCGAATTATATTCATTCAAAACCTTATAGCAATAATTACTAATTTGAGGTTGTATTAACGTTTCAATAATATTAAGCCATCATAAAACATCACATTGCTTCACGTTCATATTAACGGAAAGACTTAAAGACTTTCATCAAATAAAATTCCTTAGTGCTTTATTGACTAATTGACGAAACATAAATAAAAAAATTACCTTTCCCACAATTCCCAGGAAATAAAAGAAGACGTTACGACGTTATTCCATAGATCAACCGCAGAATAACGTCGGAAGTTACAGCGTGTGTGTTTATCCATTCAATATGTCATAACTCTCGTAATACGGCGATAAAAGTCTAATAATGACGTGTGACTTTGAAGGTCGTGAACCGGCGCCTACGTGTGAACGAGACGTCCAAATATTATCCGGTTATGTAAAAACGGAAACTACTCTTTAGCTTCGCCCACGTTAAAAAGTTCTTTTATGCATAAATATTTGTTCATAAGCGACGAGTTTTGTAACTTTTAGTATCAAATACAAGAAAGTTTAGACAGGAATAATCACTTTGCCATTTTCCCCCTATGTTATGTAGGTATGAATAGAGGTAGAATAAAAAGACCCACGCAAATGTACACATCCATTCATTTTCAGAAAATAATCATAACGAAAGAAGTGAATAAGCTATTATTATTATACGGAACAGTAAGTGAAGGAAAAATATCAAAAGTATTTTTGCATGTTTCAATTTATTACTTAATATTCTGCAGCAATTTTATTTAAAATGGCGCCTCGCGAGTCATAGTTGAAGCTTCAGTGTCAGAAATTCAATTTAGAAACCTATTGTCAGTTACAAATGGTACCACAGCGTATTGCATCACAGTAATTTATCTTTGTTTCAATTTCATTACTTCTGTGAGAAGGCACATGGCTAATCAATCAAGCAGTTACGATTTTAATAGATATTTTAGTTCACACTTTGATAAGATCAGGCCTCGGTATTATTTTAAATTGTATACGCTGTATTTATTTTTGCAACCACTAAGTTTTGATATTCGATTAAAGCGCTGACTATTTCGAAACAGGAATTTCCATAAACATTCTCCTCAGCACTTCTTCAAGCGCTAACTGCTTCAGATACGACAGTTTACTGATCCACCCAATACTGTGGCGATAGTATCGGCTATTTCGTAAGGTAAGAGTGGCTTCTGTCACGCGACTCGAAGCCCTCACTCACGATTCGGCTATCAGCCAGTAGCCTTCCTGTTCTAGAAACCTTTTGGTTTTCCACCCGTTATTTAGTATTTGACAGCTTGTTACGGATAAATAAGCGTACGCGTCAAGAATTATTACGTTGACGTTACAATGTTAGAGAGAGGTTGAGCTTGTTAGTTGCAGTTAGGGTGGATACTGGAATTTCACGGAATAAATAATCTTCACAACGGTATTTTTAAAACTTAATTTGTAATTTGTTTCGCGTTCAAAGTAGAAAGTATAGTTAAAGCATTAGTTGAGAACTGCAATGAAAAGCTAAGTATCGATAAAACTTTGCGGTGGTATAATAAAGCTGTTATTAATATAAAAAAAACAGTAAGGTACCATCTTACAAAATTAAAAATGTTTTTAACAGTGTTTAATTGTAAGTACATATAAAGGGCGAACAGTTAACTTTATAACGCAACAAAATAAATAATAATAGATAAATTCCTTTCTAAGACAACCTAACGCAATCATCAGAGCCTCGCTTTAAAATTGCATCGTTCGACGAAGTCGTAACTCGAGAACTCGAAACGATTTTTCGCCATAAAATGGTAACAAAATCGAAAAAAAATAAAGGATCCACATTCTTGGGGTTCGTTTATCTTTTGTTCGGTCTTAAAATGTTAGCTTCGGGAAATAATTCCACTTAGGACGTCATCCCTATTATTGAATCTGCTGATTTCGAGCTTTTAACACGAAATGTGCGTTATTCCTGGATTTGCAAATCTGTGCTATTAAGTGGAATAATCTCAAAGTCGTAACTGTGAGAATTAATGATTACGCTGCCAATAATATACGATTACACCTTATAATATATAATGTAGTTTAATTTTTATAAGTAGGCACTAAATCTTAAAATTTGAAAATTCATTAAATAACTAATTTATTTCAAACTAGCGGCCGCCCGCGACTCCGTCCGCGTGGATTTCTTTTTTTCGAAATAAAAAGTAGCCTATGTTCTGTCTCAGGGTCTAAAGATTGTCTGTACCAAATTTCATCAAAATCGGTTGCGAGGTTTAAGCGGGAAAGCGTAACAGACAGACAGACAGACAGACAGACAGACAGACAGACAGAGTTACTTTCGCATTTATAATATTAGTTGGGATGTGACATTGGACAAATGGACCAAAACTCCCTCTCAAATATAGGGTGTAACAAAATATACTGCAAATATTTTAAGGGCGAATTCTTTAGTGGCAATGTAATCAATTTCAGATATTAAAAAGTTAAAATTAATCCTACCAAATTTTGCATTTTCTGCATTGGTCAATTTGCTCTTTTCGTCCTGTAAGCTTCGCCCTCTCTCCACCTCTTTTCTTTTGGGGCAGGACAAGTGTAGTAATTGTATTACACTGATAAGACACGACCAGCTGTCTTGCATATGACAAATTTTGTACTTTTTCCAATTATTCACTTAATTTATTTTGTTGATTTTCTCGGAAACTAGCGAATTAACAAAAAAAAATACTAGACAAATTTATTACATTTCCACTAAACAATTCGCCCTTAAAATATTTGCAGTATATTTTGTTACACCTTATATAATTACTAGGCAAAGCTTTCCATGTAAGCGTTAATAGTTCTAAGGTATTGTGAAAGTTATTTAGTCAATGTCAAATGTTGCGTGGGGTACTAGCAAAAAAGGTATTAGTCAAAATGGCCCGGTCATTTGTGGACCCATGAATCAGTCTATGAATAATGAAAGTGACCTTCGTAAAACCATGGAAAATGGGCAATGACGCAACTTTATGTTGAAAATTCTTATCAGATTGTTACTCATGGTGGTGTCCAATGTCCATGAACTTGAAAGTGATAGGTCTAGTTTAATAACTACAATTAACTGTCAGTAGTATTGATTGAAAAGTGGAAGGATGACCGTATGTTATGGTTGTAAATAATTGTAAAAGGTTGGTTTTGATTTGTAGATGGTTTTTATTTTCTGTACTCAATACCAACTGTTGTGTGACAGGTTAATATCTGGTAGGTATTAAAAAGAAGTTATCTTTATTCGAACCTTATGAATCGTATAGTAATCGTAATATTTCCTACATTCATAATCATCATCCAAACGCTTCTCCCGGTTGCATCCTCGGCCATTGCCGTGGAGTCCAGGGTTCGCTTCGACTTTGGCCCAGAATTTAACGGCCTGATTGTAATATTTCCTGCATTATTCAATTAAAAATATCTTCATGCACACACCATATATTTTTATATCATTGCCGGGTCCCAACTCGAATTTCTGACATATTTATCAGCCCCTCTCACAGTTATATTTTAATCTATTACTAAGCTAACTGTAATTTGAACTCATTATTTTCTTGCATTAAATATGCTGCAGGATCATTTGATCCCATAAAAATTGGCCAAGTGCGAGTCGGACTCCCGCACTGAGGGTTCCGTACAAATTATATTTTTGACGTATTAAAAAAACTACTGAATAGATTTCGTTCGAACCAGATTTCGTTGGTAGTTTTTATGGTAATGTACATTATATATTTATTTCAGATTTATCATCTTCTTACTTTAGAATTTAGAGGGGGGGGGACACACTTTTTTCCACTTTGGAAGAGTCTGTCACGCAAAGTATTCACTTAAGAAAAAAATGAGCTTAGAAACCTCAATATAATTTTTAAAGACCTATTCATAGATACCCCACACGTATATGTTCAATGAAAAAAAAATTTTCAGTTTCAGTTCTAACTATGGGGACCCCCCATTTTTATATATTTTTTTTCTATTTTCGTGTGAAAACCTTGTTGCGGTTTACAGAATACATCCCCTCACCAAGTTTCAATAGTATAGTACTTATAGTTTCGGAAAAAAGTGGCTGTGACAGACTGGCGGACAGACAGACAGACAGACAGACAGACAGACATGACGAATCTATAAGGGTTCCGTTTTTTTGCCATTTTGGCTACGGAACCCTAAAAAACTACTAGGAGGCAGGGCACCGCTAAAATGACAAGATAAGCCAGACATTCGCGACATAAGACATTTGTCATAAGTCCCGTAATGCCTTTTAAGTTTCGCCTTATAATGGCGCGCAAAAGTGCACTAGCCTTTTGTGACCATTTTAAATTCAAGCCACGTCTTTGGTGAGTGATCTCAGTTGTTTAGATGTTTTCGAAATGACTTTAACGCCTTATAGAAGTCATGAACCTCGGGTTAATAACTCGAGGTTGTGGTTAAGAATGCTGCAAATGTTTATGTAATCACTGTTATCGTGGGTAACCAAAATTTTCACAAATTGTTTGTTTCTGTACAGTGATATTCCAAAAATGTATTCTAGAAGATATTCCTAGACTTCTTACTAAGCAAGCAAGTTACACAAGAAAAAATGATATATAGTTATTAAACAAATAAGGAAATGCCGATATCGGTCATTGTCTTCAAGCCGCGCTAGCAACTTCTCTGTGACTGAATAAAAAACTTATCAGACTGATTGCTCATACATACTATGTGAAACTATCTTTAATTTAATGATATAATGTTTATTAATATAGATCAAATAGTGTGATATAAAACGTGTTGCTATCAACTTACGATCTTATTCCAGACACATAAGAGTTACATGTTTCTTCGTAAATTAATTCACATATGTTAGAAATCTTTAAATCTCTTAGCAATTCTATGAATTGGCTTGCGGGCCCTTTACCTCTTAGGGGAAATGTCGTAAATAACTCTGACGTATAAGAAACACGTATGAAGCGAAATATCAGACTCGCACGTTTTAAAAGTTGTTTTAGCAAGTTTGCGGCATAAAAGTGAAATATTATTCATAGATTAGCTTTTGCCAGTTTAAGTTATAAAAGAGAAATATCCTAGTTTAAGTTACACCATCTATTCAATGCAAGCACATTGAGGATTTAAAACCTTACCTTCTACTAGAACTACCTACTGCTACCTTATATCAGAACATTTTACGAGAGATATATGTTTTTTTTTGCAATTTGATTTACATAAAAATTCTTTTGCACGTCTAACCTTTTTTACCTACCAGCACTTCGACGTGAATGGCCTGCTGCGAAGAGGTAAGTGTATGTGTAACAGTTAAGTCGGTGGTCGAGTCATTCTATTGTAATATTATTTTACTGACGATTTATAAGTGCCTTGCAGAGGCCTATATAAATAAAGTTCATTTTGATTAGGACTTGATTTTTTGATTTTGATTTTGGTCACATCACTCTAACCAAAATGCCTAGTAGGACCCACTTATGACAATATGGTGTGGCTTTACCCACTAGAACCAGCGGTACCACGCTTAGTTCAGGATGTTACAACAAGATGAATTAACAATGAGTAATAGTTAAGTTTGTAAACTTCGTCTCTCTTTGTTCTTGCGAATTTTACGTCTGAATATATTATTAATTAATTGAAATCACCTGCTATTACCGGGTTTTTCTCACGGCTATATTAAATTTCTTGAAGAAGACATTTTCTCAATATTCTATCTTACAAATTATATTTAATTTGCTATTTTTAGCACATTCGAAATCATATTATAATAAGTTTAATGTGAAGTAAAATTATATTTCGTTGAGCAATTAAGGTTCATGAATAAGAGATTATTAAAACTTAATGTCGTGTGAATCGACTAAAATCTTCTTGAAAATTAATTTAGCGTTAGATCAAAAGCAGGAACATTAATCGTAAGAGGCAAAATCCTTGTATTATTTTATTTAATTCTTTTGTACATATTTTTTAAGAGAGGTAGAGTTTCGTTTTACCTCCACCTTACCCAAAACCACAGTAAAGTATCACTTTGTAACTTTTGTGCTGTTTCTGCTGGTGAGTAAGCTCACCAGAGCTCAGTTAGGAAACGCATCTGCGACCCTTGTGCGGTTGTAGATGTCCATGGGCAGCGGTGATGACTTACCATCAGGTGACTCTCAAGTTAGTTTGCCTCCCTATAACATAAAATATATTATGGAAATCGGGTTTATTTTGTTTTCTTAGCACTACGAAGACGCACTACTGCGTAGTTAGTAATATTTGGACTTTTCTATTGGACTTATCTAAAAATAAAACTATGTATTGTTGTATCTTCATGTACGACATTGAAATGGTTCTAAGAGACCTCGTAAGTTACATTTTTTTACGTAACATCATGAAACGCTTTAGGAAAGTAAAAGTAAGTTTAGTGTCCTTCTTTAAACATCGTTTTAAATTGGATGAGCGTACAAACAATGTTGTACTATGTAGTTTCGTAACAGAAAAAGCTATTTCCTTTAGTGTTTTAGACAGTGTGTAGCTAAACAGCTTGTTTTGAATTATTAATACATATGACTTATTTTAAGTAAACCCTTCTATAAAGACAAGAAATTTATGTTCAATTAATTTTATTTAATAAATTGGTATGTAGGTGTGTAAGTCAGTAAATCGTTTTACATTTTGTCGTTACTTGACTGCTTCCTCAGTTATAAATCTATAATTGACGTATTTCGATTGCATGGTGGTTAGATCAATTTACATAAATGGTGTTTGATATTCATTAATTCATATTAGCATTTTAATGATGGAAGCCCTTTTTCTTCCTGTAGAATATTAATAGAATGTTTTTTCTTAAAAAGCAAGCCTGTGGTCTGGTCGAGGTAAAAATGTTCACGTAATGAAAATAGCCAGAGAAAATTGAATTAGTTTCTTTTTATTATAGACTAGAGCATTGTCCTTAACTGTTCAGCAAATATTCGGCATTACTAGATACTTAATATTTATATCTTCTTCTGATACCTTCAAATTGGAAAAAACTTTGGACAACGATCATTTAACATACGAGTATAATGGCAATGCTACTTGGGCTAAATTTTTCTAATAACTGGTAAACTTAAATGTCATTCATACAATATACCCACACTCGCGAGCGCCTACTACTCCGTCCGCGTGGATTTTGGTTATCTATAGCTTAAAAGCCTTCCTCGATAAATGGGCTATCCAACACAAGAATATTATATTTTCATTTCGAACCAGTAGTTCCTGAGATTAGCGCGTTCTAACAAACAAACAAACTTCAGCTTTATTAAATTAGTATAGATTTAAAGTTCTACCAGCTCCACCTAGAATTCCAAATCACATCACGTATTCTTTAGGAATATTGCGTAAGGCTGTAAACGATCACTATTTATTACGCACAAAAATATGATGCCTGTTCACATTTCACTTGGCTTCAAATAACTCAGATCCATTTATGGAGGCTCGAATCAGTGTTTGCGAGACAAGTTATTTGTGGAATCGGGTTTTTATTTATTCTTATACAGCTGTGTTATTTAAGCTTATTAATTTGTTAAAATTAAAAAGTTCGGCGTGACTACGCGCCTGCATTGTTGCATGTATTTAATGGAAGATAACACACCATGCCGAAATAACGTCGTGTAATTTTGTATAGAAAATTCATTGCCACCGTGTACTTTGGTTGCGCTTTTTCCGCCTAGTGTGTTCCTAGACTTATCTACTCGTGATAAGATAAAATGATCCTCTATAAAAGAGATGTCCCAGAAATGTATGAAGCCTCGGCCTGGTCCATGTACGCTATACCTAAATATAGGCGAATAAGTGTACTACAGTTTTAATTACTCCAATTCTTATGAAAAACCTTAGTTTTTTGGCTGAAACAATAAATTATACCACAATATTGCAACTCAGTACAATATGGTGGAGGACGCATCCATAGAGTAAAGTAAAAATACCAAGACGCATCTTTGAAACTTGAATGACGTTTATGTCGTTTATCCGTCAGTTTATTTTTGTTTTGACAGTATGCAGTTTATTTCACAAAGTATTTATATTTTTAGGTTACAAACGACCTAAAAAGGCTGGGGCCCAAAGCTGTAAATCCCAGTAAAGAAAAAAATTACAGTTGCCATCTTTACGAAGTAAAGTGAACAGTTATGCATTTGATTTTATTTTTAAGCCACTAAACTACGGACCAAAAATGTTTTATTGTATTTTTAATGGAAATAGCAATATTTTACCGACTTTTTGGTACCACGTACATGGTGCGGGCCTGGGATGGGACATCTCATTTAAATCATTCGATATTTACTCGCCGTACTTTACCCAACTCTGACACAGGCCCTGTTTTGTGTAGCGACGGTCGCTTCAGATCGCATGAAGCCTTAGTAACCAACGTTCGTCATGGGCATCAAAATAATGCCACAGTTTTCTGCCGTCAGAGGATCTGTTACTATTTAAATCTATTTAACCGGGCAGGTACTCTCATATCGATATTTAAAGCTCTAAAGACCATTTTTTTTTTTTATCGTCAGGAAAATGCTTTGACGCATACCCGTTAACCACGGGGGTGGTCGGCGGGTTATGCAGGACTCCAGGTCTAGAAAGGAGACCCAACTACCTGCTAAAAACCTGACGGTGTCCCTCCATTGCCTTGGGAGCCGGGGAAACTGGCGGGCTGGCTAAAGGCCTAAGGCCATAAGCATTCTCCGCGGTTCCCTGACTCAGCTAGCTCATTGTGGCAAGCTCCAATCGGTTGGCGACGGGGGGGAGGCCGGGACTGGACCCCCCCCCCGCAAGGTCTAAAGACCAAACTCAACCATGCAATACGGATTCGCTGTGTCAATAAACATGTTGGCTTCTAGCCTCGCGTTTAGTCTGACCACATCGAAAATTATGTGCCTTAAATTTTAAATAGCTTCTATGTTTTGTTAAACAGTATGTACTTGACTTTCATAAGACCTGCTTTTTAGGGTTCCGTAGCCAAAATGGCAAAAAAACGGAACCCTTATAGATTCGTCATGTCTGTCTGTCTGTCTCTCTGTCTGTCTGTCTGTCCGCCAGTCTGTCACAGCCACTTTTTTCCAAAACTATAAGTCCTATACTGTTGAAACTTGGTGAGTAGATGTAGACTGTGAACCGCAATAAGATTTTCACACGAAAATAGAAAAAAAATAAAAAAAACGGGGTGTCCCCATAGTCAGAACTGAAACTCGAAATATTTTTTTTCATTGAACATATACGTGTGGGGTATTTATGGGTAGGTCTTTAAAAATTATGTAAAGGTTTCTTATATCACTTTTTTCTAAAGTGAATACTTTGCGTGACAGACCCTTCCAAAGTGGAAAAAAGTGTGTCCCCCCCTCTAACTTCTAAAATAAGAGGACGATAAAATTGAAATAAATATATAATGTACATTACCGTAAAAACTACCAACGAAAATTGGTTTGAACGAAATCTATTCAGTAGTTTTTGTAATACGTCAAAATAGAATTTGTACGGAACCCTCAATGCGGGAGTCCGACTCGCACTTGTCCAATTTTTTATATTGGGTTTTACAACACGTCGTCGAAAGATCGTTTTAACATAGGTTTATTTTAGAATTAATAATTTTATTGTGTACAAAATAGCTTTATAATCGTATATCAAGATCAACCTCCCTAGTTTTGCACCAGTACATGATTTACAAACTGTTATTTTATCCTTTCAAAACCGACTTATTAATAATTGCTTTTCTAGACGTTTAATTCATTGATCACGAATGACGTTTGTTATCACTACATAGTATAAAACAAAGTCGCTTTTTCTGTCATGTTGTCCCTATGAACGCTTAAATCTTTAAAACTACGCAACGGATTTTGATGCGGTTTTTTTTAATAGATAGAGTAACTCATGAGGAAGGTTTTTATGTATAAATAGTGGACAAGTACCACGGGCGAAGCCGGGGCGGGCCGCTAGTAAGTAATATAACACAAAACTTCACTCCTCTCTGCATTGCTAGTCATATTGTCTTCACTTAAGTCAAAGTTACGTACTCATTTATCGCCTAATAAGATAGAGCTACTTCTATTTATCACCTTAACTGCGCCCCGTACGACCCCATTAACATAAATATTTCACCTTTATTTATTTATTGTTAGGACATGACATCCAATTTAAATTGAATTCACGTTTATCTATCTTTTGGTAGAAATATTATGCTACTTAGAACTTACGGCATAAATAACGCGTGATTTGGTGTTTTTCTTTTATTACTACTAGCATTAGTGAGGTAATTAAGCATTTTTATTTATGAGAGATGGGCCATAGTGAATGTTTATGATGTCGTTTATAATACGAGTATATTAAATACTGTTACGTGAATTGATATAATATGATAACAAGCAGATTCGAACTGTATTACTACTGTTTATGTGCATGGGAAGTTATTTTCTTGGGTTCTTCGATGAAACGTTGTTAACAAATTAAGAATGAAAGGATTTGACTTCTAAAAATATTAATAGTATTTGTATATAATTAAATATATCTAAATCCACCCTAGTCTCTACGTCTCCACTTCCTCATTCTTTAATAAATGAATGCTCATTTTATTGTAGAATGAATGTTCCATGTTATAGGCTAAACACTACCTATTATCACTTAAGTGCTTCTTTTATGAAGACATCTCGAAGAGCATCAAGACAGACGATTTAACATACTTCATACTATAATATTATAAATGTGAAAGTTTGTTTGTTTGAATGTTTGTCCGTGAATCACGCTAAAACTACTGAACGGATTTTGATAAAATTTGGCGTACAGACAGGATAAGACTTAAGTGAAAGGATACTTTTTATACCGATTAAATGCTTGCACAGGAAACTCGATAAAGCGGGCAAAGCCGCGAGTAAACACTAGTTAGGATATAAAACTACAATACAATCATAGGTAAGTTATTATCTTGCCGTCCAGTAGTGGTTACGTTAATTATAAACGTTTAGAATATACAATCGTCTCAGTAGGTTGGTGTTGATAGGATTGCAATCAACGTTTACCTTTGTAAATACGACTATATAAAACTTAATAGACAAGAAAAATAATACGTGGCGCCGGCGCTTTGAACTATGGATATGTCATCAGTCCAATGGAAACGTTGAGCGAACAATTATGTTGTAAGTATTCGAATTATTACAGCTATTTCTACGATTAGATAGCAATTTGTGTCTCAATAATCGATACAAGTTGTCTGGGAATCGAGTTTTCAAATCGCAGCTGGTTCAAATGACATATTGCCGATTATGAGTTTAATGCCTAATGGGGCGGCGAAAATAAGCGGTCGAATTTAAAACGACAGAATGGTCACAAGGTTTTCTAACAATGTTTCGGGTCCAATTTCATTGGGCGTGGGTGGGTAAGTAAAAAGGAAGTAGTTTACTGTGGTATTGCGCCGTAATGTTTTCTAGCGTTGTTAGAAAACCATGATATAAAACTGAATAATATAAAAATGTAAATAAATAATAATAACTTTTTCGCGCGTTCCACTCTTATCATCGAAACACACTAGGCAGAAAAAACGCCACCAAAGTTCGGTGGGATTACGCCTGCAACGTTTTATTATGGAGGATGACAAATAATACAGAAATTACGTCTTTTTTTATTGTGGCAGAGGCGGCAAACCAGCTAGCGGGTCGCCTGATGGTAAGCAATCACCGCCGCCGGACATCCGCGACACCAGAGGTATTGTTGATGCGTTGCCGGCCTTTCAAAAGAGAGTACGCTCGTTTCTTGAAGGTCCTCATGTCGTAGCAGTCAGGAAATACTGCAGCAGTGAGATTCCACAAAACTGTCGTTCGAGGCAAAAAGTTTCGGGAAAAACGCACAGTGACGGACCGCCATCCATCAAGATGGTGAGGATGGAATTAAAGTCGATTGCGTGTAGTTCGATGTAAGAACTCAGCTGCTGGCAGTAATTCAAACAGTTCAGCGGAACACTCCCGTTATAAATGTGGTACAGAATACAAAGAGACGCAACGTCCCGCCGCAAGGCCAAAGGGTCCAGTTGACTAGAGAGAGCTGAATCGCCATAAATACGAGCTGCCCTACGTCGCGTGAACATCAGCCAAACTTTTGTCGCGTTTTTTTGCTTAGTGTGTTTCTACACTTAAAATAAAAACTGCGACTACCCCTTCATTATACAGAAGGATAAATACGAATTAAGAATAAATATTTTTTCATTTTTTTAACTTCGATTTTGTAATTTGTATGCATTAGTCCGTTGCAGCGATAGCATTATATTACATATATTATATTCTGAGCTCATCGTATGGCATGTTCAACATAAAGAGTTAGTACTTTTAATTAAATAGGATACAAGATTTCTTAAATGATGTCGACAAGAATTTGTGGGTCTGACAATTTCTTGCCTCTCTGCACATGTTGTTGTCATATTTATTATATTATATTAGATTTATTATTATTTTTGACATACTTATATGAACATTGTAAATGAAAATATGTCATTTGAAAAGAGCAACTGTCGAGTTTCTTGCCGATTCTTCTCGGCAGTAACTGCTTTCCGAATCGGTGGTAGAGTCATTATTTTGTAATTATTTTTGACGATTAATAAATGCTTCTATGAAGCCTACGTTAATAAAGAATATTTTGAATTGAATTGAATTGAATTGAATTTAAAATAGTCCTATTCCACCTCGATGAAATTAAGATAATAAAGAACCAATTGATTTTCCACGCTACGTCTTCAGGCATAAGTTTGCTTATTGATTTATGATAGTGATATTCTAACTTCCTTCTGCCATAACCGTTACATCTTACTAGGCTTGAATTAACATGAAAACGATACAGAACTGATGTACCGGAAAATTTATTGGTCGTAACCCCTTACATATCAATATAATGCAATTCAAAATCTCGATTGTCTTGACCGATACTTAAACGATCCTCCTTATTTATCATATGTGTTTTATTAACAAGACCATGTTTTAATCATTGAAGTTTTACTATTACATATAGTGTGGACATTGAGTACAATATCTGCATTAATGCAAAATCTGGCAGGGGGGAGGGGGCGAATAAATTAGTGTTTTTTTATCTCTTTATCTATAAGGTTGCACACTACTAGCTTTATTTTTCGCTGTGTATTGTTCCTACATATCGATGCCTAACGGCCAAAATGGCCTAAGCGACATTTTTTGCGAAATCGACTTATATACATCATTGGAATCGCCTTTTTTTTCTCCGTCGTTCTATCTAGGTTTCGTCACTCTAGCTCGTAGTTTTTGTCGGTTATGCGGTTGGTAAATTAAGGCTCCAAGCCTTAAGCCAAGCGCCCAATATTTTAGGTTTTTTTTTCATTCTGGTGGTTAGAAAATATAATATTTTAAAATAGTTACTTAGACAATTTGGCTTAAAAACAATAAATAACAAAAATGTCGCTTAGTACTTTCGGGCCGAGAATTTCAAACATAAGATATGGCGCTTAGGATTATTTGCCCTATCACATATTTCTATTCATTGTGGCGCTTATCCCATTTTTCTCTTAAAATACATGATCCAATCTATGGGTATTGGTGTCCCTGATCGCAGACTTTCGCTGGTACAGGTTATCTGCGACACCCTGTATATTTAGTATTTCGCTAACACTAGAACTTTTTCGTCAATCACTTCTTACGTTGGCTTAATGTCGGTTAAGCAATTTTAATAAGAATACTGATGCACTTAAGTCGCTTCTGGCTAACATGTTTTTTTTTGGTAAAGGTGGTTACGACATTTTTGCTGTAAAAAAATAAATCCATTTGGGCTCAAGCGACAAAAAACACCCTTAGATGAATGATTTTTAAAACTTTAATGAATACATCTCGTAAAGAAATATATCGATACCTTAAATCTCAAATGGCGTAACCACCAAAACACAACTTTTCAGGAGAGCAAAAAAACAAAAAAAAAATATTTGTTTAAATCATAACTTTATATATTTTAATACTATAAAAATGTTTTATACATCAAATTTCTTAGAATTTTGAGATGAAGGCTTCAGTTAGAACTATTTGCACCTAAATCTTATATTTTAAAAAATAGAAGTCGGTTACGACTTCTGAAAATATGACAAAAAGGCGTTTACACCCTATAAAAAACACGATTTTTTGGAGATTAAGGTCGTATCTCCAATTAAATTCATAAAAAAATACAAAATAAGGGGTATTTTCTACTTCTTTTATTGAATTAGGTACATTAAACGGGTAAGAGGATTTTAGGAAACAAAATAAAATCTAAAAAAAGCCAAGGCCGAGATAATAAGAAGGCCTAATTCGATTAAGCAGTGTAGTTGTAGAAAAACGACCCTTATTCTTAGCAACTCTACTTATATTAATATAATATTTACGTAATAATCAACTTTAAAATTCAATTAAAGTCCTAATGGAGTTAGAAAAGATTACAAAAATTGTATTAATTTAAGAATTAATGAATCAAGTAGCTACGCCACGACCATTGCGATGGGCTCTTACCTCCCATCGCAATGGCCGACATACTTTTAATCAGCAAGAAAGACACCACGACCTTATAATGTCATCGTATCAGCTCACTCTGATTTCCTAAATTATTATTAAAATTGTGCACAGACGGCATTATCCCAAAAACATATCATGAAGAATATCACCCGCGATTACCAACAGCAGAAGATGTGCCAGATGTATTACCAGGCACTGATATAGAGGACGGTAACTCCGTCAGACACAGAAAAATACTGTTTTTTTATGTTTGATTGTTTTCGATAGTTTCAATTTAATTTTTTTGACTGATTATTTTAAATTAAGGCTTTCTAAAATCTCTTACTTTTTGAACGTAGCTACTTGATTCATTGATTCTTAAATTAATACAATTTTTGTAATCTTTTCTAACTCCATTAGGACTTTCTTTAATTGAATTTTAAAGTTGATTATTACGTAAATATTATATTAATATAAGTAGAAATCATTGTTGCTAAGAATAAGGGTCGTTTTTCTACCACTACACTTCTTAATCGAATTAGGCCTTCTTATTATCTCGGCCTTGGCTTTTTTAAGATTTTATTTTGTTTCCTCAAATCCTCTTACTCGTTTAATGTACCAAATTCAATAAAAGATGTAAAAAATACCCCTTATTTTGTATTTTTTTTATGAATTTATGGGAGATACGACCTTAATCTCAAAAAAATCGTGGTTTTTATAGGGTGTAAACGCCTTTCAATAATAAAAATTGTGTGTGGTGTAAACGCCGAAACAGAAAAATGATGTCCCTTACCCCCGTGTGTTTTTACTTTTTTTTTCACTTTACAATAATTTCTAAGGGCGTAACCACCAAATAAAGTTGGCTATGTGTGATACGCCATATTAATGTATTAAAATATCTCGTTACGCCCTGACGTTGTTCATGCATTAAATTTATAGCTGCTTACGACCTCTTTACCTTATAAAAAGTGTTCAAATCTATAAAAAACATCGGGTCGTAATGACCATTTTTTTGCGAATTTCAGGATTTTAAATATACAGATCGATAGAGAAAAAAAAACTGAATAAAACTGCATTCAAAAGTCATTTTGACCAATTTGGCGCTTACGCCATTTGAGATTTAAGGTATCGATATTTTACATTTACACCTAAAATTTGGAATCTTAGGAAGCAAAACCCGGCTTCTTATGATTTTTTTTCGAAATTTTTCTTCTTTAATGCTCTCTCCTGTAAAGTTTGATAAATGGCGGTTAGGCCTTTTTGGCCGTTAGGCATCGATATAGATTTTTTTCGAAAATGAAAATAATACCTTCAATAGACGGCAACCGCTGTCCATAGATAACAGTACGTATAAAAGATATTTCTGGTGGTGGTGAATGGTGAATGGAGATGGTGGCGGTTTCGAGGTGTCTACTCTTAACGTAGTACATAGTTATACCTCGATTATTTCTATCCCGTGAAATGTTGATCGATAACTCATGAAAATATCCGAATGAATCATAGTTTTTCAATGAAAGTCCTGCCTTTATAGGATCGGTCGATCGTGACTAGGGTAAAAGCCGGATAGTTGCCTCGGACGGATACATGCCTCAGTTTCAAATGCTCTATGTTAGACGTATTGACAGTGTTTTTTTTTTATCACAATTAAAAGCGTCCCCGCGCAGGCCTCAGTGCCCCATAAGCCGTTGAAGTAGACGCACGTGTTTTGTCAGTATAAAAAAACATCTTACGCGGCGATACTTTGACGAGCGCTAGAATTATATCGGTTAGTAATCGCTGTTAAATATTTTTATAACTGATTGCGATTTTATTCAAAAATATATTTCTTTGAGTGCATTAGAGTTTAAATTGCACTGTTTATTAGATTATATTGTTAAAAATGTTTTATTTATTTCGTAAATAAAAAGGGCAAGTATCCGTATCAAATCGGATAGTTGCCCTGCTGTCTTTTGCGGATTGTTGCCCTGCGGCAACTATAAATTTTTAACAAGCAAATTTTTTTTTTTCTCAGTTATTTTTTTCATTTGCTTTTACTATTTTTTCTTGGTGATTTTTCATTTGGTTTTACTATAGTTTATCTTAAATAAAATAAATACTCAACAGCAAAACGCCTCGCAAGTATAAACGAAAGCCAGGCGTGGTGCCGCGCCACATCAACTGGACAGAAGATAGTTTAACACTTGCGTTCGAAGAACTAAATAAAAAACAAAAAAGTATCAACGAAATATCTCGGATTTATGGCATATCCTCTCGAACCTTAAGAAGACGGTACTTAGTACATAATAATTTAAATTTAATTAATACTTAAAAGATTGTATTTATAATAATAAAAACTGATTATTTAAATTAATATAAGTTCATTTTTATTTGAAAAAAAAAAACAGACGGGCATCTTTCCTCATATTGGGCAACTATCCCCCCAAACATTTTTAACGTTAGGCTAGTATCCGCTATAGTAGGCAACTATCCTCTTTTTTAGAGGTCATTTTAAACTGGATTTACTTAAAATTTATAATATTTATAATTTTTCTATAGATAGGGTATGTTAGAAGATTAATGAACTATTTTTGAGAATACACTTTGAATAAAAAAATTATTGATACACAGTTTTTAAGGGAGCTTTTTAAAAAGTGTGGCAACTATCCGGCTTTTACCCTATACATGGTGGCGATCGGTTATGATATTAGAAGCAATATGTCTCGGGCAGTCCGGATCAGATATCATATCGGACTCTATATCGGCAAGGAGTACGGACAATGTATTTATTTATTGCCATATAGGTTTTTTAAGTGCCTCAACGTAAAGTTCAGTGGACTGAGAGTCTGAGACCATCGATTTATAGGGCTGCTGTTAAACTTCGATGGTAAATCATCTATTTATGGCAAAGCGGAATAAGGACATATTCACTATAAATGTGACACGTCTGCTGCGTAGAGCTTACTAAGAAATGCCTCTTATATCCAAAGTGATTTTAAAGTGCTACATATATTGGACAACCTATCCTTTCACTAACCAGTCTTTCACACTATACCGGAGTAAAATAATTCAGACAAAAATTCAAAAACTTTTCCAGAAATGAACACATTTATCAGTGTGAATGCACTATTGAACTTAACTTTTGTACGATGTATCAATGTTTAATTGAGTTTTGTCAAACATTTGTGATTGAACTTGGTCATGGCAAATTGAGTCTATTTATCAACCACCGTCACACTCAACAAGCTTACCCTAACAATTACATGCTTTAACCACATCCAATGCGAAATAAATACGCAAATTGAAAAATCCACAGATACCCATCATGATATGTCACTTAGACTCGTCATATCTTGAGAAACTGCGAGTCCTGCCTCGCATTTTGAATTATCATTCAATAGCTAACATTGACCCTTTTTTTTTGGTGGGGAATGCTTTGACGCACCATGTCGCCGCGGGCTAGCTAAGCCCGCGACCGTGTGTGGGGCTCGGGCGCACAAAATAAGCGCCCACTACCCACTAAACCCCTCCAGTTTCCCCTTTTGCTCGCATCAGGACGGGTCGCTGCCAGCCGCCAGTTGGGCGGCTTATGTTCGACCCGTCCTTCGAAGCTAACATTGACCCTAGTTCTGGCTAAAGAAAGCATCAACAACATTGTTGTGGTCGAGGCCTGTAATCAGACTAGTCACGGAGTCGTGGCTCGCAAATGAATTATAATCGATGTGGGAAACAACTCATGGATCGAATCATTCGTCCTTCACAAGGCTATGTATCGATAAGGACACATTCAATGAACTTTGTAATAATGCGCCTTTTGTGGTTATTTTTTACTTTGATCGATCTATTTCTGTATGAACTACGAAGTGATTAGTTGTACATCGAAGTCGTGAATTGTAATTCGATTGAGCTTATGTAATCCGAACACATGGAGAAATGAATGAAGAATAGAGCGTGGGTCTTAACTTTAAGAAGAAGAAGAAGAACAATAAAACGCGTGGGGTCCCTCAGGGTTCGGTATTGGGGCCCATCTTGTATGCTTTATATAGTGCAGATATTACTAGCGGCATCGCTCACTGCCAACACCATCTATATGCAGACGATCTGCAGCTCTGCTGCTCTTTTGTGCCAGCTAGGTACAATGAAGCAGTAGAAAAGGTGAATGAAGACCTGGCCAGGATAACAGAGTGGTGTGCAAGAAATTGCCTTATACTTAACCCCAAGAAGTCAAAACTCCTGCTGATTGG
This sequence comes from Nomophila noctuella, assembly GCA_958496325.1. Taxonomy (NCBI): domain Eukaryota; kingdom Metazoa; phylum Arthropoda; class Insecta; order Lepidoptera; family Crambidae; genus Nomophila; species Nomophila noctuella. The sequence continues at coordinate 10,832,536 of OY292490.1, read as the reverse complement.
TTCAAGGATAAACCTTAGCAAACTTGCTAACACACCCCTCGAAGTTTATATAAATGGTGATAAAGTGGAAAAAGTTGAAAAGGCCAGGAACCTGGGAATGGTCTTTGATGGTCATCTGAACTTTGAAGATCACATAGCGGAATGCTCTCGTAACTGTTTCTACAGACTTAAATTATTGTATAAAATAAGGCCATACTTAAATGAAAAGTTGAGAGTGATGCTCTGCGAGTCACTGGTTTTGTCCAAGTTTAACTACTGTGACACTGTATATGGGCCCTGTCTACTGAAAAGGACAGCCAAAATTATTCAAAGGGTGCAGAATGCATGTGTTCGCTACTGCTTTAATGTTCCACCAAGATCACATGTAACCCCATTCATAAACGCACAGGATATGTTGAAGATGGAGGCAAGGAGAAAATTACATTTAACTACCTTAATGTTTGGTGTCATACAGACAGGGAAGCCGGTGTACCTCTTTGAGAAATTGGAATGGGCTCAAAAACAAGGCAGATATCCGAAAAGATCCTGTACAAACAGCTTTTCCACATCCAATCATCGAACTGTGGCCTTTCGGGGATCCTTCCGGTTTGCAGCCTCGCGGTGCTGGAACGACCTGCCACCTCCGTTGCGTGACCTGAAAATCAAAGGGGCGTTTAGGAAAAAACTCAAAATGTTTCTTCTAGATTGCCAAAAAAGCTCCTAATGCATACTTACCGTCTGGTTTTTCACGTCGCGTAGTGTGGTTTGTCGTCCCAATGCGCCGCATGAGGCTAGTTATTCACCATAATTCCCTTCTCCGATTCGCACTCCGTCCGTGTCCTGGCGTGTACCCATCTACCCTTGTTTCAGGCCTATTACCGACCGGTTCAAACAACCTAGATCTCCTTGTTTGCATGTGCATTAATGCTGCCTACGTGGCAAAATGTGCTAATGTAATGTTTCGTGAATGTGACGTCATTTGACACTCGGTGCATTATTTTAACGTTTCGTTTTTCATTGATTGGAAGGCATATGCGGATATCCAAAGCAGTGCTGCTCAAAAGAAATATATATATATAAATATGTTATTCTCATGAATCTTCTTCTTATTATAATCCTCCTTATAAAAGCCCTTATTATAATTTTATATTATTTTCTTATATAACTCTTAGTAGTGTAAGTGTACCTTTTTTTTGTTTGTATTTTATGTATCAATATCTTTATATATTTATATAAAACGCCATAAGCGCCACTCCAAACAGGTCCTGCCAGAACAACAGCGTTGCCGCGGTGGTCTACTTAGCCGCCGTAGTAACTCATGCTGAGGTACGGACCTGATTGGCATACCACGCACACACACAATCACACACACACACACACACCTGTGTTGTCTCAATTTTTTGATGTTTTATTTTTGTGATTGTATGTTACTTTTACAATGAACTGTTGCTGTATTTATTGTGTTTTTTGTGAGTGTGTGGGATATGTCAATAAATGTATTTTCTTTCTTTCTTTCTTTCTTTCTTCTAAAACCAGTAAAATTTTATAGATTTGTAATACTACTATTGATATTTATTTATAAATAGAGCAGTATTGACTGCTCTATAAGATTATACTACCGGATACACCAAACTTTTAACATAAAAAAAACATGAAACGTTAAACTATAACACCTGAAAGGAAGGCTTTACATTCAATTTATATTCGATCATATTTATCAAAGAAATAATTCTAAAGCAAGAGAAACCAATAAACGGAAACAAATTCTCACACAAAAATTAGCATCTGTTGAGAATTTAATTGATTTAGCAACAAAACAAAGCCCGTAAAATATTCATGGAGTGAATAACCGAAAGGATTCATTTGCATATATCGTGTTAAGGGTCAGACGTAAAGGCCTCTTTATACTTGTAAGAAAATGACTACATAGTATAAAGCAATATCGTTTTCTTATGTCTTTTCATTGTGATAAGTAAGCTCGTCAATTCAGGATCAAAGTCGGACCCTGGGCTTCGAGGCAGTGGCTGAGGAGGCAACAGGATTAAAACGACGCTACCGATTTTCATGAGCTTTTTTATCAGTTTGACTCAAGAGGAAGGTTTATGTGATAATACAATCGTAATATGGTAGAGAGACACTGATAAAATTTTAGTTGCATCCGCGCAATGCTAGGACGTTTTGCTAGTCAAAATAATAAAACGAATAGCGGTATACATTTGCTTCTAATGCAATTTATAGTTAGTTAAGCTTAAATGATACAAGTAAAGGTGCATATCATATTCATTAGTTAATAGCTAAGGTTTACGGTTTGCTATCATATCCCAGGAACATATTTTATGGTACCTCGTGTTATGTTCTAATGATAACATTGGAGCCACACTACTGCAAATCATGATGTTTGTGCAGACACATTTTTTTTGTGTTTGACTGGCATGTAAACTGGTATTCTGTTCTGAAACTGCAAGAATACACCTTAGTAATTATTGCAACTATGACTAAGAACATATAATACAATTTCTTTAACAGCCCATAAATAACGCAAAGTTTTTAAAATGTTATATTGATTTATTATTTCTGTTTTTCAGGTAAGTGTTCATAAGAGATCACCAGTCATCGTGCAAGGTCAGCCTATATTTAAAAATCAATCATCACATATTTTGTCAGCAATCAAAAGTACTCATTTACTTTCAACTAACACCGTTTCAACTATGATGTCTTAGATCATTTTCATGAAATTCCAATATGACAAAACGGATTAATTGTATCTCAACTGAAGTCCTAGAAATCCTACCTTTAAGTTGGGCACCACCCTTAAGAGGATAATATGTTTCATAGAATAATAATAAAAAAATGTTAATTCCACGAGAATAGCCCATAGTAATCATATCAAGCTGCCGTTTGACCACAAAAATGTAAAGTAGCTTTAAAATGTGAACTAAAACTCCATTCTAGTGAAAAACACTTTATTATAGGTATTTCGCATTGTAAAAGAACCTTTACTGGCTAAACCAGTGTGTGGTCCTCGGTTACCATGGCAACGAAGTCAATATAGTCAAGACGAATCACTTAATGGACACCCATTTTGAGTTCAGGGAAGTCGTTATAAATTGAGGTGGACATTTTTAGGCTAGTCTTCTGTCAGCGTGTTGTTATGAGAAGTTTTATTGTTGTAATAATAAAATATACTTATTTGGAAAGCAGGTAATGTAATTAGGGATTTAAAGATTCCGGCTTTCACCTATTTCCCTTGCAGTTAAAATTAAAAGACTGACTGATAAGCCTAACCTTAGATTTTTCAACACCATTTAAACACCATTTCGGCATTGAAGTCGTTTCAATAATATTGTTCAAATATATATATGTATATTGATCCGATAATATTATTCAAATATATATGTATATTTAACTGTCTACATCATGGCAGGCAATTACAAAATTAAAGTATCTTCTTTGTATTTTCAACACCGAGCCCTTTCACGAACTTGGAAAGCCGAAGGTCAAATGAAGTGTTTTTACTCAAATACTACTTCAACCGTATATTTTTACCAATGCTTAAAGCTAATACAAAAGTTGTCAATGTTCCTCTAATGGATTGTCCATTTCTGTAGTAAACTAGAATCGACATTGAAATAAAGCCATACCAAACCTTAAAAAATAATCCCAATCCCAACTAATATTATAAATGCGAAAGTAACTCTGTCTGTCTGTCTGTCTGTCTGTCTGTCTGTCTGTCTGTCTGTCTGTTACGCTTTCCCGCTTAAACCTCGCAACCGATTTTGATGAAATATGGTACAGACAATCTTTAGACCCTGAGACAGAACATAGGCTACTTTTTATTTCGAAAAAAAGAAATCCACGCGGACGGAGTCGCGGGCGGCCGCTAGTAATATAATAAATTCTATAAAGATGCAATTTTTTACCATTTTTAACACAATCACTCCAAAAATCAAACTATAAGTCAAAACAATTGAAAACGTTATAATTGTTTTTATTTCTTCCGTGGTCGAAGCGCGTGCGGCCTTAATTACCGAGAAACGAGAAGTTTTTGTGGTCAAACGGCAGCTTGATCCGATTACTGTGTCCTATTTTCGTGGTCACAACGAATTGTTATTGTTATTCCATCTTTAAAGCAATAAAATTTATCAATATTGCGGTTAAACATGAATGAAGTGTCTGTGTTCGGAAATCTGTCGTGCAGATCGTTACAATGTTTCGAAGATAAATCATTGTTTCAATAAATCCATGTTTGATTTTGTTTTCTACGGGTGGCGATAATATTTTTCATTAAAGAGAATATACTTTAGGTTTTTGGAATCACAGTATATTTTACTAATGTAAATTTATTTGAATATAAATGTTGAGTTCAGTTTTTTTGACGATAAGAATATTCCTGTGTGACATTGACGAAATGAAAAACTGTTGGAACTTTAGATAGGGCAGAACTTATCTATCACGCAATAGTGTGTCATGAAATCTTGCTAACATTCCGTTACCAATAAATCCGTACGTTATTGGATGCTACAAACCGCAAATAGAATTAGTCACGGCCGGCCGACCATAATTATCCTTCCATAAGAATTTGGGATTTCGCGTTGTGTTAAAACACTAATGTCAAATATTTTTGAAACACAGACGATATTATGTCAAGCTGTAAGTAGTATACTCGTAAATGTATAACATAATTCAATTAATAAAAATAAAATAATTCCTCGGACTAACAAGCCAATAAATTGCGTTACCCATAAGGGAACATACCCAAACTACGTGACCGATTTAGGGGGGGGAGGGGGGTCTTCAAAGTACCACTCATGGTCACCGGGGGGAGGGGGGGGGGTTTGGTTTCTTGTCACGTAGTCAATAATTTTTTTTTAAGAACATATATACATTGTGCAATGTACTATTTTTTCTTGATATATTTTTTACTAAACACAATTACAACCGTATGCAATTATAGGTACGCATTCTCAAAGTACGCACTTTTAGGGGCCGTATAAGAAAATACAAACAAAAGCCATTATTTTGTAACTTTACGCAAAAAATAGGGGCCATCCATAAAGTACGTCACACTAATTTCATGAGTTTTTGAGCCCTCCCCCGTCCTTGTCACAGGTGGTCACATTTCTGAGATCCCCCCCCTCCCTAGTGTGACGTCACATGTTTTGCAATTTAACATCGAAAAATTATTAAATTAAAACAGCAGTTCCGAAATTAGTTTTATTACCATTTAAATTAAGTACTTTTTTATGAAATCAACATAGTATCAAATATTTGAAACAATAACAAAAAAATTAACTAATGAATATAAAGAAAAAGAAGAAAAAGAAACTCAATCATCTTCAGTCCATGGACTTTGAACCCAGTCCTTTAAATTATTTATAACTGGCATGGCAGTCACTTCACAGTTCACTTCGTTTTTCACGTCAGGAACATTTGTGGTGTCAACATCTTTTTCATCCAACGCGATTAGTACCTCTAGATTTTAAAATGTGATGTCACGAAACTTAGGACCCCTCCCACCCCTTGTCACACCATGTCACACTTTGTCGACCCCCTCCCCCCCCCCCCTTTACGTGTGACGTACTTTATGGATGGCCCCATATTGATAAAATATACTACGTGAAAACTAGGGGGGGGGGGAGGGGGTCTGGGCATATACTACGCTTGGTCACCGAGGGGGGGGAGGGGGTCAAAAAACACGAAAAAAAGGGTCACGTAGTTTGGGTATGTTCCCTAACATACGTTCATGCTTTTCATTATCCGTTATACTTAAAAAAATGCAATTAACACCCAGACCAGAACATATAGACATTTTCATCCTCAAACGTTTTGCTCTGAGCGGGGATCGAACCGGTGAACTCTTCGAATATAGTTAACTTCTCAACTATTACAAAATATCTAGTTAAGCCCCGATGACTAATATTAGTGCCATATAGTTCGCAAGTGTAAACGCAACTTTACCGAAGCGTGTGTGGTCCTCGGTAGTCGTGGCAACGAAGCTATCGTGGTCAGGACGGACCTTAACTGATGGACAGGACTAATTGTAGTCAAAAGACGGCGCCGACACCACAGCTAAATGTCATCTGGTGACCGTTAGCTCTTATCAGATCCCCTCCCAATTACCATTAACAAGCTAACTTTGTGAATGTTTATGTCAGCGACGCGCGGTATTTCATTGGAGTTATGGACATCAGTATTTTACCGAAGACTCCGTTAGGTAATAGATTTGAGAGATACGCGCGTTATGAATGGTACAGTAATCTCCGATCGTCCGATTGTGGTTTTCGATTAAGGTTTGTTGTTAAGTTTTTATTGTTCGAGAAATTCGATCTTTAGTTCGTACAACTAATTGAGTCACTGCGAATGATTTATGTGGTATCGCCTTTTCATACACTTGTTAAAATTCCTATAGTCGTATTTATATTAGGTACTTAGTGATCCTATTAAAAGTTAAATAAATACTTGTGGTGACAATAAGTACGCAGTAATTATTCAAGACGACCTTAAATAAAATAAAATCTGGCAAAAACAAATATTAATACATACAATAACCTTGCAAGCATGCATAGGGATTAATATCACATTGTAGCCATTAATGACATACAGACAACTAGTAATTTATCTCCGTAGTAAACGACTATATCCGTCGTCTTATTGCGTAATTTTCAACTACATGGTTGTTCATCAAGTGTTTAAGACTGGTTAACACTGGAAACATAGATGTAGCTGTGAACCGCCGCGGGGTTGAAACTGACCCCAAGGCAAAAAAGCCAAGGTTATACATACAATAAATACGAGCATTAAACCTGCCTTTATTGTATCCTTTGAAATAAATTAACAAATTATTTTAAAAAAATATTTAAAGTATTCTAGCGATGTTATAGTAGGTACAAACTGTTTTTGGTATAAAAGAAATAGTTTTTGACTTAAACTTGTATTAAATTATAATTCATAATAACTTCAGTAAAAAACTTTCTTCCATAGGATAGATTGTATAAAAAAAGGTTTGACTCACCATTCATAATATAATTCACGAAAAAATATACAAAATTAATTGTTTTAAAAACGTTTTAAATCTCAAGTAACTATATCTTAAGAGTAAAATTGTGTAATCTGTGATATTAATGTTGACACTATCTTGTTTGCTTTGGGACAAACGTACCCATCGCAGCATTCTACTGTTAGATCTAGCAAAAAGCTCGTCCGATGTTGTCAATGAGCTGACCGGTTAGGAACTTGTTCAAAGCCTAGACCCGAATGACTTATCCTCGTGAGAAACATGAGCTGTGACATTGAAGGCATTTAATTAGCGGTAAAGTTCACTTGTACACAAATCTAGGTTGGACTTAATATCATGACCTGTCGTGTGATCAACTATGTAGTAAATCTGGTACCAATTTTTTGAGTCTAATTGACGCATCGATTTTTTTATAAATCCAAAATCTACGACCCTCTTGCTAACTCGATAGTGTTCCACAAGAATAAAATTATCTTCATGACTAATCCTTTTATCCTCCAATTCTTTCAGATTTTTTTCTCCAAAACTTTTGACTTACTGTTACCCACCACGTTAAAAATATGAAATGTTACTAGCTTTTTTCGCTTATGTCACTGGCATATATAGGCAGACATCCTTAAGCATACCGTCACTGGGAGGCAGACGGGTTATGTGGGGCTTTCCGTAAGGCATTTATTTATTACTAGCTGCCCGCCCCGGCTTCGCCCGTGGTACTTACTTACATGTATTATACATACAAACCTTTCTTAAGAATCACTCTATCTATTAAAAAAAACCGCGTAATAATCCGTTGCGTAGTTTTAAAGATCTAAGCATACATACGGACATACAGCGAAAGCGACTTTGTTTTATACTATGTAAATATCGATTCTTAATAAAAAAAAATGTATTGATATTAAGTTGAACAAATAATTATAAGTAAATAAATCATGGCTAAAGAACTTTACAATTAATGTATAGAGGAAATACCCACTAAAACCCCTGCAGCGTTGCCTCATCGTTCATATTGGGGAGGATTCACGTTAAGTAGCACAAAGCTTCCAACCCGATCTTCCCCGACATGCATTACTAGCTACTGAATACATGAATATTTTCATACATTACATTAGTAGTACACAAAGCTCCAGTTTTACAAAAGTAAAACAATCGAGTGACCACACGTAACATCCATTTAGGTCAGCCCTAATTAAAACGTCGCACTCACGCACAAGAATCCGTGAGAACTGTTAAGTGGTTTTCTACTTGTGTTTGTAAATTCTGATTAGTATTAGTTTGTTTAAATGTATAATGTTTATCCCTAGTGCTAGATTTTTTATTTCTACTAAAAGCACATTAGTTAACGTACAGTTCATTAATCTTCGTTTCTTGATAAGTATAATAGAATGCCTGCCTAATTGTCCCACTGCAGTGCGAAAACTTTGCCCAAAATGTCTTATTCGACCATTGTCATCATCAGTCCGTTGTAGTCCCTCTGGAGGCATCCAGTTGGTTGTTTTTTTCCTCGTCACTTCTTATTTAATGGTCTCTTTAATCAAACAATTTACTAAGCAGATTATATCCCTTACTGATTCTTGTCCTATCGTAGCAATTCATCATCATCCTAGCGCCTCTCCCGGTTGCCCATTGCCTCGAAGCCAAAGGTACGCTACGACTATGATCCTGAATTTTCGAGGCTGGTTATTACAACCGTACAACCCTTGTTTCAAAGCGCGCGTCCTAATAGCTCCTGTAATGTTCCCCATTAAACTTTTCGCTTTTAATTACAAACAAAATCGCTACCATTTAGTACACAAAAACACGCAAAACAAACCGCATTTGGGTCAATCCTAATTAAAACATAACACACGCAAACATTCGTATGGCACATTGGTAATGTCGTGTGAAAAGGCTATGATAAAAAATTTAATACAGCAATTAGCCCAGTCTGCTTTCGTGTTATAAATGGGACAATTTCCAACGTTTGCGCTTAATTTACTTCATATTACGTGGGTATTATAAAATATAATTTATTTATTAGGCTAAGTATCGGCAATTATTTGTCATTACTGTTTATTTCAATTGTAAAGACAAAAATGTTGTGTTTAAGCAGTAGATTGACTATTTTTCTTTGTTGAGACTACTTGAACACAGGATTACCACTACTTTATTTGATAAGAACTAACATTTTAAACAGCTAATCTTTTAAACGTTACTTTTTCTGCTTCTGTCCAAAGCTTGCTCACCTACTTGAATATTTGCAAATAAATAAATTGTCTTTACTTTATAATCACTACATAGTATAAAACAAAGTCGCTTTTTCTGTCATGTTGTATGTTGTATGTCCCTATGAACGCTTAAATCTTTAAAACTACGCAACGGATTTTGATGCGGTTTTTTTTAATAGAGTAACTCATGAGGAAGGTTTTTATGTATAATATTATCCATTAAATAGTGGACAAGTACCACGGGCGAAGCCGGGGCGGGCCGCTAGTAATATTATAAAAGCTTAAAATAAAACGATTAGTCTCAGATAAGAGGATTTTGTCAAAATAATCAATTAATCTTTACGCAAAGGTTACCTATCCAGATATTTTTTGCGATGTAGCTGCCTACCGAAACTCGTAATTTCTTAAAGTCGTAAACAAGTCGACCACATTTATCAAAGTCAAACGATAAACATATTTTTTGTTGATCATACTCGTAATCCTTCGGATCAAAAATACTTTTTGTCAAAGTAAAAAATGTGAAAAGCAGTTTATTAATTTTTTGCACCAATTCGTTATTGATATGACTATCGTTTGTTATTTTAAAGACCATAATCTCGACAAAAAGTAAAGTGGTTATCTGTTAAAATAACATTAATTGATTATATCGCCGAACGAAGACCAATACCAGTAATCATATGGCCGTTTCAATAATAAAGGAAGTATCTATTTAAGATTAACATTTAAAATTAATATAAATAATATTTTTAGACCAATAGCTTCGAGCTTCAAGCTTCCAGGCGCCACGCCAGAAAAATTGGTTTATAATAGACTAATATAGAAAAATTAAAAAAGGTTTGATCTTTAGCAAACACCACAGGATTCCATACAAACTTCAGCTTTACCTTTAGCCTAACGATGTACCTACTCTTAGCTATCACCAGAACTATCATTTATAATGATTTCCATATTTAAATGAGTAGCAGTAGATAATTTCCCATATGGTCCGGATACCGACATTTGGCATGACGCATGATCATTACGCATGCTACCAGTATACTGAATGCTAAATCAGATTGACAGAATGACGGACAATCCTTAATATCAATCAGAATACGATTATATGCTGAATTTGTATGGACCAAAAGCAAATTGCGTTGAATTGATCTGATCCTTTCCAAATATAGCACGGATCAAAAATACGATGGCGCCTTATTGTTTATATTTCACTTGTATGCTTATATAAAATCAAATTTATTATTATCTCTATGTTTATTAATTTTCTAAAAATAGTTTATTTGTGTACCTACTGTATATTGATTTTATGAGAATATAAGTTATTTATTATACAATCATAATGAAAAGGCCTTATAGTATTTTTATAATAAATTTTCAAGGCTGGCTGGTGTTAGGTAGGGATTTGGGTGATATTTGATGATATTGGATAAAATTTAAGTGTATTTTAATTATCAAATATGAATTTAATTCGCTGACTTCTTATCCTAACGTTCGAAGCGAGTAATAAGGATAACTTGATTCCATTCACAACTTTACAATACCGTTATTCAGGGGAATAATACACAGATAAAATAGCGAAACCATTAGATAAAATGGCTTCAATGAAAATAATCTATTTTTGTGGGCTTGGTACAAATCCAAAGCTTACTCAGCACTCTACGAAAATTCAATTTGCATTTTGTTGAAATATGTAACATACGAGAATTTCTTGTAAACACTAGTTGACAACTACTGTGGACTGCATTTGAACAATGTTCACTCGAATTTGAACTTTAATACATTCTCTTCTAAGTTAAATAATTAAAAACCTACATACATTATGAAAAGCTCTAGTGCCACCGAATACGGTTGGTAAATATTTCGTTAACCTGTTAGCTTTTTGCTGTTAACTACTGGTTAAATATTTGTGTTTGTTTACCAGTGATTCTTTGTTAGAACGTGGTGAAACTCGATTTGTTAATGTAGATTTCTATCTGACACAATATGCTTGCTCTTTTATTAAGACCGAATTTGAAGATGTTTTTTCGGCGTTTAAAATTTCGGGCTTAGTGGAGTCTATTTAGTGTTGAGTAAATTATAAATTATCTCTATTAATTCCTGACACAAAAACTTTTTAAATTCAATGCTATTTGGCACCATAACGACAGCCAACAGTTAATTAAAATGCAACCCTATCACTGCAGAAACAACGTGCAACTTTGAATCTTCAAACAAAGGTTGGCATTTGCATAGTTAAACGATCACGCGGCACATTCTTTCTCCTCTCGCATCTAGATAGTACTCTTTAAATTGTTAAGCTCTAGCTACTTCTTGCGGCAAAGTGTGGTATTGAACGTTTGTACTTTTGTGCAAGAAGGTAAGCAATTCATTGGATCAGCTGATAGTAAGAAATTATCGTAATAGTCTTAAACATTCTAGAATGGTCCGACTGACAAACTGCATCTGTGATATAGAGGTTAGAGTGCTGTGCTGAAACCTCAAACGTTGTGATAGTTTTCCCAGTTTGGTTAGGACATTGCAGGCTTGACTGACATGATTCTCCAATAAGAATAATGATTCTGTTCTTCGGAAGGCACATTAAGCCGTTGGTTCCGACTGCGGTCTAATTTGAAATTCTACCATTTGAAACACAGGGTACCTCGTAATTTGCTTAAAACACTGTATTTGACAATTGTTGAATCAGTGGTGTCTTACGGTCTTGATGATAGCTACGGATTGACTTTTAAATCTTATTTAAATAAAATAGAAGCTTTGCAAATTAGATTTTTAAAAATGCTAGTTAGTAACAAGACTAAATCCCATTGTAAAAATAATTACTACCAACTATTTAAAATCTGTAAAATCTTACCTGTTAGTCTAAAACATAAACAACTACTACTTTATTAATAACCATAAGCATCGGGACCGTATGACACCACTGCAGCACAGCCACTGTACTCGCGCTGTCTCGAGCGGCAGGTTCGTTGTGCCCAGAGTTCACAACTACTATGGAGACCGAACCTTGAGTAAACGCTTACCATACCTGGTCAACGCGCTGCCGCCCGAGATAGCTAATATAGTCAATAAAAAAGAATTTGTGTTTAAATTAAAGCAATATTACATGAATAGCTTGTAAGATACATAGTAATTTGGCTCCTAAGTTTGTTATATTTATATACTAATGCCTAGTTGCGTGATAGCACTCGCAGTCAACCACGGAAGTGGTTTGCGAGGCTCTTAGTTTAAGTCATATTATATGTATTGTTTAATAAATAAATAAATAAATAAAAATTGTCTGGTTTCCCTTGTAATCCTTTGGGTTGCAGAGGTCAGACGACAGTCCCTCCATTGTATTAAACAGGCTATTTAATTCAGGATCATAGTCATAGCGTACCCTGGGCTCCAAAGCAAAGGCCAAGGATTCAACCGGGATAAGCGCTTGAATGATGATCCTCGAAGGGTCTTAGGTGCGTTCTATGCCCTTAAAACGACAAGGTCTTTTCAAATCTAGAGATACCTCTGATTAAAAAGTCAAAAGACAGGAGTACTAAACCTAATGAGGGCTTTTTGAAATTTTCACTTTGCAATCAAACGCAAGTGTCATCTGAAAGGAAAATAGAAGATATAGACGATGCAGTTTGAATAAAACTTTTGTTTTCTCAAAGAAGTGCAAAGGCCTGCAGTCCATTCCCGGCACTTAGGCGAGGGTAATTTGCATATTTTAACAATCACTTGGCACATTCTTTCGCCATCTTGATAATCCTTTGTAATTGAGAACAGTCTGTTGGCGGCTAACTCGATAGAGATGTAGATTTTTATTGTTTGTTTACCAACGTGTGGGGAAATTCTTTGCAGTAATTAGATGCCCAGTTTAGATTGGTAGGTGAGACGCCAAACGTGTAAAAGGTTATAAGATAACCGTAACGTGTTTTCAAAGCTAAAAAAGATTAAACACAAACGATCGGAACGTGTAACAATGGGTTTGTTTTAAAAATAAGAGTGCTCGGTGAAATGGAAACATCGAAAACGTTTTAGTTTAAACAGAAATGTTTATTTTTATCTTGTTACTTGCATAATATGAGTGATCGCTCTCTTAATGTACAGCTAGGACATTTATTTATCAGCGATGAAAACATAAAAGCATTTTATAAATTTAAAAAAATACAGGCTGTTTGCATAACCGGTCTTTACCAAAAACATCTCTATAATCATTATAAAGCGGCACAACTTTATTACGACATTTAACGCCCCGAATTATCGTCCTCGACAACTTCATAATCGGTATCGATAAAATTTTAACTCCCAGAAAAAAATAATTTAACTGTTCATTTGCACTTTCTGCGTTTATTAATAAATTATTGTGGTCTGCATAATCGATATTTTAAGCGGGCACGCGCTTATTAAGAGATTCTACGCTCATTTTTACCATGGAGGATAAACAATTTAACCGCTTCATTTATCAGTTGCGCATAATTACGTGGTCTGTGGTCAGTGTTGTCACACAGCGTAAATAACCACGACGCCGGAGGATTGTCATGTATTTTATTCGCAAAAAATAACACCGTAAATCTATACTCTTTAAAACTGACTAAAATATGATCTATGCAAGATTAATGAACTTCGGTCTTTTTAGGGTTCCGTAGCCAAATGGCAAAAAACGGAACCCTTATAGATTCGTCATGTCTGTCTGTCTGTCCGCGAGTCTGTCACAGCCACTTTTTTCCGAAACTATAAGTACTATACTGTTGAAACTTGGTGAGTGGATCTATTCTGTTAACCGCAACAAGGTTTTCACACGAATATAGAAAAATAATAAAAAAATGGGGTACCTCATAGTTATAACTGAAACTGAAAAAATATTTTTTCATTGAACATATACGTGTGGGGTATCTATGAATAGGTCTTCAAAAATTGTATTGAGCTTTCTCATATCCTTTTTTTCTAAAGTGAATACTTTGCGTGAGAGACCCTTCCAAAGTGGAAAAATGTGTCCCCCCCCCCCCTCTAACTTGTAAAGTAGGAGGATGATAAAACTAAAATGAATATATAATGTACAAAACCATAAAAACTACCAATGAAAATTGGTTTGAACGAAATCTAGTAAGTGTTTTATTATGTCAAAAATAGAATTTGTACGGAACCCTCAGTGCGCGAGTACGTCTAGAATTTGGCCGATTTTTTATTTTATTGTTTATAAAATATGGACCACCAACTAGATCTCATCTTAACACTATCCATGCAAAAAAAAGACTAACAAAAGATTAATATTAAGAATGAGAAGAACAATTGGTTCTCATGAGAAACTTGCTTCAATACTTAACAATCAGTATTTTAAGAGAGGTAGAGCTTTGTGGAAATTCCACTCGAATGAGCCGCTTGTCTGGGGAAGTACCTCCACTTGACAGAAGACCGCAGTGAAGTAGCACTTCGTAACTGTTGTGCTATGTTTCTGCTGGTGAGTAGGGTTGCCAGAGCTCAGTTGGGGAGGGTATGTGGTTAAGGCCGGCAACACATCAACGATACCTTTGGTGTCACGGATGTCCATGGGCGGCGGTGATTGCTTACCATCGACCCCCTAGCTCTTTTGTCGCCTCTGACATCAAAAATAAAATAAAATCTCGACTTTTTTCTCATATCGAACTTTGTAGGTACTATCAACCTGTATTTTAATATGTTAAACAAAAGTGCTCGTAAATGTCCGTGGCGGGCGGCCTGTCATTCTGTTTAGTGCGTCGCAACACTTAACGACACATTCGCCGAAGACCCATTGATGTCGAACATTTTTATGACCCTCTATGCATATTGACCTCTCTCACGTAATATATAATGTTCTAAATAAAATATACGCTGCGATTTGATTTTATACTTAGTAGAGAAAACATGAATTCTACGCACAGAATGTTGGCATTGTTTATTTCTGATTAAAAGCTCATCGAAGCAACATCCATTTTTATCAAGAAAATATTTTGTTGATAATTA
Organism: Nomophila noctuella; assembly: GCA_958496325.1. Classification (NCBI taxonomy): domain Eukaryota; kingdom Metazoa; phylum Arthropoda; class Insecta; order Lepidoptera; family Crambidae; genus Nomophila; species Nomophila noctuella. The sequence continues at coordinate 10,817,383 of OY292490.1, read as the reverse complement.
CCTATATTTATGTATGATTATAACATAGTTATAATGTATTTTGTAACACGTGGTCGTAAATGACCACAGCGGGCGTCATTCCGTTTAGTGCCGCCCGACCACAGAAATAGACGCGCGACACTTAACGACACATCACCGGGCCTATTGATGTCAAATATCTTTATGGCTCTCTATGTGCATGAATTCGAATTTTTACACCCGTGGCTCTAGCGCCCTTGATTTTTATTGTTTAGTAAATAAAGTTAAGTCTCAAAGACTTCAGACTTCAAATACATTATTTAAACCAAACAAAATACATATATATTTTTGTATTCTTTGGACATAAAAATACTAAAGTGAAAGATAGACAGCTTTTAGCGACTGTTTTTTCCCATTAGTAAAAATTCAATTGCCACATTTTAATTGAACGTTAAACCGTGGTCATATTTTACCTGTGCTTTAAAAACCCATAAATAAACCTTCCGAGAGCTCACAGACGTATAATTTCGCAGTCCGCACTCAAAGGTATAAATTACAAATCTATACCTCGACTTCTGTACTGAGAAACTCATTGTTTCTCACGGACCAGATTTAGGGCACACTCGGACCATTGCTTTGACCTCAGCGACCAACTGTGTTATATCGTGAGAGAGGTCAACTTATGTCGGTTATTAGTTGCATTCATTAGCAAGTATCGGTTGATTTCGAGATTTCGATGTGCCGTAAGATCAATCTTTTAACGTTACTCGAAGAAACTCTAACGAACGTGTTAGTACAGTCTTGATAGAATTGAGGTTGCTCTTTTTACCATTGGAAGTATCTACCCATTACGCAATTACACAATCAACTCATTAAAGGATTGCTTTTTGTAGAAATATGCTCAAATAAGTGCCGCCGAAAGGAAAACTAAATTCATATTTTATGGTTTGACGTTTCAAGTAATGTACTTGTAAGTAATTCGGCCAGTAGATACTTAAAAAATCTTAGCGCTTCTCCCGGTTGAATCCTCGGTCATTGCAGCGGAGCCCAGGGAACGCTTAGGCTCTTAGACTATGATCCAGATTGACTGGCTTGGTTATCCAAGTTAACCCAAGCAAAATACAGATTGAATTCACATTCTCTAGCGTACTAACAAACTTTTCAACCAATGCCAAATCGCATACGTATGAAGATAGCGGGTTTTGAAAGGCGTGAAGTCATAAAGTATTTGGAGAATCAAATACAACCTCCCACAGTCCAACCCACTGTTGTGATAAATTTCTCGTATCGCAGTACAAAGTTTCTACCTGGACACGCACCATCTATACAAATTTAATGAAGCTGAAGAGTTTGTTTGTTTGTTTAAACGCGGTTATCTCGGAAACCACTGGATCGAATTAAAATTTTATCTTGAATATCTTGAAATCTTGGAATCTTGCTAACGCGGACAAAGCCGCGGGTGAAACTAGTGATAAATAAATTCATTGGACATGAGTTTTACCTCAACAGCGCCATTATTTAAAATTCTTAACATATACATATGTGAGAGCGTTTATGAATCATAATATTGCTAATTTACTCATATGTTAACAGTTAGGTTAGATTTTACTACAATTTTATTGTTATATGAGTCGACTTGCGAGATTTTAGTTGGGTGTGAATAACACGTCATGTTAAATAATGGTAATAAATATTTATTGTTACTGCTTATGTTAATATGGATGGAAGAGATGGTGGCCTAGTGGTACGGATGCTCACATACCTGAGGTCCGCGGTTCGAAGCCGGGCCCACACATCTGGATTTTTCGGAATCTATGTGTGGATTTGTGCCATTAGCTCGTCGGTGAGGGAAAAAACCCTGAGGAAACCTGCACATTCAGTGATTTCTGACTTTAGTTCAGTTAGATCTTAATGTGTAACCTTGATCCAATCTGTCTGGTTCCCCTCTATGGGTTACTGGCAGTCGCTTCACTGTAATAACCAGACTTGCCAAATCCTGGATCATAGTCAAAGCGGACCCCGCATAGAAACGGGATAAACGCTAGTAAGAAGACTGCTAATGTTAATATTCCTTGTATAACATATCTTCACAACAACAATTGTTTTAAGCCATGCGCGCGTGTTAGAGAATTAAATGTTTGAAGAATTGATTAAGGTCTGGAAGAAAAAATTATATCATCATACTATTACAAAATAACAAATATGAACGCTACAAGAATATTGTATCTCTCCGATAAAATACCGTTTTAAACAAATCAGAAAGTATTTTTTATCAAATTGGAGTCAATTGCCAATAATACACACGTCAGTGAAAAAAAGAATAACTTTAACCAAGTTTTACATCAACATAACATTACTTCTTCCTAGCGTTTATCCCGTTTCTATGCGGGGTCCGCTTTGACCATGATCCAGGATTTGGCAAGTCTGGTTATTACAGTGAAGCGACTGTCATCAGACCGTTGTAACCCATAGAGGGAAACCAGACAGATTGGATCATGGATACACATTACATAGACATAAAATTGACTGTCTTATTTTGAGTTACCGAACCTTAAATTGTGGCAATCGACATCAAATCACCGACCATGGTCGACCAAGTAATTCCATTATTCCACCATACAGTTACACACCATCTCATTATTTATCACTTTGCAATAACAGATGTCAAAACAGTTTTTTGTCCCAGCCAATCTCGATCGTGTCTTATTATCTTTCAATGCTTATATTGCAACCGTTAGACCGTGCCCCGACACCAGAAAACTGTAGCATTATTCTGTTTGACATGACGTACGTTTGTCAACATTCGCTCACTGCGATAAGAAGCGACAGTCGCTTAAAATTTTAGTGCCCATTTTGAAATAGTTTGAAGTATAGCAAGATCACATCTAACGGTTTGATTCTATGTTTAGGTGGGTGTTTTTAAACAAATCTAAAATGTTGCAATATACGTAAAATAAGGGTTTATTATTTATTATTTCCAAAGTATTACGCAATTAATTTGATACACACGAATCTCGCGAGTTCATGGTTTATTGCGAGTCAAATTTTTAATAACATGCTTATAAAACGACCTCGCAACATTTGTGAAAGCTGTATACATTTTGCTTTTTTTATATTTTGATAAAAGGTTAATATTTTTATTTATTCAAAAAGGTGATTCGAACCTGCAACAATGTTATGTACAAACAAAAACGATTTGGTGAAAGTTTTTTTATTGAAACTTCAATATAATGCACCCATAAAAATCTCTTAATTAACATCTCATTCACAAATCATACATTTTACTAATAATTTCAAAATCAACAAGAAAAAAGCCATGAATAATTTTGTACATAAAATTATAATGAAGTGAATAACATTTACATCATCTCTACACAATTTAATTAAATCCCATCCTACCGACCAACATATTAAAATATAACTTCTTTCAAAGCCCTCGCCGCTAGATTGACAAATCGGGTATCCAATGCCTACCCAGAAAATGTATGTAAATTCCCGCGTAGGCGCCTTATGTACAGTCACGAGCAAAAACATGTATACCTCGACTCTTATGTCAAAGCAGTAAAGTTCATATTTAAATGTGTTTGTATACATGTTAGTGCTCATGACTGTACTCAGCGTAGAGCTAAGCTAGATTTATTTCTTTCCCGGGTTATAATAACTCAGTTTCAACGTGACCAATCGTCACGCCCACAGGAACACCCTAGGGAAAATTATCACGACCAACAGTATCGGAATATGGTAGCGTATCACTGCCGGGGTCTTAAAGGTCATTCGGGAAAGGTCATTTCCTGTCGCCCCGGGTCCGCTTTCTACACCCATTACAAACTAGTGCAGTAGAAAGGTCTGATGTAAACTGTTGGAATGTAGATCGGCTGACCGTCAATTGGTTGGACAGTTAGGGAGGGCATGTGGTTTTTGAAGGCATGCAATGCGTCTGCGACTCTTGTACGGTAGATGATGTCCATGGGCAGCGGTGATCACTTACCATCAGGTGACTCGGGTGTTCGTTTGCCTCCCTATCAAAAAGAAAATAAAAAAAACAGTTAGGAAATAATGCCAAAAATTGTAATTTAAAAACACGAGATAAGCTGGAAAGTATTAAACTGATTTAATTATACAGCTAACTTTACCACATAACACAAGGTATAGTACTTATCGCCGTATATGTTTATCTCAAAGAATTTAGTAGATTTGCTAAACTTAAGTGAAGTAAAGTAGCTATTTAATAATATTTTATAAGAGGGACACTGTTCAAAAATAGCCTGAGAATCTTCAGCCGACCATTGAATGTGCCGTTGAATATGTACAATTCAGCGCCATTAATCTCTCTCAGGCAGTTTTTTCCTTCTAAAATAGCTTTACCCTTTAGATTAATGATGACATTTTGCCACAAAGGCTGACCACATTAAGTTGTCACTTAGGCCTGCGTGAGCCAACATTTTACATTTTACGGCTTCTTTTAACTATTCTCTGCACATTTAAACTCATAATTGCAGAACGGTTGACATTAAATTTGTTTATTTGCAGTCTAAAGAAACTCTGGCAATTAAAGTTTATCATAGGCTTCCATTCCGTTATAATTATTTCTGTTAAAGCCAGGAACGTAGCAGAGGCTTGTTCCGACAAAAAATAAAAGGCTTTCCTGCACAATAGATCGCAGGAGCGATCAAATTTGCAAACTTTTTGCGAGCGGTCGCCGCGTAATCCCAGACGTCAAGAACAAGTTATTGAAGTCACAGCAATAAAGCATAATACCCGGAACTTAATAGATCACGATGTAAGAGAAAAATCTAACGTCGCGACGGTGGGAAAGCCGAGCGATATACCAGCTACCGATATACCGATGTTCATGAGAAAAGTTTGTACACCATCAGTTATTCCGAACTCACATTTCATAAGCGGCTTAGACTTTAAAGGACTGCTCGCTGACGATGGTCGGTATTGCGTGGCATTCCCATAAATGGAGGACGTTTCATTTTTGTTTCATTGTGCGCTGAGGATTTTATGTAAACTTTCTACTCCGTTATTTCCCATCAACGAGCCTTCGCGTATTTAATCGCACGCACACATCTTTATTATATACGAGTACGTCTTAAATCAAATTGTTTTTGTTTTTTTTTTTGTTCCCGCAAATAATATGATGTAAGAATCTAAAATCTTAGGGTCAAGTTCAACTAATGCTGCCACAAAATCGTCTGTGTCGGTTTTTTACGTGTATCTATCTGTTCCAAAATCAGGTCTCGGAGTTCTTTAATCTTTAAAAAATATATAAAGTTTTATGCATGCCTAATCTCGGGTTCGTTTTTGAAGACGCCGAATTCACGATTTCTTTGGTACTTCCCGCGAGATGCAAAAAATATACGTGCAGCATACCTTTTCTTTTTTATTACCCTGAGAATTCTAAGGAATTTAATGTTAAAAAGTTATTAATTCGTCATTTAAGTGTCTTATTTTGAAATGTACGGTGTTATTTATATACATACTTATAATATTAATGGTAGACTATAACGCTGATAAATAAAGACAACTTTGTTTACGTCTATTTCGCTAATTATATTCATGTGATTAAAAACTTAATTATTATGTTTAAGTCGCGTGGTTAATAAGTCAAAAAAATCAATACGGAAACGATTTATCTCTTTCAAATAATTTGTTACACCCATCCGAATCAAAACAACTTCTAGTTATTAACAGGTATCATGAGTTATCTGAGTAACTAGTTTCAGTTTGTTATAGAGAAACGATAACATCCGATTTATCGAACTCTGATAGTAGCAACTGTTCTATCGAAAACGGCGGAAGGCATCACATTGTCGCAGATTTAAAGCCCTTCCTAGTCCATTAACTACTGCTACTGTTTAATAGGCCTTCCTTATTACCTGCCCACTTTCATTCTCTATAAAAGCGGGTGTGAAACCGTTACCTTCCACTTTATAATTTCCACTATGATTTATAATCACGGTCGCCTGCTTAATTACAACTATCCGCTAACCATTTTACGCATTCTAGATTAATCAAATAATTCATTGGCCCTTAGATTATTGCTCAGATAAATGCCATAATAAAGTAATTAATATCTAACTTGGTACCACAGAGAAATTGTTCGAATTTGCATTGGTCGAGGTGGCTATTATTTTGCCATTCTAATATCGTTGCACTAATTCTTATTCAAACCATTGGCCGATAGTTGAATAATCCGTTCCACGAAGACCCGTTACATTTTCAATGCTCACAGACTGCATAATAAATTTTGTAGATAAAGACACTCCACAAAAGAGAATCGGGAGAAGCAAGAGCATAGTTCCATTTGGATCATGATGCACGATTGACATCGCATTGATATATTGAAATTGAGAATTGTTTTGTTTCTAGTCATCGCCTGGAAGGCTGTGAAATGATAACAAAAGACGACTTAAAATGGCAATGGAAAGTGAAATATTTGAAACAAAACAAAAGATATAAATGAGAGTTGCAATTGTTACGAGTCCGCACGCCAAAAATAACATCGATGAAGTAATATCTGCGGCGCAAAAGACAATGAAAGTGGCACGGTGGATCCCGCCCACGCCTGACGAGTGTGTTGTGCGCCAAATCGTAAAAGGCGTTCGTAAGTCTGCATATCGTGCTCGTAACACCGGCTTATTGCAGAAAGCTGCTTACCTTCACTGGCCGGCTGCGTTCGGTTCCGAACGTAAATACCGAACTCGAACATTTTACTCGTTTTTAACCGCGTGCGCTCAAGGCCGCGATGTATCCGCCCAAGTTCAATGAATTGCATTCTTTAGCGTCCTTTATTAATAAACTGAGAAACTCACAATGAAATTATTAACAAGTGAACGGCTTCGAACTCGACGAGATTTCGCACATTCGTCCGCTATCCTTAATAGGTAAGTCAAGATTAGAACTGGCACGATCAGAATCTTTATGAAGTTCTCAGCATCGTATACATTCTAGGCTGCATGACGGAATTCACGTAGTTTCTGCTAAATTACACTTATACGATCTACAGAGTTTATTGCGAGCTGGAGATTTAAAGCGTCACATGTAACAATCTATCTCAAGGTGTTAATTAAAATAGTAAGTGTCATTGAGATTACGATTGTACATGTACACACATTTATGTGTGAAGATAACAACTGGAACGACGTTACAGAATTAAATTAATTGAGCAATAACGTTGTTGCCGTACTCAATTTGAAGGTGTCAGATAGTCCGTGATACCTATTTGTATCAGATCTCGGCTTAATTACAAGATTGCACAAAGGCAGCAAAACACGCAGGCCATATCTTCATCGTCTACAAAAACTGGTTGGTTGCAAAAGTCCGAGTAAATTTGCTACTGGCTCGCAACAATGGCCGCGCTTATAAACAAAACAAGTCAAGAATTAGCATTCAAGTTCTAGACGAAAGGCGGGTTGCGAGAGCATTGACGTAAAGCCGTAATTACCTACTGATGCGGAGGTGCCCGTGATAAATGTATCGATTACATCACAGATCTATCATTTTCATACGATTTCGAAGGGATTGAAAAGTTCTTCCGGTTAAATAGAAAATTGACTCCTTTTCAAGGATTCCTACTGCAATTTTTTTCTTCAATTAATTTTCTTCAAGTTTAAATTCTTCTGATTAAAATTGTTTTACCTACTGATCCGGAGGTACCCGTGACAAATGAATCAATTACGTCACAAATGTATCATTTGCATACGATTTCGAAGGGCTTTAAACGTGGTAGGAGAATTGGGGACCAGTTAAAGAGAAAATTGAGTCCTTATTCACGGATTCCTACTTAAATCTAGTTTCCGTTTTTTAATTTGATTCAAATTAAATTAAAATTCTTCTGATTCCATTCATTTTATGTTTGGAATTGACGTATTCCTTTTACGTCGAAGTGGTATGGATTTACCATATCCTGTTTTGACATCATCGAACCATATTAGTATACTCGATCGATTTCCTATTAATTGGATTTGAATAAATACACGACACTTTTAATTTGCACAAACATTTGTGTGCATGAACATGTCTGTTTGTCCTGGTCTGGGTGTTATATGTATCTATTTAAGTATATTTGTAATACCACTGTTGATTCTGATGTCTGTAACATAAGTGCTTAAGCTACTTCATACGGGGTCAGATCAATGTATGTATGTGATGTTGTGAAATATTTATTTATTTATTTGCACGGTTACAGGTACGAGTAAGAATAATTCACGAGTTGAGAATTTTGATATATTCAGAAAGAAATAACTTCAATTTCGTTTCATAACATTGTTTTTTTCTTCAATTTTCCTTCAACGGTTTCAATTATTGAAAATGTATGGACTCGCTTAGTTTTTTTATTTAACTGCAATGGGATTATAATTATTTCGTACTGGGATTCATCATCATCCTAGCGCCTCTCCCGGTTGCATCCTCGGCCATTGCCTTGGAGCCCAGGGTACGCTGCGACTATGATCCTGAATTGACAAGCCTGGTTATTACAATGGAGCGACTGTCGTCTGACCTCCGTAACCACAAGGGAAACCAGACCAATTGGATCATAGTCGGGACCAACGGCTTAAAGTGCCTCCCGAAGCACGGAATCATCATTCTTATCGGACAATCAGGTGATTCAAGCCTGCAATGTCCTAACCAAACTGGGAAAACCAACACAAAGTGAAAGTGTTCCCCGCGGGATTCGAACCCACGACCTCCGAGTTCGTAGTTTTTGAGCGCAGCGCTCTAACCACTACACCACGGTGGCAGTTAATATTTCGTACTAGGATTGTTATAGCTTTAAGTTAACGTCTACCTTTGCTTTATGTGTTTTCACAAATTCACCTCTGCATGTATACAATGCTAGAAAGTTTCCAAATATCTGTTTTACAGTCCATTCAGTTTAATGTCAGTTGTACCTTACATACGATGTCAAGACTACGCAATTCAATGCTTTACTTGGTTTTCACTTTATCTCTTATCAGATCGATATTACCGCCCAAGGCAATTCAAACTTTAGTTGTATTTTATTTATTATTGTGATATTTCTATTACCGACCTCTGTTTTATTTCGAAATTGAGACAGTTATTGTTCTAGAATAATACGGGGGGGTACCTTGGAATTGATGGCCTATTGATAAATTCATTATTTTTCTTTAACAAAAAGTTTAATTGTTACGATAAGATACTGTACAATTGATTGTGGCCCGAGGCAATTCCAAATATTTTAGTGAACTAAGCTTTATTTTTTGGTGTACTGTAACCGCTAACATTTTTTTAGTTAAGATCTTTACTTCTGTCTCTCTATTATTTATTAATGATACGAACATATAAACGCAATTTTTTTTCATGCCATAACATTATTATTTTTTTAAGTAAGAAACGGTGCGAAAAAGCTCTGCCCTTCATATAAATTAAATTAAATAATAGTCCATTTATCACTATCACGATTCCCCCAAAGGATAACTACTACGTAAAAGTATGCGTAAACAGACACACCTATTTTTTAATTTATGCGTGCCAAGATAAAACGGCTCCGGTCACGTTTATTTCGCTAAGTAACCAAGTTCCGAGGAGATAAGCGCTTTTGTAAGTACTTAGTACCGTTGGGTTCATTCCAGTATGTTTGGGTCCGACATCCGCTTGCTTGGTACACAAAAGGGTATATCTATTGGAGAGGAAGTGTCACTGAACTTGTTTGGAAACAATTTCGTCAAAAGATAGCGCCTGTCGCATAGGTTACTAATATTCAAAGTCAATGACCATTGTCCAGCAATGTTGACCGCTGACATGCTAGAAAAAAAAACAAAAAACAATAACCACCGATTTCTTCAATTCTACCTCAAAATATTCTTTATTCATTTGAACTTGCACCTATGATGATTCGAAAAGAAGTTTCTGTCGAGAAAAAAAGGCAAGACATTCGACAGTTGCTATTTTAAATGCCATATTTTTTACAACAATCTATCGTTATATGCTGTCACTGTGTTATACAGTCTTAGGTAAACGAAAATACATTTTACAGCTAGTTTTTACTTAATTTAACAAAGTTGATTTTTACCTTTACAATCACATGCCATCTCTGTGTTAACACCATAACGAGTTTTTACTATTCCTCATTAAGAAGAGAGACAAATAATGACACATTGCTTTCAAAAACAGCTTCCCCGTATAGGAACTAAAGATTACAGAAACATCAATAAAATTATTATGTCCTCGCTTCTAGTTAATTGTAAGTATATTAAAAGTTCTCTACAAGCGTTCTAAATGTTCTTAGTTCGTATTTGTAAAATGGATCGATACTCGTGAATTATTAATATGTTCTAGATATGTATGTAGTACTTGGTGACGCGACACACTTTTAGAAATAATAATAACACTGACAATGAAAGCGAAGTTTGTTTAAGGTCCAAGGTGATTCCAATTACTGAATAATACTAGTGGTCAAATAACAAAAACTCATAATACTATAAGTTACTCCAGAACTCAAAAACAAAAATACATTATTTTTCTATTAATAAAATTATAAAACATGTATCCCGATATAATATTTTTCTGATTTTAACACTCGTAGTCAGGAATACAAAATGTCATAGGAGAAAACAGGTGACAATTTCATAAATAGGTCACCAGTCTTATGATCTAAAGTGTAGACGAATAAATAAGTATTCCTCCTTGACTCCAGTGCATTTAATGCAAACATTCTTTTCAATTATGTAGGTATAATATTTCCTTAATTTAAGGTTGAGATTGGTTAACAACCCCAAATTAAGGAAACGTCAATATCATTGAGATATGTGATTGAAGCTTTAATAAGACTGTTTTGAGATAACAACTTAATTGTCAATATTTATACTTCAGACGAAACTTAAAATTACAAAGTTAACATATCAAGTCAAGCATGTCACTCAATATGCGAATGGCAATTTATTGCTTTAGATTTAAATATTAAGATATGCCCTCGTAATACTTCACCCCAGTCTGAAATTGGCACTCAAATATAAAGCGACAGTCGCTTCTTATGGCACTAGCAGCAAGGTGAAACGTACGTCATGTCAAACTAAAAAACAATGCTACAATTTTCTCATATCGGGCATATGTAATGAATTTAACGTATGGAAATTGCCATGTTATTTACTTTACGTATTTCCGTGGATATTTCGATATTAAAATTATCCGTTACATCGAAAGGCATGTTAGTTCATAATTCCTATTACGGTCGAAGTAACTAATTACTTTGCCATTCCGAAATGTTAATTTTAGTTAGCAAACGGAATTCCTTCGAAATTATGAGTTTCTGTTTGAAACTTTGAACGCACCCGTTTAAAAGGTTATGTAGATACTACGCTTTCGATGACCACGGATAATTAGGGATTCAAATAAGGAAATATAATTATTAGTTAGTTTGTGCTCAGATTAGTAAACTGCGGACAAATAAACAAATACCAAACAAAATACCTTGGTATGAATCAATAGTATTACAAAGATTTGAAATAAAACTAAATTAATAATTGGATTACATAATATTTACTTTTCTTCCTTAATTCTGTGTGTAATGTGCTTCTTGATCTGAGGTCAGATCAAATAATCAGATAAAATAATACAACAATTCCTTGCTTGGGAACTTTTTCGGCCTCTTTTGACCCCAACTCGTATTACAAAATTCAATTGAATCATCCTGGCAGTCATACATAATAATATAATTAAGGCAGTATTACATCACAAAATACCGTGTGATAACACATTAATGTGAAATTTCCAGATCACATGTCAACTAATAAACCCAATTCACATGATAATAACATTAATTACGTACGTTCGTTGTTAATAATTTAATGAACGATTGAATATAATAATTGAATAGTCGGTTTATATACCAGATGCTGCAAGCTTTATCCGTTACTTATGTTCTTTTATAAATCAATTGTTATATTATGAATACGTAGGAAAGTCCGTGTACGTAACACATTAATAAGCAACAACAATGAATAAGATAATTCAATTCTAGTGATGGAGTTACTTACTACTTACCAGTAGTGGTTAACTAACCACATGTTCTTTTGGTCTATACAGACAGAAAAATTTAAGAACGTATACACACCAAATAGCGCCTAGCGCCTAACTGGCAACACTTTACTACCAAGGGGTTGGTCTGTCTGTTTTATCCTATATAGCATTTAAATCATCATCATCCTAGCGCCTCTCCCGGCTGCATCCTCGGCCATTGCCTTGGAGCCCAGGGTACGCTGCGGCTATAATCCTGAATTGACTTGCCTATATATTTAAATACTAGCGGCCGCCCGCGACTCCGTCCGCGTGGATTTCGATTTTCAATATCCTATGTGTTATTCTGATGTATAAGCTATATTGTGGTAAAGTTTCATTCAAATCCATTCAGTAGTTTTTACGTGAAAGAGTAACAAACATCCATACATCCACACATCCATACATCCATACATCCACACATACAAACTTTCGCCTTTATAATAGTAGTAGGATCTAGAACAAAACAGACAGACTTTGAGACCTAGGCAAGGAGACAGGCATTGAATAGTCAAACATAATGCGTTAGATCTCAAGCATTGGGCACGTGCAGACATTAGCTCGGATAAACCCAGCCTAAGCTTACGCAATACAGGGTGGTGCAGTTACCCCATTCAGACTTCTATCTAAGCTTGCCAGATAAGCAATGCAGCATTTTATCTAAATATTTATAAGAAAATGCCTTTTATTATACCGCGCTGTTATGATAGTCTACAGGTTCGGTTTTGTTAGTTTGATGTTGGGTTTGGCTTCTTTAGGGAAACACACCAGGGCGAAATTGAAGTTCGGCGCGATTACTCCTCAATGTATTTTTAAAAGGTTTTTAATTATTGATAACACATTGAAATTACGTTGTGTTATATTGTATAGTAAATGCATTGCCGCCATAAACTTAGTTTAGAAACACATGTGGTTGAAAATATTATGACAATAAAACCCGACGTAATTTCGGCACGGTACCTACATAAGTCATCATCCGTTTAAAATACATTGCAGGCGTAGTCACGCCGAATTTCAGCGGTGGTTTTTCGGCTAGGTGTGTTTCTTCACTAAATATTTATAAGAAAATGCCTTTTATTATACCGCGCTGGCATAATCAAATCTACAGGTGCGGTTCTCATGTTTTGTTATAAGTTTGATCTTTGGTTTGGCTTCATAAATCGCTTATTTACGACCGTTCATTTCAGTAAAGCTTTTGATCCGATCGAAAACCTTAAGTGATTACTTAACACTTCATGTTATTAAATAAGTATTATTGCATCCATACTGTAAGTCGAAGCAAGCTTGTGGGGTTTTGTGTATTTATATTAGATTACTCATATAGTCATTCAACTCTTTGCAAAATTTAACTAAATTACTAGTCTATATTATTTTATTACGGAAATACGACAGTGACCACAAAGTTCTTCAATTTCTCATTTACTAGGTAAAAAAGAAAATTAATATCATTATCACGTCTTGCGACTTCGATTCTTTCATTCAAACTTCTTTGCTTGTTTAGCCTATAATTTCCTAACGGCACACCATCTACTGAAATTTCTCAGCCTAAGCGTAAAAAGCTTCTAACACGAGTTCAATTAATAACAATTAGAAGTGAAATTTTCGCCCATCGTGTTCCAATTCAATTAGCACATTGGAGAAGTGGAACGTTCTCATTAAGCCACACGTAACAGTTAACTTGTTACGTATTCGTAGATGCCTAGATCTGTCATCCTTGCGTCTATTCGGGTAACATCCATTGTAGACCCCTGGGTACGTTGCGACTATGATACTATGATACTTGACGAGCTCGATGGCGCACTGGTAAGCGCACTTGGACTGCGGTTGCTAAAGATAGGTAAGCAACGTTCAGAAGCCAGTCATAGGGTGTCAGAATAATATCATCTCGAGCTCCTCCGTGCTTCGGAATGCACGTTAAGCGTCCTACGCCTGATCTCTCTACGGTCAATCAGATTGCTGTCCCACCGAATTATGAGAGTGAGGGAATAGGGAGTGCACCTTGCGCACTCTCTTGTGCACTATAATAATACTGCGTGCCTGGCAGATCGGAAGGTTGGCCGCCATGGCCGAATACGGCCAGCCTGGTTATTAGAACAACTGACACCTTACTTCCGCAACCCTTGCAAGAAAACCAGACCACTTTTGGATCATACTCGACACCAACGGCTTAACGTGCTTTCGAAGCACGGAATTATCATTCTTATCGGACTATCAGGTGATCTTTGTCTGCAATGTCCTAGCCAAAATGGGAAAACCTTCAAAATGAAGGTGTTCCCTGCGGAATTTGAACCCACAGCCTCCGAGGTAGTAGCTACTATATCAAATTTGTGTTTCAATTAGCACATCGCAGAAGTAGAACGTATCCTCATTAGGCTACGTAAGAGCTAGATTTAAGATAACGTGTTACGCATGCGCGGTCCATTGTTCGCAGATGGCAGATAATGCGACGAAGGCTCGCGTTGCAACGCGACGTCTTATGAAAAGCATTTTTGTGCCTACAGTTTGCTGAATAAGTTGGCTGACTAGAAAGGAGTAGAGTAGAGAATTTATACTCGAAAAGGTCGCTCGTCTGGGTAGCTACCAAAATTGCTCTACACAAAGAAGGGATTTTTTGTAGAATAAACAATGTGGCTACTATTATAGAACTTAACGTACAGTGACAAATTAGTTGCAGGAATAAGAAGACATAAAGTATAGGGCTACTGCCCGAATAAACCACTCGTCTGGGAGTACCTCGATTTTAATGTAACAAATCTTAGGTGACATTCTCGAAAATGCAGGAAAAGTCAAATAAACGGTTTGATTAGAACAACCTAACCACCCGTATGGCCAGGGGTGCTGGTTCGAATCCACCCTAATGCATGATACTAGTTGACTTTGTAGACAAAGTGTTTCAAAATTTTCTCATAGGTGCGGAATAAGTAATTTAAATATTTCTCTTTGTTTTCAGGTACAACGCAATAGCACGGAGCTTCCCAAAGGATGAAGAGTAAGCAACGATGCTGGCAGCTCTCCTTTGGGTTGAACGCACTCAAATCAACAGGTAAGTTAACAAATTCAATCTAGTGAATATTAGTCATTAAGTTCAAAATTCAGCAGCAAAAGTATAACAGTATTTTTTTATAAGAGACGTGGTTATGAATTATCATCAGAGTAAGATTTTGATTACAGAGAAATTATATTATATATTTTTTTTAACAAAACACCTACATATTTAAAATATAAAAAAAAAACATACTACGACAATACTATTCATATTTGTTATATAAAAATCTGTAGTGAAAGTAGAAACCAATAAAATACATCAATAAAACTCGAACTAAATTATTTATCTTTACTCATTTATCATTAATATGTAAATGATATTATATAGATATGACATTTAGTAACAGTAATTAGAATATACCCATATTTACCCAAATCGATTATTGCAAATACGCGTGGGTTGTCATATCCATATTAGGTTATTCAATAACTCATTTGCCTCCGATAAAATGTTCTTTAGGCAACTCAATAACTCCTTGTGAAATCGCTTGATGTATCTGTTATGGTTTGCTATTGGGGTTATATAATATTGTAACTGACGCAAATATTGGTAACAAGCTACTAGAATTTCCAAATAAAACAAAAGATATATTCTTTTAAATTCATAATTTTATTTTTACCCATGGTGAATTATCTAGATTCCTGTTTTATCCCATGCGAGCATTATCGGGATGAAAAGTATCATATCACCTTAGTCAGTCTATACCCGGCCTGCATACCAAATATCAAAATCCGTTCAGATGTTACAGCGTAATTAACGGACAGACATTCAAACAAAGAAACTTTCACATTTATAATAATTAATTAACGAAAATCTTGAGACGTGCCGAAATTACGTCGCGTAATCCCAACTAATATTATAAATGCGAAAGTATCTCTGTCTGTCTGTCTGTCTGTCTGTCTGTCTGTCTGTTACGCTTTCCCGCTTAAACCTCGCAACCGATTTTGATGAAATTTGGTACAGACAATCTTTAGACCCTGAGACAGAACATAGGCTACTTTTTATTTCGAAAAAAAGAAATCCACGCGGACGGAGTCGCGGGCGGCCGCTAGTATTGTATAGAAATGAACTTCGGCCGAACTCCGGTCAGGTTTTTTCCGCTTAGTGTGTTTCTATTCTAAGATACCTACCACTTTTGAGTGGTAGGTCCCAGTATTTGTTCTGGGAGAAAATAAAAAAATATATTCAAAAACATGTGGGCATGACATATAATATAATACGTATTCAATAACCATTTACGCTAAACTGCGTATTCAATCGACTGCGTTGGCTCCGAAGCGTTCGAAACTGCAACTTTCCAAACTATTATTTTAGCAGGATAGTATCCTTCGTTGTATTCCTTGCACATTTGCGCATTGTCATACCCGCCTACGCCGTCTTGCGTATAATTTCACGATTTAGCGTCCTGCCTTACGAAATACATCTAGCCGACAACGGCGATAAATTACACACAAATTACAGTCACCATTGAAACTTGGCTCACACGTGCTTACGATATTTGCATACTTAAAGTACTCGTATACTCTTTATGTGATAGGGAGGGAAATGAACTGGGGTCACTTGATGGTAATAATCACCGCTGCCCATGAACATCAACTAATGTACAAGGGTCGTCTGTAGGTTGCTTGCCTTTAAAAACCCATACCCTCCCGAACTAAGCTCTGACTCTACTTTTCGAGGTGACGCCTGGATGAAACAGAAAAGTATCAGTTAAGTATCAGCCAATGTAATGTTCAAAGGTCTTCATCATTCAAGTCTGCGTTACCAATATAGCTTCTGGCTTCTTATCACCACGCTTGCCTATTGAGGATTGCTGAGCATAGACCTGAGCTGTGTTCAGAAAAAACCGACAGAATTTACCCGACCCGGGAATCGAACCCAGGACTTTGAGATCACGGCCCGGTACTTAAACCTCCTAGACCATCGAGAACCTCTCTGAGGTGACGCTTAAATAACAAATAATGGGAGAATATAACTACCATCTCTAAATAAAGTTTTGTTCCCACAATGTGTTGCTAAGTTTATAACGTGCTTCAATACTTTTATTGAAAATATTGTACGCATTTTATATATAGGAAATGTCGAGATGCACTCATGGGCACTAATGATAGTAGAGGGATTGAACTTAAGTGCATCTTTGTATTCTACTAAACTTTGAGTATTATTTGTTGTAGATTTTATTAAGCAAATTCACATTTATTTAACAGAGCTAAGGAAATCTGACTTACGTGCGTTTTATAATGTTTATGTCGAAATTATTATGCATGATTTATCAATATAAGTTGTATTCAATTACATGTTTTTTGTAACTGCTGTGGTACATTATTTTAATAGAAATCATACTTCATACTAAGATTGTAAATGTTAAAGCTTTTTTGTTTGGATGTTTGTCCGTCTAGCACGCTGAAACTACTTAACGAATTTTGATGAAATTTGGTACACAAGACATGGGCTGATTAAGGATAGAATATTCCATTTTATCGCGATTAAATGCTCCCATTGGCTAGATGAATATTGATAAAGCGGGCAAAGCCGCTGGTAAAAACTAGTATGTTATTTATGTTGTAGATGTAAAAAAAATACTATAAGATGTGTGTATAGCTATCGCATGGCCTTACATGCCATAAAGAACTTTTATGTTAATCCACCGACCGTCCACTGCTTTATAAATCTTGCAAAACAATGTCAACCATAGAATTGACGCACTTATTAACCTATCATTCAAAATCCGGTTAAATTATCAGTTTATCACTAAGATAATGTGACTCGTTAAATTCTGCCTTAATTATAGCAGAATTTGCATTAATTGTCTCAACTATCAAGTAACATTTCTATCTGGTTTTATTTAATGTTTGGGTCATTATAATATTATAGTCCTATCAAGTGGTATTTAAAATAATTATTCAGTTTAATTTGGCGACTTTTAATAGATTTAGGAAATTTTAGCTTTATTTTTAGTTGTAATAAAATGGTCGTGTTTAATATCGTCTATCTGATTTTTAGACTTTGACTGACGGACTGTATTTGGCCATCGAGGGGTTTGCGTTGAAAGACGGGCACGCAAATAACTTAAAACCAGGCTACTCTGTTCTTATCTTTGACTAGCGGCCGCCCGCGACTGCGTCCTCGTGGATTTCGGTTTCCTTACACATAGTTAAGTGTATAATATAACTTAAAGCCATCCTCGACGAAAGCAGTATACCAAACAAAAATATTTTTCGATTCGAGGCAGTAGTTCCTGATCTTAGCGCGTTCAATTAAACAAACAAACAAACTCTTCAGCTTTATTATAGCTATCTTAAATACCTCATTTACTATTTATCAAAGCGTTCCGACAACTCGCATTTCACAAAGCCTCAAAACACAAATGTACAGTCGACTTCGAATAAATCAGAAATTATGCGAATTTTAACCAAAGCGCCGGTGAGGTGAGTCAGCCCACCTTCGTCTGATTGAATAAAGACGGCGCAGTCCGCAGACTAGCGCCGCCATTCACTTTCTTTAATGCTGATATATTCAAGATATTTCGATCAAACAACGCTTTGTAGTTCAATTAAAGAATAAAATGCATGTTTTTTATTTTATTAATTTTAAGACATTGTTGAACAATGAACACGTTACTGCCATGATCACAAATATTGCTAACAGTAGTCGCTTTTAGCAACAATCGTGATTATGGCCATCCTTGAAAAAGAAAATTGTTCAAAGCAGATTTCAAAAGGCCAAAAATATAATACGTTAGTGCACTACAAAGCGTTGTTTGACCTAAATATCTTAAATTTGTCACAATTAAACAAACGGCGCTAGTTCGCAGACTGCGCCCTCTAAAACGCTCAAACGGCCCGGGAGCCGTATTAATGTCTATGGTACTACGTCTAGTTTATTTTCGGTTCGTTGAAGTAATTACGTGTAGCAACATGCTTTAAATTCTTAGGTTGGTAGTTGGCCTAATTGTGTTTTGTGTTTGCTTGTTCGTTTTCCGGGTGGCCGGGGAGAAATAGTCTGCTGGACAGTTGTTATTACAAGGGGTACAAGGCTTATAATTAGACAATTAGTTTTGCGTAATAATATACATGTTATTTGCCTCCTTTTCTTTTTTAAAATATTATCTATATGTCAAATTTGTAAGATTATAAGTTCATTTGTTTTGGGCCGATCCACCCAGCCTACATCTAAATAAAGTCTAGTGAACTGGTTTTTTCTTCAATTTTATAAATATTATACAATTTCTTGAGATCTAATATTGATATCTTAACAAGGTTATTTGAAAGATAAAAAATATTGAAGCAAAATTCTACCTCTTCTTTGGCTCAATTCGAATTGAAAATATCAAGAAAAATTTCCATTACATTACCACAGTTTTGTTAATATCCAATCATCGTACAGTCACGAGCAATAACTTGTATACACTCTTATGTCAAAGTAGTAAAGTTCATATTTCAATGTGTTTGTATTCATGTGCTCAAGACAGTACATTAGAAATAGTTGAACGAATAAATCGCCTTAACAGCATTCAAAACGAATAGTTTGTAGAAACTCGAGCGTCACCTCAACTTCAATCATCTTTGTTTACGGTGGAACAACATTGTCATTCTCGGAATGGGATGCTGTCGTCTGTTCAGATTTAATTAAATTAACGGCCGCGTTTATTACCGGAGTGTCTAGTTACTGGGTGTGGAAGCAAATGCACGAGTACTTATAGCCGTAGAGATTAATAAATTTGAGGTAAGTATAGTAACTTTAACTTAATTCAGACTTAATTGACCATTGCGAAAAAGGCATATTTTTGGATTTATTTTGACTCCACTGTACCACAGTTCAGAAATTATTCCGGAGCATTGTTCAATTAATAACCCCAAGTAAGAATAAAAAATAGTTTGCTCGAATCTTTTAAATGTTATTACTATGCAATATGATCAAATTAACTGCATTAAAGTATTTTAAATAAAAAAACCTTAGTTAACCTCCATAATAATACACTCTACCAATATTACAAAGCAACACTGAATCCGCGCGTCCTATATTTTATCTAAATCATAACATAACCTGCGAAGGTATAAACAACAACAAAAAAAATCAAATCGAAATCAAAGTATTCTTTATTTATGTAGGCCTCAGTGAGGCACTTATAAATCGTCAATGATATCACAGTATTATGAATCTACCACCGACTTCGGAACGCAGTCATCTACCGAGAAGAAGCGGCAAGAAACTTGATAGTTGCTCTTTTAAATCGCCAATAATTACAATATTTTTAAATACATTAATTTAATTACGTTCTCTAGCTACAAGCCGTACAGCCGTACAGTTCCTTATCCTCAGTATATAAATAAAAATTGTATAGATAGATAGAGTCCCAACTGACCAGTCGCGACACCTGATCAATCACGTATGGTAAGGTATGACGTATGTGTCAGCCATCATCTCACTCAACCATTTCAGAGAGAACATTCCTGCTACAATATCACCACCACCTCAGCGACATTTTAAAGAGCATGACTAAAACTCGTTACATATTAAATCTTCCTACCCTAAGACAATGAATCATTTCGGTATTTCAAAATCATAGCTGTTTTGTTTTGCTGCCCGTGCAACAGAGGCGACATTCAACACTGCGCATAAACACAATACTCGTAGTACATGCATTGATACGTTTAGATCATTGGCCGTAAAGGCAGTATTACGATTTTACCAGAATGTCTTCACTGTGAACTTTAATGTTTCAGTTATAGTTTAGAATTACAAGATTATACATAATGTACATATGTACCTAATATCATTGTAAAATCGACAATACTTTAAAATGATTTTAAAACCAAAGGCAAATCTTACGATTCAGTAAGGACTACAAAAAAATGATCCAATTTTTTTTTTGTTGATTTTTACTGAATATATAATATTTGTCTTCCTGCCCAAAGCATCACATAATCATTAATATGTAAACGCCCAAAATAACGTGTCAAATTGGTTTTAAAAATGTGTCCCCCTAAAGGGAATGATTGTGTCGTAAATAACTAATTAGCGACTTAAAACTTACATGGACTTTTGGCATCACATAATAAAGCCATTGGAAAATAAACCCAATCATTTTCATCCGAAAAGGTTATTTACGAAAGTTAATGAAACAAAAACGCAAGTAAATTAAAGCAACATGTGTGTACAACTTTAATAACCCATTATTTCGAAACCGTCGTTTCCATCAATTTACATATTAATAAGTGAAGATATTTTTAAAAAACAACCTGTTTTCGGTAAACGATTTTAATTCTCCAACCTTCTTCATAAATGGGTGGGTTGTATAATCAAAGTTGTATTATCCTGCAAGATTTATGCCTTTGTAATTAATAACTGGACGGCAAGATGTTATTAAATTACACCTTCTGTTTTTTTAATGATGATGCATTGGTGTTTGACGTAATTTCTTCTCGTGCCTAGCGTCATTCATATTCTCTAGTCATATATTATATCTCTCGTTATGGGTGTACTAGATAATTCCGTGCCGCAATGGCTAGGTATCAACCTATTAATGTCCCACTGCAGGGCAAAGGCCTCCATCAATTGAAATCATGTTTTCGTTACAAAGATGGGTTTTGGCTTAATCACCACGCTTGCCAAATGCGGGTTGGTGATCACAAACCCGGGCTGTGTTCAGAAAAATCAACACAAATTTTTGCCCGACCCGGGAATCGAACCCAGGACCTCCAGATCACTGCCCGGTACTTAAACCACTAGACCATCGAGGCTAATAGGTCGCACATTAATGCGGCAGCCGTTCCTGACGTCCTGGTTTCGAATCCCGGGTCGGATTGATGAAATTGTGTCTGTGTTTTCGATTTGGAATAACACAGATACAGTCCGAAGTTTGGAAGTTGGTGTTGAAGTACACCCCGTGCCTCGGAAAGCACGTTAAGCCGTTGGTCAGCGCCTGATCTCTCTAAGGTCGTGTCAGATTGCTTTCCTACCGAACTATGAGAGTGAGGGAATAGAGATTGCACCTTTGCTTGCTGAAACACTTGTGCACTATAATATGTACTTCTATAAGATTGGTGGCCGAAATCGGCTAGGATCTAGGATGGTATGTGCAAAAGAATTTCTATGTAAATCATATTGCAAAATAAACTACTTTGACTTTGACTTTGATTATTACTAGATAATTACACGTTTAAACTGAAGAGCCGCAGTTAAAATTCAATTGTGTGATTCTGATATAAAACCGAGCTTACTTCGAAACCGAACCATTAAAATATTTAAATGGGTCAATGGTTAGTATCCGCTAATCGAATCGTAGATTCAGATTTCGAGGAATCCCGCCAAGGACTAACGGTTGTGATAAATGTTGGTGCTTATTCTGAACCTATGAACTTATTATTATTTCTGTTTTATTCATTTTATTGTGTTCAAATGCTAGTATAAAATAATCAACTTGAGCGAAGCAATTTATGAAAGCCCATAAATATAAAAATGGGAATATCGATTTCCATAAACTCACAAGAAACTTTACAACCTAAAATTAAATGCAAAAATAATAAAAAATCAATAACTAACAACAATGTTGCCAGACATAATATATGTGTATAAATCACTAACATCATAATTGCGATGATAAACTGCTGGTTTCTGGACAGTGTTATTAAGTTGCCATTTTGACTGGCAACAAATAAAACGCGCCGGGATCGGCGGTAATTAACTGACTTCTGGATTAACCAATAAATCTAGATGCGCGTGATTCGCCGCCAGACGACCAACTGTTGTAGTCGAAGGGACAATTTACAACAATTATTTGTCGTAGTAACTTACACGTATATTAAACTACTGCATTTTTTTTTCAATACATATTATACATTATATCGCATGTATTACTAGAATACATTTTCAAATATAATGCATTTTTTTTCTGTCAAAATGGTATGTAAATATACCTTCCTTAATTGTTAACATATTATGTATATATTTAATATCAATTTAGTGATTTCACGATGTAACTTTAAGTTAAACGGTTATTGATTTGTTCCGTGTCAAAAACAGAACTGCATTTATGTAAAAAAATATCATGATACTTATACATTAGTACATATCCATTCGGCATTGTGCAGTCGGCAATAATAACGAGACACGAGCTGCCGTAGGTATGCTTTTAAATTAGCATTAATACTTAGAAAGTACTTGGCTGAAAACGGAACAAACTAACAGCGCAAACCTTTAGCAATTATGGTTATTAGGTGAACAATGAGTGGGTGCGGAACACTGTCCTTTGTTTCTTAACACACTCATAAAGTTCACACTAACTAGGCTTTGTAACACTTATCTCCCTCCCCTCACAATTCAATTGAATTTAGAACAATTAGTTTCATCAAAATGGAGCAGACTCAAAGCCCTTAGTTCCTATAGATAGAATGATTGCCTTTGATATCTGCCGATAGCATAAATTAGTTTTAAGAATTAACTTATAATCAATGTATCCTTTGACTTTAGTGATACATTATCATGAAATACTCAAAAAGGCCAAAAAAATCAAGTGACCAAAGAGCTTCTTAGTAAACCTTATTTTTCAAAGAATAAAATCTTTACTGTACTCGTAATAAAACCGTGAAGTATCTTAAATACCTACTGTAGATTTACATTAAAAAATAACGACGTACATTTTTCAAAACCAAAACCTGAAATATTTTATTATTTTTAATTACAATTGCTGTATCAAAATGATAATACCCAATGAATAAACGGAAATAAAGCCTTATAAAAAATCTAACATCATCTTCACCTATTCACCTATTAACATGTAGGTACTTTCAACCCAGTCCCTTTTCCTAAATCGCGACAGCTTCATAGTAATGACGCTCGATAATCGGCAACATCCTTCCCAAGTCTTTAAGGCCGTTCGAAGGCATTTTTATTCCTATGCCACTCCCCATGTTATTTTTAGAAAGAATGGAATTGCAATTGTTTTTATTTTGTTTCTTTTTTCGCCTTCCATAGTAACTGAATACGAACGAACCGGTTCGGGTTAGTTAAACTATTAACCCTTTCACAGTTCGTGGAATAGACAATTTATATGATTCTTGGGCTTTAGGTCCGTTAAATATTTTGTTCTTTAAGTGTACGTGGGATTTCTTGTGAATAACTTCTTACGTTTAGTATAAAGCGTATAAAAAGTGAATCTAAGAACCACTGCCATACGAACGTCCGACATTGATAATTAATTACATTACACATTGATTAGTTGTAAAGTGGAATGCAGACATTTGCGTGCATTGAAATCCCTATTTGTATTGGCCTGGATAACACAGTTGCAAGTCTTCTTAACAGATGGCCTACACCGCTAATCGAATGACTAACAAGCAATCTTTATGAGTTTGAGCTAAAAAGTGCTATGTTGATTACTAATTAGGACATTATTTTAAGGGAACCAAATAATATGTAATTTGGTGTTAATTAACAAACTCCCCAAAGCCTAGAACCTACTTCATATTTTTTGGCTTACAAGAAAGTAAGAAAATAATGTATATCTTAAGTACCTTTTCCTTTCCGAGAAAACCCAAGGCCCATGAAAACAGCGACGACCCAATAACCCATTCGACCTTAACATACACTTTCATACGAATAATAAGAGTAATGCCTTACACGTTAAAAACAAAAGACCATCATTATATGAAAGTGGGGCATAACTTATGTCACATCGCACCATCAACTACCTTGTTTCCTGCTTAAGCTACGTTATTAACCCTCCAACCTTCACATTTTAGTTTTTAGATCCCCCGATAGCCAGTCTTGAAGGGCCTAATCTAGTACCGTCTAATAGTACTCTTTTAATTCAAGGCTACCAAAAGTTATGTAAGAAAATAAGTATATCTTAAGTACACACTTTTCCGGACCGTTGATATATACGAGAAAGCCCAAGGCCTGAGAAAAGCAACCCAATAACCTTCACCTGCATATTATCAGTAATTACTGTACGTATAAAAAAAAGTCTAAAAATAAAACAAAAGACCATCAGATTATTGGAAGTGGGGCATTACCGATGTCATATCGCACCATCAATTACCCAGTTTCCCGTTTGACGTTTTCTCATTAACCCCATAACCTTCAGTTGTTAGGGTTATGTAGCTAAATGGCTTAAAACAAAACCCTTTTCTGGATACATCGACGTTGAGGTTGTTTTTTTTTTCATGTGTGTTTTTGTTTTATTAACATTAAATAAAATGGCACAAAAGAACATTTAAATTAATTAACAATTTATAATGCGTAAGAAGTGGAAGGAGAGTAGGGAGGCCTTTGCCCTGCAGGTGGACAGTATAGGCTATTAATATAATAATAATAATGCGAAAGCGCCACTTCCAGAGTAATCAAATTAATCCAGTGTGGATTCATTCGGTTATTTCCAAAAATACTAAACAATGTTCATACCATGTTTTTTTTTAATTTATAATTTTGTTTAAACAAGATCTAATCACATTATTTTGTAATACGTTATAAATCGTATATCCCAATTGACATTTATTTGCCGCTACTGAACCCTTCATGGGCGAGTCCGACTCTCACTTAGCTTTTAGTTTTTAGATCCCCCGATAGGCGATCGTGAGGGGCCTAATTGACCAACGTATGCATGGCGGAACGTCGCAAAGGCCGTCACTTCGATTGCCCGGTAGAGCAAGACGAGTACCGCCTGCTGCCTAAAATGTCCTTCCGTGTAAACTGGTTGCAATGCACACGGTAGGGTTAGCGATTATTATATTTATATTAAATTAAGTATATTATAAGGACTAAGATTAAATTAGGAATATTATAGGGACCTATTATGCCATGGGCCTAGAAGACTTTGGAGTTCCAAATCATTTCTTTATTTGGAGGCGTTTTTCATTAGGTTGTTATGTAAAGCAAACGATCAAGATATTTAGTTGCCTGATAGTTAATGATTACCGCAGTCTAGGGACATCATCTTACGCACATTACGCACAAAAATTGCATATTAATATGCGTCATGCCTTGTCTTTCTGTTCTTGTTTGATTAATTAATTACAGCTGAATTTCGAAGTTCAAATCTAAACATAAAGATAGATAACACACAAGTAGTAATTACTAACGAATTTAGTCACTAGATCTCGAACAGTGTGAATTTCACCTATTTGGAACCTGCTCATCAACGTTTATTTTAGGTGATAAAAATTAAGAGTAGATACCTATCAACAGTTTAGATAATTTAACTAACTCCAAGCATTTAAGGAGTTAGTTATATCTTATCACATCACGAATTTTGAAGATGGGTTTATAATTGCTAACTAAATCACCAAACTCTTACGCCAAATATAGATTAATGATCACCTGAGTCTAATATTAACTCGTCCAGCTAAGAAGATATGTGTATTGATTTGGTGTGTCTTAACAAATGAGCTGTGTGATCTATAATACTCGTACTAACAGCACTTAATACGGATTGATGGAGGGAGCTGAGAGTCGGTTACCTTCCTAACCTCTCTAGATCCTTTGAGTTATTTCTTCTATTATCACCATAAATTATTACATTGACGTAAAAACTATAATACCAAGGTTTCCTTAGCTAAAGCTAGTGTTATTATTACTAACGTGCAAACTTTAAATCTCTTCACTGAGCATAGGCCATTACCAGATGGTGGTTTCTTTGACTTTGCTTATCATTAAAAAAGCTGTAATTTATTTTTCAACCGTTGTGGAATTGTTATAAGCTTACCTCTTACTATAAAATTTTGCAAAGGATCCATAAAATTTCATAAAATTTAAGTTTTGTCTACTAATTAATATTATCTGTATTCAAATTGAATAGTTATTGTATAATGACAACCCTAAGTATAAAGATCAATGCACACAAGCGGCCGGGCGGACCATTCCGCTCGAGTTATAATTACAAAGCTTATACTAGACGCAGACTAGTTGCACAACATTACTAAGTCATCCAGCAAAAAACTGTTTCCAATTGAACGTTGGACGGTTTGTCTCCACTGTTGTTATTCTACGACATCCTTTCCATATGATTTGATTCCTCGATCCTTTGATTTATCGAGATCCTCCGTTTAGCCGTTGGTCCTGCGGCGGATCTCTGTACGGTCATGTCAGATTGCTGTCCCACACACTGAACTATGAGAGTGAGGGAATAGGTAATGCACCTGTGCTGGCGCACGCACTTGGACACTGTAATTCGAGTATATCCTGCGTACCTGGCTGATCTTAAGATCGGCCGCCATGGTTAATATTGCCATAAACTAATACAATAGTATGTATGATAAAAACTAAAGTATGAGTATGATTTGAAAACTGAATACCTCTTTTCGTGTGTGATTGATTAAGAAATAGTAAAAGAAATAGGTCACAAGTTTACGAAATACATTTAAAACAGTCACTGGTAAAATATGTGAGTGTCTATACCAACATCAGATTTACATAATCGGATCAGATAATGTCCAAATCTTTATCAAAATTAATTATTTCTACATCAGTAAAGACATACAAATTCCAACCACGTTTCTGCGTTAAATTATTCCAAATTCAAACTATCCTACACCATATTAGTTTCGATTAATTAAATTTTATCTTATCTTTAATCGGGAAAATCATTCAATAAGAGTTCGACTCGACAGGGTATAAATAAAATTGTTTGTATACCTGATCTTATCTCGTATCAATTTCAAAACGCAAATACATGGAATGTTAATTAAGAATGTCAACGTTGAACTATTTATTGTCTCAATGAGAGTGGTTGGAGACACTAGGTGTTGGTAATAACCCAGTAATGAAAGTATTAATTAAATCAGTCAAACGGTTATGGATTTATTCGATTAAATCATGTATAAGATTGTATTGTTCGTACATTGAAGTTGTGCACAATGTAACAATGAAATAGTTAGTAGATTAGATCTTTATGATAACAATTTTACTTGATAAGCAAATGTTCGTAAATGAAGCTCTTTTGATGGATTTTTGGATACCAAGCACACTTATAAAAATTCAAAGTAGGTTTGTTCTAGGTGCACTTTCTTTAGAAAAATCACCCTAGTGACACGTAGAAACTTGTGTGATGTTGTAAAAATGAGGACTCCTTTCTGTTTTGGACTTTACTAAAATCAAAACATTCAACCGACATTCACAGCTGTAAATATCTAAGTTTGTCATTTACACACCGGCAGTACCGCATAAACAGTTCACCACCGATTTACGATTCCAGCCTTAGTCCCCTTTCCGCAGATCATAAACAAGACGAAAACAGCGATGTTCTACTTTACAAAGTACCCAGTACCTCGAATAGAGGCTACAAAGTACCCACAACTGCGAATGGAGGCTACAAAGTACAAATCCAGGCAGTCCTATGGGTGGTATTGAAAGTACGGCCCCTTATGGGTCGTGTCGAGAGCTCCCGGACAGACATACGGGCTCGGTATTGACAATGCAATGGACCTTTGAAACGTACAGGCTGGCACAATGTTTAGGGAAATATTCCCTTATCGCGAGAACACATCGCACCCTCAGTGCAAAAAAGACGTAAGTCGAAAATGACGACTTTTCAGTACGGCGAAAAAACTGAACTTTTAGGTATATTTACTTTATTTTCAAACGTAGAACAATAATTCTTATATCAAAAAAAGAAGAAAAAATTGTTGCAATGCGTGTTATTTTCAAGTTAGTTCTAATGTTTATAGTTCATTTGGAATTGTAAAAATAAATTATTACGCTATTTTTCATTACGGAAATAAATAGCGGATTCTGAGTATCAAAACTTAGGCCAGTCTTTGCCAAAAAAGTCAAATGTACTTCAAAAAGTATGTGATATTAAAGCAGTTATGAACTCGTAAATACACACAATTGTGCTAGTATAAGTAAGATTACTGCCTTATTCCCTTTATTAAAATTATGTTTGAAGTGCATAAGTATCACTTACTCCATTTTTCAATTTGGGGACTAGTTAAGGTAACTGAAGTAAACAGTAATAATTACTTATTCCATTATATGTTTATGTAAAGCTAGCCGCATATTAACACATATTACTTTGAGTTATTATTTATGACTGTAAGGAAAAAAGTTGTTTTTTGTTTTTGTGTTCCCTATTTATTAATACTGGAAAAATATTATTAAAGTTTTGGTTATTATTAAAATTCGTACTATCAACAATAAAATTGCACAGTAATACTTCAAATATGTGGAGTTTCGGTGAAGATCACTACCACATGATTTTTTTTTCAATTCTTAAAAAAATAACAGATAAATTGATACGAATTATTGTAACAATTAATGAAATAGGTTTTACACGGCTTCGTACAGCAAAATATTATGTTCTATCAATAATAAAATTAAAATAACAAGCAAAACTTATTTACAAATTGAGGTACTTTACACACACCAACTTTGTTTGAGTGTACGTACGTACATATCTCTTGCCGAATCCTTCACAGAATTCCTAGTATAACATCAGGTGTATAATGTGATATGGCTGGAGTTTTTAGATGTAAGTATATTAATATATTAGACAATGATACCTAGTAGACGCCTTTGAAAGTAGCATGTAAAATTAATATTTGTAGGTGAGTTAATAACTTTCTCCAAATACACATTTTGGTTATTACTTAAGTAATTATTAATGCTAGGCATCCCGAGTGTTGGCAATACTCTTCTACTATTATTTAGCAAGAGGAGGGCGCCAGCCACCGCGCGTTTTGCCCGTTCTGAATAACATCTATGGTATATCTTTAAAAAATAGAAATAAAATTACACGTTAGTAACAGGCATACATCCCCCTAGCGTTTATCCCGTTTCTGTGCGGGGTCCCCTTTGACCATAATCCAGGATTTGGCGAGTCTGGTTATTACAGTGAAACGAATGCCGTCAGACCTTTCTAACCCTTAGAAGGAAACTAGACAGGTTGGATCATGGTTACACATTCAGATCTATCTGAACTAAAGTCAGAAACTATCGGAATGTTCAGGTGTCCTCGTGGTGTTTTCTCAAGCCTATGTCGAGCTAATGGCACAAATCCACTCATATATATTTCAAAAAATCCAAAAGGAGGAGGAAGTTGGCCCGGAGTCGAACCAAGGACCTCATGTATGTGAGGCACGGTCCTTACAAATAACACCATCGTTAGTAACAGACATTAGTTTAATAACTCTAGTCTCTAGTACTTATATAACAGGGGTTCCCCTAGTTTGAAACCAGACCATTGTTGTGACTGTCTAGCGCACTTACTTACTTACTACTTGTACCACTACTAGCCCGACATTAAAGGAAAACATCGCGAGGAAACTGCACATTGATTCTTTCAGAATGTGTAACTATGATCTTATTGTTATAGTTCGCCTTTCCGATTGCAAAGATCGGAAGACAGTCGCTTCAATGTAATGATCAGACTAGATAAACCCAGATAAATCATTGTTTATGCGGACCCTGGGCTCCCCAAGAGCAGACGAGAAAATACTAGGTGGATTAGACAGTAAACACATTGTGTCTCAATCTCTTTTTAACTTTTAAACTAAATTTACTCTCCTCTTAACTTAAAAATCATTCTCGCCCTACTGTGCTGCGTCCGATTATACATTTTCAGATCATCATCATCATCCTAGCGATTATCCCGGTCACATCCTCGGCCATTGCCTCCAAGTCCAGGGACCACCTTCCTGCTCCTTCTACTCCACTTCACACGGTCTTCGGCATCCTGTGTGGTCAGGCCATTGACACGCATGTCGTCTTTCTCGACGTCAACCCAGCATTTCCTGGCATGTCGAGACGTTTGTTTCCCATGCAACTGGGCGGTTTCCGTAAAACATGGCGCAGTTTATCAGCAATATCACGGAAATGAAGGCTACCCGGTCCTTCCGCGTCACTCCACACATCCAGCGCAGCATCTTCATCTCCGTGACTCGCAGCATCCGCTTGTTTTGCTCAAGTACAGACCCGTTTCACTGCCGTAAAAAAAGACAGGCCTAATAATGGTCCCTTTCAGCTTAACCGGCATTTTGGGGCCGCAAATGACACCAGTCACTTCACGCCATTTTGCCGAGGCTGCTGCAATGCGGCACTTGACGTCGTAATCGAAATCACCAGACGCGTGAAGTAAAGATCCCAAGTACTTAAACTAGTCCGTACGCTCAACCACGTCACCGTCTATGCATACGGATGGGGGATCTGTGTTGCAGGCCAGGTTCTCGAGTGCCACGTTCCACCTATTTGCACGTCTCACCAATCGTTCCCTGTCCGAATCCGCCAGCGCGATCTCATCAGCATACAGGAGCAGCCACGGGGGTTGCTCATGTGCGTCTATGATGCGCGTTGACAATTCATCCAATATCACGCTTAACCGGAAGGGACTAAGGACGGATCCTTGGAGGACTCTGACGGAGATGGGAAAGGGGTTGGTGTCACCAACAGCAGTCCTAACTAGAGAATCGGAATCGTGGTACATGTCTCGAATTACGTCAATATAATTTGCATGCACCCTCTTGGACCTCAGTGCCCACCTGATCATCATGCCAGGAACACAGTCGAAGGCCGTCTGCATGTCCAGGAACAGGAAATGCAGAAGCGTGTTCTTCGTTCTGTATTTCTCCATAATCATCTTTAAGGCAAAAACAGGGTCCATTGGACCAAGACCAGTTAGGACTGCTGGCAGCATACAGTGCTGACGATATCGCGCTGGCGGATTCGGACAAGGGACGATTGGTGAGACGTGCAAATAGGTGGAAGTGGCACTCGAGAACCTGGCCTGCAAAACAGATCCCCCATCCGTATGGATGGGGGATTATGCATACGCATAGACGGTGACGGACTTGTTTAAGTACTTGGGATCTTTACTTCACGCGTCTGGTGATATCGATGACGACGTCATGGCCCGCATTGCAGCAGCCTCGGCAAAATTGCGTGAGGTGACTGGTGTCATTTGCGACCCCAAAATGCAGGTTAAGCAGAAGGGGTAAGTCTATAAGACCATTGTTAGGCCTGTCCTTTTGTACGGCAGTGAAACGTGCCCTGTACTTGAGCAAAACAAGTGGATGCTGCGAGTCACGGAGATGAAGATGCTGCGCTGGATGTGTGGAGTGACCCACTCCACACATCCAGCGCGCCCCCTGCATCGACGTATTCACACTTATGTACCTGATGGCTACCCCCGCGCCGCTGTATCAAATCTTACGTCTCGGTGCAATGAAAATATTCTAGTGGAAGAAAGAAGTAATTGTTCTTATTGTGATTTATTTTAACTTCATAAGAAGTAAACAGTCATATTGCTGTTCTTATTTTTTAAGTTTATTTAAAAAAAAACGCAATAAAGTCATAATATTGGTTACTTTTTTATTTTCTACATAAAATTTTAGGGAAAAAGGTAATATTAAGTAATACGTCATATTTTTCAATGTGTTCTTTGCGTTATATCACATAAGCTATTTTTCCTTAAGAAAAAAAGTGATGGAATAAAAAGTCTCAAAACTCATTTTCTTGTATTAATTCGTCAATTTTAACAAGAAAAATATGAAAAAAATTGAGCATATGTGTCTTTGAACGTACTTTTTAAATATGATAAAATCGATGATTCGACGTAACCTCACTTACGTCTTTTTTGCACTGGGGGTGCGACATATGTATATTGGAAGGATTCAAGCGTGACCTTAAAAGTTGCAGAACTTTCTAAGGATTTAATAATATAATATAATAATAATAATATTTGTAACTTTAATAGTTCTTCTGTAATTTATTCTTCTACTTAAACTCGTCAAGTCTACGTCAAAAGATACAAATTAAAAAAAAACGTTTTATTGCACCTCAAATGTCACAGAATATAATTTACTTACTACCTATATGTACATGTCAAGGGCATAGTAATTATTATGGCTATAACGTACATAATAATATGTTATTATTATACCCGATAGTTAGTTATTGAACTACCGATAGCCCACCATACATAATTATTTATGTAGCCTATCGAATTCTAAGTCAACCATAAATTACCGCATCGCTGTGAATTACACACCAGAAACCATATGAAAGAGTAATTAATGTGTTATGTAAAATTACAAAAGCTTAAAAAAGTTGAGTTTAATAAAAGACACACGAGGGTTCACGAGTTATAAAAAATCTTCACTCAAGATAATATATTCAATAACCAAGCTCAAATGCATTACGGTTCCTGATCGTAACGACATCGATGCCACAGATACAGAATGCCGGACATGCCATTACAATGGAGTCGCGTCGAGGACGTGTGTGGAAGGGTAATTAGTCGTCACTGTAAGTAAGTAAGTAAGTAAGTACGTACATGGTCACTCGACACTAGTTAATGAGACGGTCATTGTAGATAGATACGGGTGTGTAATGTGTATAAAGTCGTAAGTAAAAGGAGTAAGGTTCAGATTTGAATGTGTTTGGACGGATACCATACGACGAGTGTTATAATGTCGCAAGGGTTGTTGTTATATTATAATTTACTCCCTAAAATCATCATTAGATGTTTAGTTTTATATGGCACTTATTTTTTTTCTAAAATTACTAAGAAAGTCAATCCTTTACATATATCATGAAATGTACAAGAAATTAATACGGGCAGTTACCCGCTAACCCACCATTCTAACCCACTGGTGGGTGGAGGGGTAACTCGAAAATTTTAGTAGTTCCCACCCACCCACCGCGTTAAGGCTGGAATTCTTTATCGATGTATTTTGTCGATAATGAAAAACAATATGTTCGATTAAATGAATTGTTTATTGAATTAAATTTTAATATTATAAACAGGAAACCAACGTGGACGAAGAAAATGGAATCTTAACATATAAACTTTTCACATAATATTAAAGCTGAAGAGTTTGTTTGTTTGTTTGTCTTAAGGCGCTAATATCAAGAACTACTGGTCCATCCGTCGAGGAAGGCTTTAAGCTATAGTATAACACTATGTGTGCGGCAATCGAAATACACGTGGACGATTTCTTAATAGTTCATTCTGATTTCGAATTCCCTGTAACTAATGCCCTCCAACGCAAACATGGCATAATGTTGCAGTTTACCTCATTTAACGAATACGATTTTAGAGGGCTGGAATTATAACGTTAACCATGATCAAACATGTATTGAGACGCTAAAGTTAAAACGTTTATTAATTTAAATATCTCACGGATTGCACGGATCGCCCTTTTCTGCAATAAAAGTTTCAATAAAAGAAAATAAATAATTTTATTGAAAATTGAAAATTATGTGACTTTTGCAAAACTATCTTATTTTTTGACCTATTAAGAAATCGTCCGCGTGTATTTCGTTTGCCGCACACATAGTGTTATACTATAGCTTAAAGCCTTCCTTGACGGATGGACTACCCAACACAAAATATTTTTTCAATTGAAACCAGTAGTTCTTAGTATAAGCGCCTTAAGACAAACAAACAAACAAACTCTTCAGCTTTAATATTATGTGAAAAGTTTATATGTTAAGATTCCATTTTCTTCCACGTTGGTTTCCTGTTTATAATATTAAAATTTAATTCAATAAACAATTCATTTAATCGAACATATTGTTTTTCATTATCGACAAAATACATCGATAAAGAATTCCAGCCTTAACGCGGTGGGTGGGTGGGAACTACTAAAATTTTCGAGTTACCCCTCCACCCACCAGTGGGTTAGAATGGTGGGTTAGCGGGTAACTGCCCATTAATACAAGTTAAACTCATACGACATATTTAAACCGCTTTTTGCTTCTTTTATAATTTCCTGAACATTTTCTATTTAGTGAATTAAGTCAAATCAAATTATAAGGTCCCAGTTACTTAATAACAATTTATCGTGAAGCAGTGCTCATGCTGGAACACTTACGGCTCTATTTATCTAAAGCTCTTGAATTCCAATAAAGATCAAATATGCAGCTAAGTCTTTAACCAAAGCAATACTACGAATGCTGTTAATGAAAAGTTACTACCGATTCTCTCAGGAAACATACCAATAACTTAAAATTAATGACTCACACTATTAACGGGTACACCTCCGACCACCATTGAATATGGATATTTGAATCTAGTAGCACCTGCATAGTCGTAGATATAGAATAGTAAAGTAAAGTAAAGTATCAGCCTATTAGTGACCCACTGGAGAGCAAAAGCCTCCATCATCTGAAATTAACAATGTTTTCGTTACAAAGATGGGTTGTGTCTGAATCACCATGCTTGCCAAATGCGGATTGGTAATCACAAACCCGTGCTGTGTTGGGAAAAATCAACACATCATAAAATTTTACCCTACCCAGGAATCGAACCTAGGACCTCGAGGCCACGGCCCGGTACTTAAACCACTACCAGGCGATACCAATAACTTGAAGTTTATGACTCGCGCTTTTAACGGGTACAGCGGTACAGTCCTGAGCGCTAACATGTACACAAACACATTCAAATAAGACCTTTACTGCTTTGACATAAAAGCCGAGATTCATGAGAGCTCATGACTGTACGTACACCTCCGACCACCGCCATTGAATATGGATATTTGAATCTAGTAGCACCTGCATAGTCGTAGATATAAAATGCTAATGAAAAAACAACGTGAGTCACATGCAAACTGCACTAATTCCCAGACCACACAATGTGGTTTCACAATGTTCCGAGATTCGAATCGATTGATTGTTATCGATGATTTTGATTATGTCCGAATGATTACAGTGTTTCGATCAGATGGAGTTCGGTTATTGTGATATGGACGTCCGGTGTTCTGAAGACCTTGTTCGTTTTACAAACACCACTGGTCTCGGTTACTTAAGTAGTTGACTGTTTCTGTAGAGGTGGAGAATAAATGGAAATTGTGTCTAATCACATATATCCCAGTTCCTACTTTCAATCGATCTTACGTTCATCTTGCATTGGCAAATTTCAGAATATGACATTGAAAAAACTAATTCAATTCAATTTTACTGATCAATAAAAAAATGTTTTTTTTAATTTTATGGTTAAGTTTTGTATAGATTTTTAACAATTCATATTGCCAAAAAAAAACTTACATTTATCAAAAATCGGCTAACCATGAACCCCAAGCTTCCAAAAGTTCAGATCACTCAAACAGTTTCCACACCAAATGGCATACCACGTGATGGAACCGCAATCATTATTTACAATTACTTTCTTATCTCCGATTATTTCATTCGTGCTCAACTGTTGTTACAACTATCGCCATCCAGTTAGACCGGTCGAGACAATACCAAGGTGGTTTTAGACCATCTTACATAATTTGTTTTCTACTGCCTTAAGTTTACTGACAGCTTAAGCAATAATAGTGTTAGTGATCACTCCACCCATGTCGTAAGAAGTACAATAGCCGAGATATTTATCGTCCAGACTATTTCCAGGTTTATGTATCTGAAACAGCGATAAAATAGACAATAAATCACATAACGCTTCCAATTTATTTATTGGAGTATCGTTTTCATTGAATATTTCATTCGTTTCACTTCTAAGCTGTAAAATACAAGATCACTATTTCTTTAACAATGGCATGATTAAGTTTGTTTAATCAAGACCCGTTATGTCACGTAATATTACGTGATGAATAAGTATTGGATTATAGGAAATACCAATTTGGACCAAAAAAGGTGCAAAGTAAAAAATCAGCCTATTATTCCCACTGCAGGGCAAAGGCCTCTATCATTCGAATGTTTTCATTACAAAGATATACATATACCATGCTTGCCAAATGCTGTGATCACAAACCCGGACTGTATTCGGAAAAATCAACACAAATGTTTCCCGACCTGGAAATTGAACCCTAGACCTCGAGAACACGACTCGGTACTTAAACCACTAGACCATAGAAGCCTTGGTGAAAAGGTGAAAAGGCTTTTTAGATGACCTCAAAGGCGTGAATTTAGGATGATCACATTAAGGCAGAACAACCGATGATTTATTAATTTCACTCTTTTTCCGACTTCCATCACTCACAATAAAGTCAACTCCGGTCAAGCTTGAATAGATAAGGACCTTATAAATATATGAATGATGGTAAATTATAGTTTAGTTAACATCACGTGCCGTTAGCATAAAGTCGATCCAGCCGAATGTATGGTCAGAGAAATATTTTATATTGTAATTAAATACAATATTTTTTATTTTTATAACCTATGTCATGAATAATAGGCAACAAGAGACGAACTTCTTAGCTATCCATGGATTCTCCGTGCGGGTGCCGGGTCCATCGCGTGGAACAGAGAGGAATGTCAGTCGGTGCCTGGGACTTGCGACCCAGCGTGTAGGTTTAAGGGGCCCCTTTATAGTATACTAACGATCACCTTCACCGATGACATTCCTCTCCCTTCCCAACCATATTTGGTATGAGCCGAGTAAAGCGGCTTTAGTTGCTCTTTCCAGTAACGAGCTAATATTAGATCTTGGTAATCCTAAGTCCTTCAGTAGGTTGTAGAGAGATTTCGCTGGTATACCTCTCGCACCCACTTCCACAGCATACAACCGTGCTATATAACCATTTTTAGTCATCTCGTTGGTTAGGTCATAATACTTATTTGTTTTAAATGCGTGATCTTTGGGAATGTTTGTCTCCCATGGAACAGTAAGTTCCACCAACAGTACGCGCTTAAGTTTTCTAGAATAAACGAAAAGATCTGGTCTAGACGACGATAACACAATGTCTTCTGGAATAGTGTAGCGCTTTTCATACGTGTCCATCATGATCTTCCAATCTGGAGCTGCACTAACGATGGAGTAAGGTTTGACTTTGGACTTCTTGGTAGATCCTTCCTTGACGAAGTTGATGTTCTTTGTATTCGTCGTCAAACCTTTTGCTGCTCTTGCTATTGAAAGGCTCACCGCTTCACGTATGATCTGCAACACTCCGTCATGGCGGCGAGAGTAGTGACCTCTGTCTAGGAGTACTCTGCATCCCACCAACAAATGCCTCGCGGTACCTACGGCCTCGCCACAGAGTAAACATGTTTTGTCTACTGCCATTCCCCACCTCACAAGGTTGCTCTGATCGGGTAGGGTCAACTGAAAGGCATTCAGATAGAATTTAAGCAACGCCGGAGACCAATCGTACAGTATCGACCGCCACTTCAATGCTAAAGGGATACAAAACTCACCAAGGGACACCCACTCGTTTTGCATTTCAAGATTAAGCGCATGTACTCTATACTCGTTATCTTCATCCATTCGCAGAAAAGACTTAATGATGTTCCGGTCATCCTCTCTTCCTCGACTTCCTAATCCTACCCTGTTTGTTTGCGCTCCCACCATAAACTGCTTATGGAACCGTAACCTTGACTCTAACTCACTCATATTCTTATCTTTTGGGAGTGTTGCCACTGCGTTGTCTTTAGATTTACCCAGAATGTGCATCTTGGTAACTCTAAGATGTTTGTAAAGCTCCGATGGCTTGTTTAGGTTCATCCCAAAACTATTTTTGCCCCTAAATAGTGTAGAGGGGTCTGCCGAGTGGGCTAATCCAGTCCAAGACTTCAACGATTTCACAACAACGGCGTCCAGTCGCGATAAAAGGGTTTTGCCGAAGTCGTATACGAGGAAAGGCCAAGACAAGCGCGAGGACAGGTAGTTGTTGTAGATCCATAGCTTCTTAATGTTCCCTATGGGCTGGTTCTCAACCCTACTAATGGAATCAATGAAATCCTCAACAATACCATCCAAAGATGGTGTGCGGCCTCTATAGTCTATCTTCCTGCCTAGAAATTTGAACGGGAGCGCTTCAGAAATTGTGGCAACATTCTGACCGCCAATCGTGAGTCCAGGGTCATAAGATGTAAATTTCGTATCTCGTCTACCCAGACATAAGCAATAGCATTTACTTGGTTTCACCTTCATGCCATCAGTCCAAGCACAGAACTCATCCACCTTTTTCAATAACACTTGACACTGCTTTGGGTTTCGGGTCAAGATTGCGAGATCATCAGCAAAGGCTAGGATTGATTCTGTGTACTGATTATTTATTTTAAACCGATAACCCCATTTCTTCTCCTGAAAAATCAAAGTGTCAATTAAAATATTTATAACTACATTAAATACTAAAGGGGATAAACAGCATCCCTGAAAAAGACCAATATTATAATTTAGAGGTTTTGTGTATCCATCTTTACAGCTAATTACAAAAGATAAATTAGAATAATATGACTTAATTAAATCTAAAACCAAAGGGGGGAAGTTATACCATTCTAACGCGAAAAACATCAGCTCGTGCTGAACTGAGCCAAATGCATTCTCTAGGTCAATCCAGCACACCGCTATTTGTCTTTCGTGTCTCCTGGCATCCTTCAAACTTTCCGCCAACAATGTGTTATGTTCTAAGCAACCAGAAACTCCTGGTAAAAACCCCTTCTGGTGCTTTGGCGTAAAGTATTCGTTGCTTAACATAAATTTTGACATTCTATCTTGCAAGATCGAGAAAAATATTTTCGATATCGTGTTTGTAAGAGCTATCGGTCTAACGTCTTTTGGATCAGTGACTGTCTCCTTTTTAGGAATGAGCACGAAAACAGCTTTACCAAATACTTCCGGAATCTGCTTTTTCGACCAAATCTTACCAAATATATTTAAAAGATGTCTACACACGGATGGGCACTTTTTATATACAATGTAAGGAATACCATCGGGCCCCGGAGATGAACTTGATGCTTTCCTTCTTATCTGTCGGTCTAGTTCTTCTATGGTAGGAGCCGTACCCTGAAACTCCGACACAGGATTGCAAGGTCTCTTAGAGCTCGGGTCATTGTAAATCTTCTGTTGCTTCGGCACTTCATATGTGCACCTAAAATGGTCATATATTTGTTCATCTGTCAGTTGCAGTCTTCCGGGCGGTTGTTTAAAGATATTTTTGGAGTACAAGAATGGGTTTTTATCGAAGTCAACTTCATGCCTTGCTCTCATAAGGTTCGCCTGGTTTCTAGTCATTTGTAAAGAGACTCCTTGAATCAATTTCAAGATAGATCTGAGTGCTCTTGACAATTGGTGACTGAGGTGGTTATCTCCCATGGACTTCGCTACACGAAGTTGCTTGACCAATTCCCTTTTCTTCCTCCGCATTTTTGCCTTAAACATATTCTCTCTTTGTTTATGAGCATGCCTATTAGGCGGTGGATAATGCTCACTGAAGTATGAGTGTATCTTATCCTGCATTGTTTCAACTTGGGTATTTAAATCCGCGTTGGTACCTGGATATTCTAACAGCACTGCCAAGTTGTCACTATGGTATTTCCAAGTAGATGTTTTTAAACTGGGGATGCTAAGACGTGCCCGGATGTTTATAGGCTCCTGGTAACTAACCCATGAAGGCCCACCATGAGATATGTGAGGGTCAACTCTATCCGTAGTGGAAGCTGAAGAGTTTATACTTACCGACGACCGTCGTTCTTCAACACCATCATGCGTTTTCAAATGCTTGAGGTACCAGGCTCGTCTCTTGTAGATTTTCCCGCACACAGGGCAATTCAAGTCCGTATTCTCGCCATGGTTGTCATCTAAATCCTCCGGTGGACAGTTCTTCCGCCCCCCCTCTCGGACTGTCCCAGGGGTATTTTTCTTGTGTGGACTTTTAGCGAATAAGTTCCTGGGTTAGGCTTGCTAGGCCATGACCCTCGACTGTCTTTCCAGTAGTCAGTTGTCTTCCCAACTGCCATCTGTCTTTCCAGAGTCATCTGACTTTCCAGCGTCATCCCGTCTCTCCGGGCTGTCAAATGTTATGAGACGAACTTCTTAGCTATCCATGGATTCTCCGTGCGGGTGCCGGGTCCATCGCGTGGAACAGAGAGGAATGTCAGTCAATAAATTGAATAATATTTTTTGGATCAATTGAGATCTTGAAGCATATAGTTTTATCCCATAACGTACAAAATTTGAAAAATATGAACAGTTTGAATCAGCAATCATCATGTAAGGCGTTTTCCGCTACGCTACCCATATCAATTGTATAAATAATTAATTAAAGGACCTAAGGGTAGCATATACATAGTAATGGTAACCCTATTTGTTACACTTTGTATATTTATATGCAGTTTCTTGATCTTAGCGAAAGGTACACTTAAAGACTAATCTTGATAATAATTTTGGGTGACCCTAATTTTACAATGATGGCAGAACATATTAATTGTGCTTTCTTTAATATACAAAGATGTTCATTGTACTTTCAAGAGTGTTTTTTTTTCTGCGAAAACCCTTTTATCTGCCTGTGATTTGCCTAAAAAAGACAAACTTATCCTAATTGCAAGTGCGTTCTCCTAATACCTCTGCCGACGCTACAGTTTATTTGTTTATTTCGTTGCCCAATTGTTGCAAACACCGAATGGATGGTAACAAACGTACTGTGAATGTGATCCGGGCTTCCATTAATCAAAGAAACTGGGACAGATGCTTCTGTACAAACATCACTTGAACATCCATCAATGTCGATATGAATTAAGTTTAACTAACTTGGAGGAATTAGCTGATTGTAGTCGCGTTACAGCGAAACGGAGAAGAATTTGATCAATCAAATTATGTTAAAAAATAGAGATAACGTCTGATTTATAACTGTTTATTTGACGTGTGATGTATTAGGAATTGATTCGCCTTACGTAACGTAAGTACGGGCACTTTAGAAGCACGGTGCTTTTTTGATCAATAGCACAAGAACAAATAACTGCTTTGAAAAAGAATTCGAATCACAATTTAATTGGCTTTTGTAGTGAAAACTTAAGTCGCGCTACCTAAGAAAAGGGTCAAACAAAAATAAACGTGCCATTTTATTTATCACCACCAGAACTGACACCTTACAAAAAATTAAAGAACACTTTTTAAAATGATCTAGAGTAGGTACATTTCAGGGTAAATAATTTTCACAGCTCTCGAAATGGACGAGTGATAGAAACTGCTCAAGTCATGCAATTAGCTTAAGTGGTTTCAGATTTGCGTTAATCTGTGAATTTGAATGATCTGTTCAATTAAGGGCACTTCTTTTTAATTGCGTCTTTTAGTAAATCCCTGGCACCTTTTTTATTTAAACGGTCAATGAGTTTTATTCATTTTACTCCATTTATACTTTTTTGGTCTGCCCATTATCGTAGGTTGCATTAAAATATCTAATTTCTATTCACTTTCGTTAAAAAACAGAAGTGACAAAATATCTTATTCGCATGAAATTATATGCAATTGCAGTGATACCACGGCTCATTTAAAAAACGTCCTCCAAAATTCTGTAAAGCATCCCATTATTGGTATCCCAAAGAATCCCTTTAGCAATTATGTTGTATTGAAATAAAAGAAGCTTGGGAACAGATAGAAGTACTTAAATACTTTTATCAACATCCATGACTCCAGTACAAAAATGCTGATGTCCATCAAACATTTTCCCCTAGCGGGATTCGAAACCGCGACCATTGGTTTACTAGCCAGGATCCCTGACCACTAGACCAACGGGCCCGTAAAATTCTTACCTTTCTTATTAGTCTTGTGGATAAATTATGCACATGTTACCAAACAACAGGAGTGTGATAAGACATCCAGTGGAGTAAGTAAACAAATTATTTTCTCTTAAGTTGGTAAGGAACTATTTATGCCGACTCAAACGAATCAGGGTATCACCAATAAGGTCCATAACCATTCCTCGGATGAATAGGACCCGGATTAAGGTTTTCGTTCGAGTGGCAATCCAAATACGAGGGCACAATAAACATTTGTCTTACACCCAAAAGGACAAGGCACTGTTGAATGCCCTAGTGGGTAATTATAATACAAGTCTGGTCTCCTCGCGCTTTCGTTTTAAGGTTATGAATAAAATTATTTCCTTGAATTCTTCGCTGAAAATCTTTTATGTCAAAACGTTTCTGAAGGATGTAACGCAAGGCAGATTCCTTTTAGATAGTTATCGAAAACACGAGTACAATGCTTACACTGTGTACTGTCATTTGGTAGTGTATCTTCTTTATGTATTAAAACTAGACGTCTATCCATCCTCCTCCTCAACGTTGAGTCGTATTTCTTAAGAGTGATCGTTCCTCAGCATTGCTCGTTTTCGGACGAACTTCCTCCATCCACTCATGTCTTCGGCTGTATGTTGGGCATTGTGTAAAATAGAGTCGAAAGAAAGAAAAAGAAAGAAAGAAAGAAGTATTCAAATGTAAAGTAACAGACATTTATTGAATGTTTTTATCTTTCATTAATTTAGGAATTATTGTACATATTAGAGAAAAAGACTAGCCATTATTTAATGTTCACTGTCTATTACTCTATTAAATTCAGTTGGTCACTCCTACCACCCAGAAGCTAGATTACTAAATAAATATTGTGTAGTGAATTTACTGTTGAATTTAACTATTACGGTTGCACATATTATTGGTTTAGTTAATAAAACAGACCAACTAATCGCCGTTAAATAACAAATACATGA
The DNA here is from genome assembly GCA_958496325.1 of Nomophila noctuella. NCBI lineage: Eukaryota > Metazoa > Arthropoda > Insecta > Lepidoptera > Crambidae > Nomophila > Nomophila noctuella. Next base: position 10,774,003 of record OY292490.1, on the reverse strand, counting down.
TAAAAGTCAATCTATAAGTTCATTCCGTACATTTGTTTACAACCGAAGGGTTTAATTAAACAAACAGTAAGTACTAGTTTGCTTTAACTCATAGTTTCGTAAGTATCGTAAAGTTTAAGGCTAATAATAGTTTTATCATCAATGTTGATAACAATTTTATTGTGCCATTGGTCAACCACTTTAATTACTGGCCGTAATAATGTAACAAATAAATTGATGAAGGCTTTCATTAATTCAACATTTATATATTTTTGTTTGCTGTTTTTGTGATAAAGTTTTTTTTTAAAGTGTTTAATAATAATTGTACGTCAAGCTTATCATATATATAAAAGCTTTTGCCATCATTCGTTGCTTTTGTATTTTAAGTTGCATCTCTATCTAGTATGCAGAATAGATTGCATAAGTTTTTTAGAAGGAACAAAAAACGACTTAATACACATACGAGTACTCTTTTCAATAGAGCGTACGAACGCAAACCATAATTTCACCATCGGTTTCGCCCGAAGCTGTTTCGTCAACGTCCACGTAATGTTTTCCAACGGCCATTAGTTCCCATTCCGTGATCAGTATGACGTGACCCGATACGAAAGCTGCGTATAGTGGTCATTCTTCATCCAGCAAATTATCTTCCGAGGAAACCTAGCACCATCACGCTTGCCCCGAGCGGTACGGACATGCATACATTACAGTTACTGTAATAACTCATACTGTGTCGCGAAGGTACTGAATATTCATGGGGTTTTTAATAAATGTGCCTTGGTTCTCCGAAACGGAATAGATCGTAGCGATCTGGATAAAGATTTATTAATCTTTCATCTGTAACTTAAGGGCCACGCTCTAGTCTGTTTAGTTTCCATTACTCTATTTCCCATACTAGATCATTAGGCCAGCTCCTTGACTTGTTAAAAAAATCTCGTTTATTACGTCAACGTCTACGTAATGTTTTCCAACGGCCATTAGTTCCCATTCCGTGATCAGTATGACGTGACCCGATACGAAAGCTGCGTATAGTGGTCATTCTTCATCCAGCAAATTATCTTCCGAGGAAACCTAGCACCATCACGCTTGCCCCGAGCGTCACAGACATGCATACATTACGGTTACTGTAATAACTCATACTGTGTCGGGAAGGGACTGAATATTCATAGGGGTTTTTAATAAATGTGCCTTGGTTCTCCGAAAAGGAAAGGTTCGCAGTGATCTGCGCTGGTAAAGATTTACAGTCCACGCTCTTGTCTGTTTTGTTTCTATTCCTCTATATCCCATACTAAATCATTAGGCCAGCTCCTTGACTTCTTAAAAAAATCTCGTTTATTACGTCAACGTCTACGTAATGTTTTCCAATGGCCATTAGTTCCCATTCCGTGATCAGTATGACGTGACCCGATACGAAGGCTGCGTATAGTGGTCATTCTTCATCCAGCAAATTATCTTCCGAGGAAACCTAGCACCATCACGCTTGCCCCGAGCGTCTCGGACATGCATACATTACAGTTACTGTAATAACTCATACTGTGTCGCGAGGGGACTGAATATTCATAGAGTTTTTAATAAATGTGCCTTGGTTCTCCGAAACGGAATAGATCGCAAGATCTGCGCTGATAAAGATTTATTAATATTTCATCTTTTACTTACCGTCCACGCACTAGTCTAGTTTCCATTCCTCTTTATCAAAAACTAAATGCTTAGGCCAGCTCCTTGACTTCTCTATCCTCTTTTTCATACTTCCCTTCTTTTATGGAAAACTTCCCTATCTTCGCGAAGGGACTGAATATTCATAGGGTTTTTAATATATGTTCTTCTTACTATGCTCATAGTGCCTCGGAAGATAAAGAGATCTGCGCTGATAAGGATTGTTAAAATCTGACACGAAATAAAACATATAAATGTTTTCCTCATTTTGTGAACTTGCAGGATTTTATTAGTAGAATCATATCGAAGGCACTTGCAAAGACCTGATTCATGAAGTATGAACATTTTATTTATACTTAGAATAAATAAAGGTATTTCCATTAAAAATTACAGTTACTATTCACTACTATGAATTCCAATGGACGATAACGTACCCATGCGTCGATAAAATCAAACCAAACGTTAACTCAGCAAAAACACGCGACCCGCACATCCGATGCTTGCGCCTAGATCCTGATGACCAGTTCTCTCACGCAATCAAACCAAAACAGCATCCGCATAACAAGATGCAACATGAATAAAACGGCCCACATCATTAGTTCCTAGTGCCTTTTATGATCGTTTTAAAATTCTATATTTCCCGTCACGACCATACGCACAAGTATAGTAAATAACGCCTAATTGAGCTTCATATTTGCTAATAGTTTCGATGGATTTGCTATTCGAGACACGCACCTAACAATGCGCTCGCGGAGAGATAAGTGCCCGATATATGTCCGCTCTGCTCCGTCGCTACGCACTCCGAATGATAACTGTACCCTTTACAAGATGCCATAAATTTTTCCCATAGAACATGGGTTTTCATTAAACTGCGGCATTATACTATGCGGTCTCACTAAAGGAGAACAGTCTTCCGACAACCTTGTTTAGGTATGTTTACTTTTCAATTTCCAGAGTATTGGCAGTCACGAATTCACATCAAAGTTAGATTGGATCTATATTTGTTGGAAAGGTAAATAGACGGTATTGTGCAAAAAAGAGATATCGTGCCGTGGAAAATCCTCTTCCCAGATCGGATCGAAAATCGGCCTCTTTCATCTTATTATTGGAGGGGTTATTAGGTTGAAATATTTATCGGAACTCGGTGCAAACATCTTGTAGCGCCGTTGAAGTGGAAGAAGGATAAAGTATTTCCAAACATTTTTACCACGTAATTTTGAATATTTTAGCATTCAAAATTGGGACTTATCTATACTTCGTATGATCTTTTGATGAATTCACATGTATGTGGGCAACAAATTCCACTTTAACATTTTTGGCGTGTAAAGTTCCTCCGTAGTTTGCGTTCAGCCATATTTTTAGAGCGAATTTCAACGACACTCCTGTCGACTCGCGAACAAAAAACAGCTGCATTCCATGAAAAGGATGCAGGGTCTTTTATTTTCAATCTGCATATTAGTCTCGCTCTAGAGACTAAGAGTTTACGTAGGTATAAGGGACGGCTAAAAAATACGAGTAAAAATAGATTTAAATCGCTCGATGTGCCTTCGTCATACTTCTATCCATTCAGTAATTAGCACTAAAATTTAAAGTGACGGTCGCTTGTTATCGCAGAAATAGCAAGTAAACAACTAACGTTAAGTCCATAAATATAATGCTATGCTGTAGTGGTCAAGAAGTTGACTATTAGACCAAGAGGTCACGGGTTCGACCCCCGCACAGTTTGTCCTGGTCTTGGTGTTATATGTATGTATCTATTGAAGTATATTTGTAATACCACTTTTGATTCTGATATCAGTTACACAAGTGCTAAAGCTACTTAACACGGAGTTAGATCAATGTATGTGATGTCCAGAAATATTAATCATTTATATATTATTGATTTATTTCTAAGGTTTTAAATCTATCTTATCAGCTTCCAAAATATTGAAATGTTTCGGCAAGACGCAATTTACGAGTTCGGGTCGCGCCATCTCCGAAAGAAATTCGCAGAATCATTACTTAAGATATATGTATATTGCTTTTGCTACTCTCCAAATTGTTCCTGAGATAGGGTTAGCACTATTTACACATTTTGACTAAATTATGTGATGTGATAAATGTCGAGATTCTGTGCAGTATTGTATTTATCTACCCTGGCCTATTTCAGAAACATAATCTCAACAGCATGCAACGCCCAATTTACAAAACTGTAGTTTCTAAAATCCTTTTGAACGACAAAGAAGTATTGTGTTCATTTTACTTAGACTTGCCCTATTTATTACAAAAACGGGCTCCAAATCTTTAGATTGACACATAAATATTATAGCGCTATCTAACTCCAACACTAATCAACGCTAGAACAATACTTGCAGTACTCATAATGCATTTATGCACAATGCACATAGACGTAACTTTAACGCTATTTAACCGACTTCAAAAAAGGAGGAGGTTCTCAATTCGTCTGTATGTATAATATTTTTTTTTTTTATGTATGTTCATCGATAATTTCGTCAAATATGGACGGATTTCAAAAATTTTTTTTTTGTTGGATAGAGTTCAGTTCTGAGGTGGTCCCATTTTCACCAGTCCAGGATCTGATCATGGAATCCAGGAGAAATCGAGGGCAACCACCGAAAATTGTATGCTCGTATGGTGTTTTTGTTACGTAATCATGTTTTACTCAGGTATATGCTTCAGGGTGTCAACATTTGATGCTGCTGTCCTGATGATGATGCTACAGTCCTCCTTAGCGGTTAGGAGTTGGAAGGCAGAACTGCAATTGGTCGATGGAAACTATTTAGTAGTATGTAGGGCTTAAATGTTGCTTGTGAGGTATGCTTGAATCAACATCTGATGCTACTGTGCTGATGATGAAGCTACAGTACTCCTTAACGGTTAGGAGTTGGAAGGCAGAACTGCAATTGGTCGATCGAATGTATGTGGGGCTAACGTGATACTTATGTATATTACATCCAGACCCATGGCGAGAAATCTCGCCGAGAAGTCTCGCTGGGCCTTCTCGCGAGAACAAGTAATTTATCCACACTCTCATTTACTTTTAACAACAACTAAGTTCCTATTAATAATTAAGTTCACGACGCTTTAACACAACTAATAAAAAAATCATGAAATAAACTGACTTTTTTTTAAAAAAATTAAACCGACTTCAAAAAAATGGTGAACACAAAAATAAACTAAAAATTAAAAAATAATTCCTAATATCTATTACCTAATACTATAATTTTCCTAAACTATGTCAAAGTAATCTTAAACAAACTAACTGAAGTCGGTGCCTGCCCAAAAAAGCAGAAGAGAAAAAGCACCGACTTCAGTTAGTTTGTTTAAGATTACTTTGACATAGTTTAGGAAAATTATAGTATTAGGTAATAGATATTAGGAATTATTTTTTAATTTTTAGTTTATTTTTGTGTTCACCATTTTTTTGAAGTCGGTTTAATTTTTTTATGTTCTGAACCGTTTTCCAACTACCCACTTTCAAACCAATAAAGAAAAACAACTGAAGCATGATAGTGCAACTCAATTATTCTGTACCTTTGTAATTGCACTTCAGTATAAATTAAACCAGTGGCAGGAGAGTTACACAGTGGCAAAGCACATTTCGCTGTGAAATAAAGTTCCCAGCCTATTTTTATTATTCTTTATTGCAACATTGTTAAACGCAGTAACCCTATCGCAAGTATCGTCGCGTCGCTTATGATAATTTATTCGCATTTCAATGGGATGCCTGTAAAATAGTATTATCATGTCTTTTATTTGTGTTCGTACTTACCTAGCCTCGTAACGGCTGTCCCATGTTTTTAAGTCTAGTTATTACCGATGGCTTAAACCGTTCTTATGACAACCTTTTCCATAACACTCGTTTAAAATCGGAGTTTATTGTTGTGGAAAATTTTGTGTCACGTTAACAACGGTTAACTAAATTGAAAACGCTTTGTGGACAAAAGATAGGAATGTTGCGTCAACGATCGGTTGAACGGATAAGCTTTAGTTGATGTTTTCGTTAATTAAATAGCAGTAACTGAATGGTTTGGGAGGCAATAGTTATCATGATATCGGGTAGCATGTGAGGTCTCGGGATTGACCTTGACTTCGATAAAAATATTTAAGTATTTTTCTGTATGCAATGCCCAATAACAGTCTGGAGCCTGATAGTAGGTGGTTAGAATTTACACTCTGGTACATATGTACTGCTGGAAACATCTCGTTTATGTACATATAATGTCCTGTGTAACTAGCGAGTATCTTGTTTATTGATGACAACACATACATAGATTAAAAAACTCCAACTATGCTTTTCTTTGAATTGTTACGAGTGACTTTGCTCCCGTGGATTTCGGTTTCCGCATACATAAATTATAGCGTTATATTATAGCATTAAACCTACCTCAACAAATGGACTCAACACAAAAATTAATTTTCAATTCGAACCAGCATTTCCTGAGATTAGCGCGTTTAAACAAACAAATAAACTGTTCCGCTTTGTAATATTAGTATAGATAGTACTGCGGTCACCAGCTCGTCCACTAAGCGTGGTGGTGACTATAAACATGTACCATCAATAGGGTGAAGCCTTTTTAGGGTTCCGAAGCCAAATGGCAAAAACGGAACCCTTATAGTTTCGTCATGTCTGTCTGTCTGTCTGTCTGTCTGTCCTGGTTCGTTCTCCGCCGTTTCTGAACCGATTGCCACGAAAATTGGTGGAGAGATGTATAGTGATAATTCAAGAATTGGTTTTTAAAATTATCGAAAAATAATCATTTTTTACCCCCCCTCCCATACAGCGAAAAGTTAATTCTAAAAAAAAATTCGACTTAACCCATCGTGTAGGGTATCGTTAAACAGGTATTTTTAAATACAATAAAACTCGCCTTGAAACCATGTGGATCAAACACCCCAGTCTCGAGATATATTAATACAAAGTTAAAATTAGAGCGTCCCCCCCCCTTAACTTTTGAAATACTATTACAATAATTCTGAAAAAAATGTCCTGTATACCTCCAAGTAAGTACTTTCAACGAAAACTATAGCGAACTCTGTATCATACATAGTTATTTTTATACAACTCGACCAACTTATGACGTGCAGTTGCCCTTACTAAATGGTGTCTTAAACGGTCGGGCCATCTTTTAGCTACGGAACCCTTTCATTGGCGTGTCCGACACGCTCTTGGCCGGTTTTTTTTTTTTATTGTGAAAGAAAATGCGTTACGCATGTCCCGCCGCATAGGTGAATTTGGCGGGGGTCTGTGGGACTATCTACTTCCATTCAAGACGATAGACTAACCACTAAAAACTTCCACTACTTCCTCTCTCGAAGCCATATTGGCCATTGGGGGACCAGGGTTTTATTCTCCCCATTGGGCCGCGGCGACTTGCTTGAAGAACCAAGCCCATCACAGCTAAAGGGTGACCGAGGAAGTGTGGTCACCCTCTTAAGTCATTTGGGACCGTGCAAAATAAGCGGTAGCTCACCTACCACTGCTCATTTGGCCCCGTTTAAAGGGGGATGAGGTGCGCAGCTTCATTGATGATGGCGATATACAATGGACAGCTTGTTCGTTTGTTTGAACGCGCTAATCTCAGGAAATACAGGTCCGATTTGAAAACATCAGTGTGTTCGATAGTCCATTTGACGAGCAAGGCTTTCCTCTACAGCATATGTAAATCTATATAATATGTGTGCGGAAACTGAAAACCAAGTGAACTGACTGAAAACCAATATTTTGTTTGTTCATAAAATACAGTTTAAGAACTGTGTCTAGGATAGGTAACCTACAAAAACAGTCTTACGTTCTTCCACATGAATGGATCCCCGTATGTAAATGTAACGGTCTCATCTGACTCGGCAACGTATAAATCCTTTGTTCCAGTGAAGCGTGTTTGCGTTTTCTAATTTTGTAAAAGCAGCGTGTGATATACGACGGACCTGAATACGAATTATGGTTTAATTTGTTGACTTTACGCGGTTATACTTTATGCTGAAGTGATGAGTCAACAGTTGTGTTTTATGTTACTTTTGTTTTTAAAAAATCACACGGTACCTTCTAGACATATAGCAGCCTTTTTTATTTGACCGGCCCGTTGGTCTATCGGTCAGAGTCCCTGGCTTCAAAACAGAGGGTCGCGGGTTCGAATCACGCTATGGGCAAATGTTTTTCTACTCGAGTCATGGTTGTTCATAAAAGTATTTCAGTATGTCTATCCGTGTAGCATCCATAATACAAGCTTCAAACTCACTTTAGGGCTAAGCAATTGGAGTGTTAGTCCAATAAATTTATTTATTATTATTCCCATAATTGACAAATAAACGGGACTAAATAATTGCCGATTGACATTTCGGCTGTGTTACAACAGCCGTGGTCTTATGCGACTGGTGCGAGAGGTAGCCTGCTCAGGCTCTTAGCATCACAAAAACAAACATTGATCAAAGGACAACCACGCTGCTTTCGGTTTGCTTAAATTTTTTTAGAAAAGTGTTTTACCTAATTAAGCCCAATGATTTAGTTATAACATACTATGATAAGTCTAGGAATAGGCACACAAGATGTGAATAGTTCACGTCCAAACTTTCATCTCCGTTCAGGAATTAGGGCGAATAAAATATTAATCCATTCATAATCTAACAGGGATCTGGCCAGCTGAATTTAGGAGGCGACGTGAAAGCAATTATGAAGGGGTACATAACACAACCATCAAGATTAATCAAATAAAACCCTCATCACTGTAATCCTCTTAATAGGTATTCGTTGTTCGCATTACACGACGAGCGATTTTAAAAGGGTTTAATAACGTATTTTCCTGTCAAGTGGCGGTTTACAAAAAGTTTGATCCCATTTCATTTGATGGACATGCATTTATTTCGACACTAATGAAAAATCCTTGGTTAATGTTGGTAAAAATTGGTTATGAATAAATCGGTTCAATACCAACAAAAAACAATTATACGATGTCCACAAAAAAGTCTCGATATATTTATGTGTCGATAAACAACTTATCTTACTTGTGCTAATCGTTAATATGTAATGGTTGGTTTGAGAGATCAGTATCCATTGTAATACATTTAAATTCAGAAATAACTTCAATTACAAAATGATGAATCCCCTAACTTACGAAAGTTATCAAATCTTTTCCAAAAGAAAAATCCATCGTCTAAATTAATTCTTGTTAAGGAAAACAATTCATCATATCGAACAGCCTTAACTGAAACCGAGAGTGGTGTGTCTAAAGAAAACAAACGACGACCCACATGTCACAAACTTACATTTCTGTCATGTGTTTTATTACCAAACAACTTCAAAGAAGAGTTAACACCGAACAAAGTTAAAAATAGGGCGGGGACAAGAAAACAAAATATGGATTGAATATCTTGATACAGTCGGCCAAGTAAGTGGTCTACCAGTTTTGACTACAACTGCCATGGCAACAAAATGTTGCTTAGATTATGATAACCCATTTGTCACTTTATAACATAAGAAATTTCGACCTTATTGCATAACAATGAGCAAGCAAATATCAACCTTATGGTGGTAGACTACTTCATGGCTGGCTGTACAGAAGAAAGAAACTGTGAAACTTTAGAATTTGTACATTGACGAATGTTGCTGTAACTCAAATAATGCTATGACAAATTGTTCCCGCTCTCGCCGCATGGCTGTTGGTAGCAAAATTGATTTACTTTGAGCAGAAGTCCTCCCACGGAATATCTGAATGTGTTTATGCGGTACTAAAAATGAATTGTTCCTTATGGTTTCACTCAATCTTGAAAGCTATCGAGTGTTTGTACGACTCACTTCAGTTCTATATTTCTACGCTGGCTTATAAATGAATTTATATACTATTCTAAGTCCCAGAAGTACAAGATAAACCATAACTATTTTACTTAAAGTGGTATATATCACAAAGATACGTTTTATTGCTTTAATCACTTGAGCTATTATTATGAAGCCTCACTTTGTACAAAGATTGGTAACACCTCTTTTTGTTTAATTTAATTTGAAAATAAACCAGGCTTACTCGAGGTCTAAAAAGAATTGATTTCTATTTTAGAACTGGGCCGAAAATAGCCACTTTCCTTCCACAAATAGCATTTTATTTTTAACCAAATTTGTATATTGGCAGCAGGATTAAGCCCTCTGTATCTCAGTCTGAAGCTTGGCAGCCAAGCTACTTGGCAGATTTACGTAATAGTTAAGTAGACGCTTACTCTAAGTCTTATCAATGCACTGCACTGTTAATTTGCCTTGGAGCAAAAGTTGTAAGAGCTTGAATGTTAGTCAGCTGTTAAACAAAACCAAGGAAGTAGCGTTAACTAAAATATAATAATATGTATTTTGTAATAATAATTGGTCACATTTTATACTGTCAGGCAAACGTACATTTGTGACTTATTTAGTCTTCTGAATGATGACCCAATCAAAGAAATCCATATCTTCGCAAATCGGTGTTGATATATTTTATTAGCACCATTGCTACAATGAAATTATTTCAGTTATGATTATAAAGTTAAGTGACAATCTCGAATAGTTGCAAAAGTCAGCTTTAACCTATTGCTAGAGAAAAACAAGAAGCAATCTGTATCGAACCCACTGACATGAAACCTTTACTAGTCGACCCAATGATTTAACGCGTGTTCAACAAAAAAGCGGTCAGAAAATAAATAGGTATCTGTGTTATGGGACTACTTAAAATCAAACATTGCCGCAGCACCATTCTTGTTTATATCTGACACCAAAACATTTAAGTTACGCAAAAAAATGTTTTAATGACAATAATTGGTCGTTAGAATCCATCTGCAATTACATCGGTTATGTGAAAACAATTTTTAAATCATACTCAATTTCGTACTAGAATGTCGGCGGGATACAGTTGTACGAAGTTTTCCCTTGGTCTTAACTGCTTTGTAATAAGGTTTACAATCGTTTGAAGTTATAAACAGGCACATGTGTACAACTGCCGAACTCCCACGGTGTTAAGTAATATCTCTATAAATTTTATGGCGTATAGTAGGTGTGAAATATAGTTAGTATCATATAATTCGTTGATATTTTTTGACAACGCGGTAGTACCTACTAGTTTTGAGGTTTTCGTGACGCGCCGTGATGGGTCCATGTAATTAATGTTATTGGTATTTGTGCGAAAATTATCTTCAACTCGAAGAATTTAATTCAGAAGAAGTTGTGATACAAAATACGTTAATGTTGTTTAAGTTCGAATGTCATCAAAAGTCATAAAAAATTTTTAGTTTTGATGCAATTTTTTGGCTCCCTGGCATAACAGTAAAATTCACAAAATAAAGTGTTTAAATTATTTATTTGTTTTTAAATTAAACAAACATTTGTGAAATATATTGCATAAAAAAATAGACTCTTGAAGGCCAGAAACATTATACTTAAAGTTATTATAGTCAAAGACTGCATGTTTAATACTCAAATATTATGTTAAGCTGTGAATAACTGTTTTGGTCTAAGTAATGTAAGTGATCATTGTATTTTAATGTCCATACACTAAGTTTAAGGCTGTTGTTGTTTCAAATAAATAAAATAAAAATAAAATAAAAAAATAAATTAAAATACTTTTTTGAAAACATTAAACTTTGACCTCATCGGTCATTTCATAAGACACAAAACGAAGTGTTTAAAGTCAGAAAAGTCACTGTATAAATGCATAATATTCCAGCAAGTGTACTTCGTATTCTTGCATTCTTTGCACAACCTCGTTTTCAGCAATTTGAAAACAACTAATGTAGTAGTAAAATTAGATTTTGAGACTGTAGCAGATCATTTACATAATGCCTCTAGAAAATAATATATTTAATTTGATATTTTTATTGTTTCAGGTATGCACGGAAACCATTTTGATTGAACCCAAATGATATAATAGGTACTACATACTCTTCACGAAGTAAGTTTTGAACTTGGTATTTTTTTATTATTTTCAACTAAGCAGTTACTGGTGAAATACACTAAGCGTGTTACTGACTCTACACTGTGGTCACAGAATACCCAATAAAGTATAATTAATAACCGAAAGTTCGGAGTTACGAGAGCGTTGCACAAGGCGCGAGGGAACAATACTGCCCACCATTACCAATGGCGGGTAAATGATTAGCTTCTGACGTAAATCGGTCACAAGTCACAAGACTCGGATGTCTTGTTAGTGAGGACAGTCGTTCTCAAACTGTCGCGGCTAATGACACGAAGCATCGGCGTTTATTTATTTGTTTTGCAGTTAAAAAGATTGACAGTTGATTGAAATGAGGGGGTTACGAAACTCGTGTGACTTAATGATGTTTTTAATGGTCTTAGACACTTAATTGTGAATGGAATGAGTTGTTGGTCATCACTCAGAATATAATGTACAATTTACATAGAAAAAAAATTAACTGAAATAGAAGAAAATCTATTTCAATATCAATCAATTAAATATTAAAATTGGTCATTAGAGATTTACTAACATATTTGAGTTATTTGTTTTTTGTTTTATTTTTGTGCTTAACTTGACAACGCATTATCACGCCTTTTAAATGTCAATATGTATGTATGTGGTAAAGATTTTTGTATATATTTTTTTTCTCGCTAACCTAGAATAATTCCATGATAATATCGGCTGGAGTTAAATTACTCGCAAAATAGTGACTAAATAAATTGGTACTGCTACAAGCCATAAAATCCAAAATACTTCTTGCACGCATTTAGTTCATTTTCTTTCAATTGACCTACGTAATTGCCTTACCAAGCTGCTTAGTAACACGTTAACCAATACTTTGCTTAATCAAGTGAAAAATCTCTGACCTAGATTCTGACCACAACTACTCGTAACTTGGTCAGAAAATGTACGATGTACTAAGCTATTAATAACATTATTGTGATGTATTGTTATTAATAGTGAATTCGCGTTATTGTGTCCAGTTATTTTTTAGGGAATGTAATAACATCAAATTGTTTAGAACATCAAACAATTAATTTTTCAATTATCGTAAAAAATGTAGCGCCGTTGACCTGAAAATCAGTTAGATACTTTTTTTCTTTGTCAATTTGCATTGGGCCCACACAATTACCGGAATTTTACAAGCTGGAGTAAACTAACAAGATTTTCTCTATATTACGATAAGCTGTGATTGCCCTTACTAGAAAGCTTCTAGTTTATTGACGTTTTATGACGTCCACACATAATAATTGTATCATTAGAAACTAACGGTCATTCGCTTTTCCTTTCTATATCGCCTTAGCTACATTGACTGAAGTATACCAAGATAATCTTTAACTATAGATGTGACAACTTACTGCCGGAAACATTTCTACATCATTGAATCGAATTCACTTGGTTAAGGGTACATCCCACCATCTTGATATCTCGCCTGCGAGCGAGTTGTGCATTGAATTCCAAATTGGTTCGATCCGTCTTATTTTAATTCGCGTCAATGGAGAGATGGATACTGTCCTGGTAGATTATTCTCTCAGCCTAGCGTTTATCTCAGTAACACCCGGGACCCGGGGAACTGCGAGTATTATATTGATTTGACTAAAGATAATTATTATCTTTCAAAATATTGTAAACGACAAATAGCTACATCGTTAGCATATTATTTTAACTATACAGCCAAGAATTTGGCTACACAACCTGCTTTTATTGAGCAGGAAATTGTTGACATTTGTTGTTCCTTGGAAAGTATTCCAAGTAATTTAAATTAATGCATAAGACAGTAGAGGATTACTCTAGCCGAATTGGTATAAATAATAAACCTAGGAAAACGTCAAATTTACTTAATATTGTACACCAAAACATACAAGGTTTTCCTGGTAAAGAATTAGAATTAGAACTGAATTTAAATAAAATGAAAATTCATATTCTTTGTTTAACAGAGCATTGGTTACGACAATGCGAGTTATTAATTAGTATTGACAATTATAAAGTTATTAGTTCGTTCACGAGAAAGTCAGCTATTAGGGGTGGCTCACTAATATTACTTGATAGCTCACTTAAGTCTAAAGATAGGAAAGATGTAACATTACTTTCAATTGAGCGAACTATTGAACTATCTTGTGCAGAGCTTGAGCAGTGTATTATTGTTTGTGTGTACAGGCCTCCTTCTGGCAATTATCCTATATTTGAAACAACAATGGAAGAAGTTTTAAAAAAGGTATGCAACTGTAATAAGAAGGTAGTTGTATGTGGGGATTTTAATATTAATATTTTAGAGGATAGTCAAACCTCTGTTAGGTTCCTAAATTTATTTAAGTGCTTTGATTTTACTCCTCTCTTTAGGGAACCAACTAGAGTGACTCCTACATCAGCCACCTGTCTGGATAATATTTTCTGTAATTGTAAAATACCCTCAAAATCAATTGTTAACTTTGTGAATTCTGACCATTGCGGTCAACTTGCAGCGCTTGAGAGCCATAGTGTAGTTACTTCGTCCAGCTTTAGTTACAGACCGATTACTACCAATCGCGTCGAAAGGTTCACACATAATATCTGTAATAAAATTCCGTTAGCGCCACTTATTTTTGATGTGAACATTGATAACATGTATAAAAAATTATTCGACATAATCTCACATGAATTTAATAGTATCTTTACAAGGAAAACTGTTTGTGTAGATAATTCGAAATCGAAATTCAGTGACTGGGCTACAAAAGGTATTTATATAAGTAGGAAAAAATTGTTTGAATTGTATGCTCAAAAAGCTCATTCAAACAATCCAGATTTAATAGAATATGTAAGAAAGTATTCAAAATTATTTAAAAAAGTTTGTATGGTGGCCAAGCGTTTGTATTTAAAGCACAAAATACATACGTCCAGAAATGTAATTAAATCTACCTGGAATATTATAAATAAGGAAACTTGTAGGAATAGATCTCATGATAGTAAGTTATCCTTAAAAATTGACAATAAATTAATTACTGCAGATGCCGAAGTGGCTAAAGCCTTTCAGCAGTTTTTTTCTGAAATTCCAGTCACTACTACTAGCTTATTAAATTCATCTCCGCATCTTGCTGAATGCCTCCTTAAATCAAAAATAGAAGAGTGCAAAGTTGTTTTCAATTTCACGCATATTGATGCACTAGTTATAATTAAAACATTTAAAGAACTTAAGTTAAAAAAGACAGAAGATCTATGGGGTATATCAATAGATATTTTAAAAACTATTATTATGGCCATTGCACCATATTTAGCTTTAATATTTAATAAGAGCGTCGAAATGGGTCAGTTTCCAAATCTTATGAAACATAGTAAAATAACTCCTCTGTTTAAATCAGGAGAAAAGAGTGATCCGTCAAACTTCAGACCCATATCCATACTTCCATCACTCAGTAAAATTTTTGAAAAAATTATTTTCAATCAACTATTGTCACATTTTAATTCCAATTCTTTATTAAATGAAAATCAGTACGGATTTACAAAAAACAAATCCACAACTGATGCAGGAGTTTCATTAGTTAAACATATTTTTGATGCATGGGAGGCTAAGCAGGATGCTATTGGTATCTTTTGTGATTTATCAAAAGCGTTTGACTGTGTAAGTCATGAAACTTTGCTGATGAAGCTACGGCATTATGGCGTCTCAGAGTTCGCTTTAACGCTTTTAAAATCATACCTAACTGGCAGAATTCAAAAGGTGAACATCAATGGAACTAACTCCGATGGCGCCCCATTGATAATGGGAGTGCCCCAGGGCTCAATATTGGGACCACTCCTTTTTTTAATATATATTAATGATCTTCCTGCCTTTACAAAGGGTCTATGTGAGACTGTGTTGTTTGCTGATGATACCTCTTTAGTTTTTAAGGTAGATAGACGTAAAATACAACTTGACGAGGTAAATAACGCGCTCTCACAAGTCCATCATTGGTTTACGACTAATAATTTACTACTTAATGCTAAGAAAACAAAATGTATTAAATTCACAATGCCTAATGTGCCACAAGTTATTACTAATGTTTTAATGAATAATGAACATATTGATATAGTCAACTCAACTGTCTTTTTAGGAATAACTTTAGATTCAAAATTACAATGGAGCCCCCATATTGTTGCTTTGGCTGGGAGACTTAGTTCTGCAGCATTTGCTGTAAGAAAAATACGACGCCTGACTGATATTGAAACGGCGAGATTGGTTTATTTCAGCTATTTTCATAGTGTAATGTCTTACGGTCTGTTGTTGTGGGGATCGTCTGCTGATATACAAACAATTTTTGTACTACAGAAAAGGGCGATCCGTGCAATATACGACCTTAAGCCGCGCGATTCACTCCGTGAGATATTCAAGGAGATTAACATTTTAACTACAGCGTCTCAATACATCTTTGACTGCATAATTTATATACGCAAGAACCTACACAATTTTTCTAGAAAAAATGACTTTCATAGCTTTAATACAAGAAATAAACATAAGCTTGCCGTTCCAAGTCACAGGCTTCATAAGACTGGGAAGTCTTTTATTGGACTAAGTGTCAAAATATTTAATAAACTACCAGAAAGTGTAATTGAATTTCCTAAACAAAAATTTAAGTTGTTCATTAAATCAACCTTAATGAAGAAAGGTTATTATAAAATAGATGATTATTTAAATGACAAATATGCATGGACATGTTAATCTGCTCAGCCGCACTTATTTTGTAATTATTTTTAAGGTATATTTGACATAATTGTAAAATTGAAATTTATTTTTAAAAAAGGCAAAACTGTCCGAGTTTCTTGCGGCGTCTCTTCTCAGCAGGCCATTCACGTCGAGGCGCTGGTAGGGTAAAAAAAGTTTTGACGTGCAAAAGAATTTACTAAGTGAATCAAATTGCTAAATAAATCATTATTATTTCATTATTATTATCATTATAATCCTATAGTCCATTTCAACCTAAGATGATTTCGGCAACAGGTGACGTTTCAAGGAAAATCGACACTAGTCTTAAGCATTATGGACCTTATGGAAAATCGTATAAACAGCTATTGCAGCTTGTTGCCCTGAAACAAAGTTTCATTTCGTACAAGATGTCATAGAAATCATCCTAGCTGAAATGCACTATTAGTTTATTATTTGTACTGGTAGATTACCATGTGTCAATTAAAGCGTCAACTAAACAATATGAAAAGTTCTCTTTTCAAAACTTTGACGACCACTGTCCAAAACAATAGCAATGTCGCAGGTACACGTGAACGATCAGTCTTCGAGATTGGGCAAGCCTCGGTGTAAACTAAGCCGGACGGAGCCACGATTGCTCTAAATTAAAAATTAATGCCTTATCGTTACAACCCACATTGGAAAACGTCCGCTTAAGCATTCAATTACAACCTTTGTTGTTTTTAAGAGCTGTTGTATCTGACCTAGATCTTTAAGTGATGACACGGTTGGGTTTTCAATGATGCGCTGTTTGTTTGGTTTTGATCGATTTGTTGAACAATCGATTGGTCAATTGGTTGTGTTTTTTATTATTTAGTTCAAGTTTGGTAAGTGTAACACTTGTAGTAATAAGACAAGTAGGTACCAATTACCTACAATCACGTCTACTTACGATTAATACGATTTACACGTCAAAATGTTTTTTTAAAGTTAATTAATATTATACGAATTAAAAATGATTAACTAAGGCGAAAAACCAATTCAACTGCAAATTCATTGCCTTAGTAGAATTTACTTTGTGCCTACTGACCTGTTTTAGTCATGTTTTTCACTAATGAAATAGCTCATTCAGAATTTTACTCCCAACATTTACCTCATAATTATTTTCCAGTAACACGACTATAACTTAATTAAAACCAAACAAAACCACATTACAAAAACTAGTTCAATAGGTTACACAGTACATCGATAAGGGGAAAAATATTATTCTATAATCTGATCCCAACGTTTACCGGCTTATAAGGGTCGCGTAAGCAGCTTACGGCTTCGTAACTTGACCGCAATAAAACTGTACATTTAAATAGTTAAACATGCCCTGGCTATACTTCGACTCGCTCAGAACTTGTCAACAAATTTTGAAGCGACTGTCGCCTTTTATTGCAGTGACTACATAGTGAAACGTAAGTCATGTCAAACAAAATAATGTCACAGTTTTCTAGTGTTGGGACATATGTATAAAACTAAGTACTAGTAACTGCTTACATACAGCCCGTGGGATATTTATTAGACTGGAAGTAATACGGACAACATTACCTATACGTTTGAAAAACCACCTTTTTAACCGCTTTCTCGAAAACTCATTAAGTTTAACAGAAAATATCGTACCTATTTAGCTAATAGGTTGCATGTGTGGATTTGTAGTTGTTAAAGACGGTACGCTACGATGGTCACATCATTAACTGTTTTATTTGCTCGTTAGTTTTCGTTCTGACACAAATCAAACCGCTTGTAACTTTTCAAATAAACAAGTGTTGGCGTGATTTTTTATAAGAAGAAATAAAAATTTAAGAAAGTTTCAAAAATGTTTTAACGTATCAAAAAAAATTAAGATCGTGTTTTAAAACTTTCAGTTTTTAAAATTAATAGATTTAAAGTGCCATCAAATCACCAATACGCAACTTAAAATATTGTTAATATAACATGTTAGTTTTGCTAAAGATATCAGAGAGATCAAGCAAGCAATATATTTGTATATTTAATATATTACACAAATCAGACAGAGAAATATTTTTCTACACTAACGACCACTTCAAAACGTCCTTCAAGTACAAACAACGCAATCAAATACAGACAACGTTATCCATGTAAGAGCTAAAGGAATACAAAGAAAGAATGACATTCAAACGAAAACAAATAGCGCAAAAGAATTGGATAAAGCACACTGCACCGGTCTCGCATTCGAATAAAATGATAATACCAATTTGCGCGACGCAAAAAACGTTGAATGAATAAATAAGCAGCAATTCTTTAGATATGAGAAGCAACAAAACGAGAAAGCTTATGCTTTGTACAGCATCATTCATATTATAAATGGGAAAGAGTGTCTGTCTGTATGTTTGTCTTTCTTTCACGGCAAAACCGAGCGACAAATTGACGTGAGTTAAGTGGAGATAGTTGAAGAGATGTAGAGTAACATAGGCTACTTTTTGACACATTCCAACCCCCCACTTCCCTAAAATGGGGGGTAGAAGTTTGTATGGAAAATCTAAACTACTTAAGTTAGACGCTTAAATTTGACATGCAGGTCCCTTAGTAAACTTGATGTTTAGTTGCAAAAGGATATTGCAAAATTCCCACGCGGACGGGAGATAGCGGGAAAAAACATTTGTATCGTGAAAACCGATATCCACGCGGACGAAATCGCGGGCGGCCGCTAGTCGTTTGTATAAATGGGCCTTAGGGCAATCGAAAACGAACCACTCAGATCTGCCACGGAGAACGAATGACATGCAACAGCCTCTTTGATTGTTGAACAAACTGATTTTAATATCTCATAAGAGATGAAAGCGTTGAAAATATATAAAAACTTATTCGATTTGCGTTGGTTGGAGGAACTCGAATGTATTTACATAATATATTATGTAAATGTTTTCTTTTGCAATTTTAAGTTTAAAGATAGGATAAAAAAAATATTTATCCATAATGTTTCATATTGACGGAAAACGATGAAAGGACTTTTTGTCACGTTTGCATATTTTTTTAGGTTAATATTACTAAACTTAGTTCATTAAAAGGAGAAAACTTGAGTTAACAAACATGCAAAACGATATTAACCTATCGATTTATCCCATTATCCAATCCAATTATTCCAGTTGAAATGATAAGGGTTCCGCTAATTTTCGGATCACGGGCTAATCGCACCCCAATTTGATTGAAACAAATCGTTCAGGAAATTAATAATTCGTGTGCGATAGCCCTAAAGATTACACCGTAGGATAATATTTCACTTTTGAAAGTTGACATGCATTACTTTGGGTATAATAATGGAACGCTTAGTAGGATAAGTATTCATCTTATTCATGTAACTCAGGATATAATAGCATGCTTTTATTGAAACGAGAAATGACACAAGCATTCATCAAAAAATCAATGTTTGCTTTGGCAGCTTACGTGTATTAGTGGTCATACTAGATTCGTAAAACATGAAGGTCGTAGGTTCAATTCTGTCCAACACCATTGTCATTGTACAAGTTGCCTATGTTTTAAGTAGAATAGGTATATCGCAATGGGAATATTGTCCATCTTTGCGAATAGAGGTTACTGTTTGAACACCTAATTCCATATAATTTAAATTAGATTTCGTTTTCAATTCGAGGTCCTTAAAAATATGATGCTTTTCTTGAATTTTGGTTTAAAAAAAAGTCTTTCTTAATGGTCTCATTTCAACAAACGTAAACGTTTGTTTGTAATTCAACCTCATACGACACTGGTTGAAACGATTAAGAAGATAGTTAGTTCAACATTTATTACGGAGTGTTTAAGGAAACACGTTTCGAATTACAGGTTATAATTTATCCCACATAAACACGACCTTTTGAGTGTACCCATTTCAACACTCTTTTATTTATTTTTAAATAGTTTAAAGCGTCGTTTAAGTATCTATCGAGTTTCCAGTTTTATGGCTTAAACACAATAGGTATCTTTAACTTTTGGATAAATAAATAGTGCGTTTTTTTTACTAAAGTTGAAAGTTTATCGTTTTCTTCAGTTCCATTCGATTCAGATACGAGTGAATGTTATATTTATTTGCAAAAGTTCAGCCTATTAATGTCCCACTCAGGGCAAAGGCCTCTACCATTTAAAATCATGTTATCGTTACAAAGATGCGTTGTGGCTTAATCACCACCCTTGCCAAATGTTGGTCGGTGATCACGAACCCGGGCTGTGTTCAGTAAAATCAGGAATCGAACCCAGGACTTCGAGACCACAGCCTGGTACTTAAACCACTAGTCCACCGAAGCGTTCACGTTATGTTACTTTATTGTATTCGCTTATTTTAAAAACCAATTTCTTCAACTAATCATTGAAAAATCTTGCCATCCTCTTCCACAGGCAGGTGTCTATTTACAAGCAGACTTAAGTAGGATTATTGACGGCGTCAAGTAGCTCCTCAATGAACCAAATCCATTTACTAATAGCATTAAAGAGGATTCTACCGCAAAAGGTTTCACTGAGGGCCAAATCGTTTAATTAAAGTAAGCTGAAGACCTACTTGAACATTAAGAAGTGTCAGGAGTCATTCATTCATAAACATGAGGAGATTTAAAACCATTACTACGTACAAATCTTTATATCTTTAATTGGTTGAAGGAAAATGTTAAAGGAAATTAAGTTTTGTTCCAAATATAACTTCTTGTTGATTGAAATACTTTTTGAAAGACGAAAGTTGCGTGCGTGTGTCGTAAAATATTCTTCCAATCTTGTATTACTTTTTCCAATCACAAATTTATTTTCGAGTTATGAAAGCTCGACATTAAACCCTCAATTGAAATCTGTTTCAAACATAACTTCTTTATGTATATTGCTAGCGGCTGCCCGCGACTCCGTCCGCGTGGATTTCGATTTCCAATATCCTATGTGTTATTCTGATATATAAGCTATATTGTGGTAAAGTTTCATTCAAATCCATTCAGTAGTTTTTACGTGAAAGAGTAACAAACATCCATACATCCATACATCCATTCATCCACACATCCATACATCCACACATACAAACTTTCGCCTTTATAATAGTAGTAGGATAACTCAACAGTGAAGCTCGCAAAAGGTAAACCAATTGAGAAACACAATCTCACACCCTACGTATAAAATTTCTGCTATCCCAACGACCTCTATAAATGTTTATACCCTCTTCTATGTTACAATACATTCCTTACAAACAACATTTACTCTCCTCAAACCGTCGCGACGATGCAGTGGAATACAATTCCAGAAATAAACACGAATAAATCTCTCGAGGGTCATATTTAATCACTGCCCTCACAGACCACGTTTGCAGTTGAAGCCTGAATTATTTTAATCCTCAACGTGCTATCTTTTATTGTAAGCACCGCTTTGTAGGACCTCACTAAATCAGCTTACTCTCCGGATGGCTCGGTTACTATCTCCCAACCTTTGTATTACACTAATCTGTCACTATTTCTCCTATTTTCGCGTTGGATCTCCATTCGTGGATTCTGTTTCATGACGCTAGAATCCGTCGTGTCGAGATTAACTGCAGTCTTGTTATTGTGTTTGCGATTTGTTCATCATGCATTATATTACTAATGGAGGACAAAGAATTGTTTATATTGGGGAGATGTTTGGAAAGTAAGACTATTATAGTAAAGTAAAATAAAGTATTAGCCTATTAATGTCCCACTGCAGGGCAAAGGCCTCCATCATTTGAAATCATGATGGAGTTGGATGGAGTTGTATTTTATTTTCTCGTGAATTGTTGCTCGGTGATTTCTATATGTATTGAAGATTAAGTTTGATAGCTCAAAGTTTAAATTTAGCATATTTTTACACAGTGACATTACAAACGAATTAACCATAACATAAGAACATGATAAGAAATCATTACACATACGAATACGTGTTTAGATTAATTAGCACTTGTTGCACCCATTGTGAAAGCAAAGGAGTTATTATAATATTGCAGTATGACTGAGAGCAAAGTAGAACATAATTTGAGAACTAGGAGATTGTCGTGCAATGCCAAGCGAATTTATAGATCAATTATTGCCAGCTGCGAAAACAGTCCCAATTATTAAGGTTGGAAGTAAAAAATAAATAGTAACAATGACTAGTTGCGAAACAATTTGTCTGCCGTAGTACAAAGAATTCAATCCGCGGTCGGATTATGTTGCTATAAATCTTTGCTCAGTTGTAATGGGTGGACACATGGCCGTATTTCGAAACTAACAGATTTGAACAAGCCTGCCTGAATGGCGAACCCTAATTAAATGTCAGTTAATTCGACATTATTGCTATTAGTGCCCAATTTTAAGGTAACTCGTGGTTAACTAATGTGCCGTAAAATGTTCACTTTTAGCTTAAATTATTTCCTTTTAGCTAAGCATTGATATGTATTATATTATTTGATAGTGTCCTATTAGTGCAGTGATTTATGTTCTTAAAGTTATTTGAAATAAATAGGTTTTGCAGAAATCATGGAACTTGGATCGAAGGCTTGTTAAACCCTCATTATCCTATCATGATGCGTAAACCCTTCGCTCAGAGATCTTTAATAAAATTAAGATTTGATCTGGAGTAGGACTCAAACTGCAATAATAAATGGAGATTGACTATAAGGCTTATAGAAGCCTATAGCTTTAAGAAAGGTTATCAGAAACCTCTTCGGGGTATACAATGCAAGTAATATTTCATATGGTTCATAAGGTGCGCTTCATAAGTTATCATCAAAACAACGAGCGGTCAGTCCGAAGAGAGAGGTTATACGTCAACTCGCTCGCTTGCAACTCGCTTGATCGAGCGAGATGACACATTTCAATTATATTTATTTTTCTTGTCGCCAACTCGATTGAGTATATGTGTAAAGTACAGTTGAAACCAAAATCTATTTATATGTAATTATTTACCGCTTTGGCTTATTATGTCTTAAGTACCTACTGACATGATTTTGATTAAGAGGTCAGGAATGGAGAACGTAGTATTTTTATTTAATTTATTTAATTATTTAATACAATTCACTTATTAGGTAATAAACCAAATTTTTTAATCATTGTGATATTGGTAAGGGAAATACTTCATTTAAAATGTGTATAATTTTAAAATACATGTTAATTTTTTTTTTGTTTTCTTTTGCATCTTTTCGCAGCTGACTATTATTAATACGTCACATTTTATGATCGAGGGCGATAGCGAAAAAAAAAGAAAAAAATTGTGTCATCTCGCTCGAGCGAGATTCAAGCGAGCGAGTTGACGAACAACGATGTTGTGCAACGTTATCTCGTGGCCTTCAGCATCGACGGCCGACCTGTTCCCCGATACGGCTATTAGCGCATCGGCAGCCCGCTCCGAGCTATCCTAGATGCTTCAGACAACGACGATCGGCGCGCGTTCGCACGCATATTACCGACTCGCCCGCGGCTCGCTCTAACAGTACCCCACGTGATTAGACGCAACGCGATATCGTCTTAGCTTACAACGGCTCAAGTCGAAAATTGGCGAATTTGCCTTTTTGATGTCATTCGATCGATCTACTCATTGCGCGTCTAACCATTGCTCAAGAGAGACTTCTTAGCTATCCATAGATTCTCGTGCGGCTGCCGGGTCAATCGCGTGGAACAGAGTCCTCTCTGTTCCATGCCAGTCGGCGCCTGGGACTTGCGACCCAGCTTGTAGGTTTAAGGGGCACCTAAGGTATAGAAGCCTATTCGCTTTTAGAAAGATTAACGGTAATCTCTTTGAGGTCTACAATGCAAGTACTTATATATCAAACCACACCACAAGGTTCATAAGGCGCTTCGATTCGATAGATCTACTCTCATATCGATAGACGAAGGGATTAATTCGACAGTTAAGCTATCCTTTTTCTCCATATTATCACGTGTGATAGAGCAAGACAGCAGACACATGTTCTCTCGCGGCCTAACTGTCAAGTGGGATGTGCCGGTATGGCGATGCCAGCGGATAGGTTACCACTCAGGTACCGCACCCGCTGTCATGGCAATAAGGGCTCCTCTCTTGCTTACCATTAGGCAGAGTGGTATATTAAGCGAATATAAAAAAACGACTTATGCGGTGTTGTGAGCTAAGGTACGATATCGCCTATTGTCGGTGCACGATCAGTACGTCTTGAAATTGCGGAAATGGATACGGCCGGCACCCACTCCGCTAGCGGGACGTTTCAATTGCGGCCCTGCCCGGTGGGCAAATATCTTTAATGGAATAGAATTGTCCTTGCGAGGCCGGGAATTCATTAAGGGCGTGCAGTTCGCACACTAGCAACTCCTATTTCTTTAATTGTGATAAATTTAAATATATAACATCCAAAAAAAAAAACACTCTGCAGTGCTACATTTCAAATTACAAACAAAGATAAAAATTTAGATAAAGGAATAATCTACTTTGCATTCTTTTCTTATATAAAGACAGGCTATCTGCTAAAATATGTCACTTTTGTGGCCGACTTATTAAGATTCTGACTACTAAAAGATGAACTACGTCATAAAAGACACTTTAAAAAAATCTTGAATGAGATTATTTAGTGCACTACAAAGAGATATTTTATCTTAATATCTTAAATTCATTAAAACTAAATAAAAACTAATATCGGAGCTTGTGTTTGGACTGCACACTCTTAAGGTAGTACGCAGATTTACGCCACGAAGACGAGTTAGCGCAAGACGCGGCAATTACTTTAACCATTGTAGAACATGCGGTGTTTAGTTTAATCGCTGTTTATTTTCTCTTCAACGCTGACATTCGGTTCTTGATGGCCGTTTTGTTCAAGCATGGCCATTGATTTATGATATGTGCTCCTGCCGTGGAATCAACTGTGGGGTGTGGGAAAAGTCTACCTTAAATCAACAAATGATATCTTTTTATACAAGCTAAATACATTTAACTAGCAATTGGTTGCAGTGAAGTAGCAGTAAACTTACTAAAGACAAGAACTTACTCACAAAACTACATTGTAGATTATGTTAGACTGTTATGACTTCCCTCTTAAACGTCCCATAGCATTTCTGCAAAGTACGTCTATTATAGTAGTTGTAAAATTCTTACTAGGTAGATTAAAATGATTCATTTTCGTACTATACCCACTTTCATTAGTTCTTTGAGAAAGTAAAGTCAATGATATTATTCAATCTCAAATGGTTAATTGCTTTTCAATTTACTACTTAGAACTAATCTCATCGACAGGAACATCATAAGAATAAGGTCTGCTTGGCTTCCGTCAAATCTCACAAGTCATTTGTTTTTCTTAGTTACATATAAAGCTAACCGTACAAATAAAGCGGTTATTGGTGGAAACTACAAACGAGTCATCAACAGATAATCGCAGTCCACTGCTGGACATAGGCCTCTCCTAGGGTTCGCCACTCAACCCGATCCTCGGCGACTCGCATCCAGCTATAAACATCACACATGACAACAATATGCATCGTCATATTGTTGATATGTGTGGTGTGTAGTGTATATACTACACACATATTGCCATAGGGCAACATTCAAAATTTCATCTAGCACGTGATATCGTTCGTGTTTATCGAAGTCACACTAGTCTCCCGCCGGGTAATTTACAACAACCCCGTCGTTTAAGACTATTCTACATCTTAAAATTGTGGGTAATAATCGTAAAACGGTGACGGAGACATTAGTAAGCGTCGAAGTGTCCTTATTTACGATGTGCCTAATGAGAAATGCCATCGGGCGAGAACTGGTGCGTGACTAACAAACCTCGGGACTAACTCAACACGCCCCAGCGGATAATATATTGAAGAAAGACTCCGGAAAGCAATTTCGCTTAAACGTTATTGCGTTAGTTCCTATTCCTATTCTATTGGAATTTGCAGTTTTGCAGTAGTTGGGGATCTCTGTGAAATTCGCAGGTCTACCGTAAGGAAGGAATAATCTAGGAAGGCTGGAGCCTGCGGTGGGCGATTGCTCAATTGTCTCGGAGTATCGCCGGCAAGAGAACGGCCAGCAATCGATATCGTTGGGAACACTCATATCTCAACGCCGACACTTGAATGTGAATTTGCTTTTGCTATAAATATCTTCATCCTATCTATTCGCACAAATTTCCAAGTGAATAACTATATTTTATTCATTCGCCCTTTTAGTATTCAAATTTACGCGTTGACGGACTGTAGGCAATTTTATGTAGAATATTTCCGTCATACATGATTTCTATGTGACTTTAACCATTAAGGCTGCACACGCGACTGAAGCTTAAGAAATGGAGTAAATTCTCCCGTTTTCCCCACATTTCCCTTCACTATGCTGCTCCTGTTGATTGTAGCGTGATAAAAAGTATCCTATAATATGCCCAGGAGTATGAAGAATAATGGTACCAAGTTTCGTCAAAATCCGTCCAGTAGTTTTTGTTTCTATAAGGAACATACAGACAGACAGACAGACAGACAGACAGACAGACAGACAAAAATTTTACTGATTGCAGTTTTGGTATCAGTATCGATCAGTCAACACCCCCTGATAGTTATTTTGGAAAAATATTTAATGTACAGAATTGACCTCTCTACAGATTTATTATAAGTATAGATTCCCATGTTCATAAGTTTCCAAACAATAAATCTTAAAGCTAGTGTTCGCAACTAATACGTTTCCAAGTTCACGCCTAAAACTAATCTCTTCCGAACGGTCAGGTAGGAACCCTTTATCAACAATACAACAGGAATAAAACCCAAAATATTCAACAATACAACAGGAATAAAACCCAAAATATTTACACTCGGACGTAATCAACAAAAACTCCCACACCATCAAGAACAATCAATCTTCGGAACTCTGAAAGGAGCCTCAATCAAAACAAAATACGGAGAAGCAGGGACCGGATAAAGGGTCCTATAAATCATAAAATCAAGCGTCCATTCAAGGCGGTTTATTCGGTTGAAAGAAAAAACTCGGCCAAGTGCCAATCGGACTCGCGCACTGTGGGTTCCGTACAAATTCTATTTTTGACGTGTAGATTTCGTTCAAACCAAATTTCGTTGGTAGTTTTTATAGTTTTATCATCCTCATATTTTAGAAGTTAGAGGGGGGTGCGACACATTTTTACGCTTTGGAAGGGTCTCTCACGCAAATTATTCACTTAAGAAAAAATGTTTTTTAAAGATCTATCCATAGATTCCCCTCACGTACATATATGTTCAATAAAAAAAAAACTACTTTCAGTTATAACTATGGGGACCCATTTTTTTACTATTTTTTTCTATTTTCTTACGTACAGAATACATCCGTTATCCACTCACCAAGTTTCAACAGTATAGTACTCAAAGTTTCGGAAAAAAGTGGCTGTGCCAGACTGGCGGGCGGACAGACAAATAGACAGATAGACAAACTCAAACTCAACTCAAAACTCAAAATATTCTTTATTTATATAGGTCTCTGCAAGGCACTTATAAATCGTCAATAAAATAATATTGCAATAGAATGACTCGACCACCGACTTCGTAAATGCAGTCATCTACCGAGAAGAAGCGGCAAGAAACTCGATAGTTGCTCTTTTCAATCGCCAATTTTTACAATTTTTGTCTGTACAATTTATAACAGCATGCTCGTACGTGTACCAGGTCATATAGTAAAATCCTTCAAGTAAAAAAAAAAAAAAAATATATATATATATATTTAACATGAATAGATTGAGTCCCAGTCGACCAGTCCCCAAAGGCGGCACCTGTTCACAAGTATGACGTATGTGTCAGCCATCATCTCACTCAACCATTTTAGAGGGAATGAAATGACCCGCCACATAGCGCCACCACCCCAGAGACATTATAGTGAGCATGACTACTGAGACCCAGGCCATCCAATCATCAAATGGAATGCCAAAATTAAAATTAAAACTACACTATATAACCCAGTGAAGGTACATAATACTTCCAAAATTATACAATGGCAACGGTTTTTTTGTTTACAGAACATTTTTACATATTACAGATAGAATAACATTCTAAGTTAAAACAAACATTGTCTAGTAATAAAAAAGAAAGAATTAAAAAAGAACAAAATTGGAACAATATACTACACAAAACTACAATACATTACATACATAAAAATAATGTCAGCGTGAAAAGAAAGCAGAAATGGCAAACAGGCCAGCACACCAGTAGCTACAGTCCTCCATCGTTCAGGTAGTCTTCAACCTTATAATACCCTTTTTTCATTAAACTTGATTTAATATAAGACTTAAACTGATGTAAGGGTAAGTTAACAATATCTAGAGGTAATTTATTAAATACTTTTATGCTTAATCCAATGAAGGAATTTCCAATCTTTTGAAGTCTAATGTTTGGGATAGCAAGCTTATGCCTATTTCTTGTATTAAACCTATGGCAATCCGACTTTTTTGAGAACTGTTCGAGATTTTTGCGAACATACATAACACAATCAAGGATGTATTGTGATGGTACAGTTAATATATTTATCTCTTTGAATACTTCCCTTAAAGAATCACGAGACTTGAGGCCATAAATAGCACGGATAGCTCTCTTCTGCAGTATAAATATATTGTTAATGTCAGAAGCCGAGCCCCACAAAAGCAACCCATACGACATAATACTGTGGAAGTAACTAAAGTAAACTAACCTAGCTGTTTCCACGTCAGTCAGAATTCGAATTTTTCTTACTGCATACGCAGCTGAACTAAGTCTCCTAGCTAAAGCAGTGAGATGAGGGCCCCATTGCAATTTAGAATCAAGTGTTATTCCCAGAAACACTGTCGAATTGACAATTTCAACAGCTTCCCCATTAATAGTAATGTTGGGAACAACGTGACGCACATTAGGCATGGCGAATTGAACACATTTGGTTTTCTTGGTGTTTAGTAGTAAATTGTTAACAGTAAACCATTGCAAAATGAGCGAGACCGAATTACTTACATCGTCAAATAACTTTTTACGTCTATCAACTTTGAATATAAGAGAAGTATCATCTGCGAATAGAACGGTTTCACAAAGGTTCTCTGAATAATAAGGAAGGTCATTGATATAAATTAGAAAACAGACATGACGAATCTATGTATAAGTGTTTCTTTTTTGCCATTTGGCTACGGAACCCTAAAAATTCACCCCGGTCCTTCGGTTATTGTTAGTGGTCGGCTACTCGGGTGCCGAAGGAACATCTCCAATTTGTCCTCCATTCGAATAATCAACGCCCGAAATGTTATTTATTGCCTCATTAAAGTTTCGATAATCACACGGAATATTTTCTTTTTTATCTGCGCTTGTAACGCGTCCAGGAATTCCTTCGTTTGCCTATACAGTGCGTTATTACGGTGCGTAGGATGATTTTAATTGGATATCATTTTACACGACTGCGCCAAGGCAGGTATAATGCCTATTACAATTCAAATTATATAGATTTTATTCACAAGACCGTCATCTTATTCAACGGTATTCAATACTGCACATTTAAATCTTAACTCAAAGTTCGTTCACACGAACTTGAACGATTTGGAATTCTCTTGAGCTTCACTTTATAAGTTATAGGAGTTCAACGAGTAGGCATCGTATGATTAACAATTTGAGTAGTTATCTCAATAAGTATTTAGTAATCTGATCTTATCACCAAAATGTATCTTGTAGCTTTTAAGAGCAATATAACAAACATTACGATTTAAAAGTCTACCAAGCTTCTAATCATTTGATTAGCAATGCTCTCATAAACTTTTCATCTGAAGTAAAAAGGCGTGTGTTATTTTCAATATTCTGTTTATTATATGTATGAATTGTAATTGTTTTCTCAGATTAACTTTAACAGTTTAACACTCATCATTAGTCCGCACTCTCATAAACTAAGAAGATTTCATACGTCTTATAAATTTAACAAGTCAGAATTTTCACAAAAAAGGTAGCCTATGTCCTTTCTCAGGGTCTAAAAATTGTCTGTGCCAAATTTCATCAAAATCTGTTGAGACGTTAAGCGGGAAAGCGTCACAGACAGACAGAGTTACATTCGCAATTTATGATATTAGTAGGGATTAAAGAAAACAGAGATAAATAACTTTAATACCAGCATCATTAAATTTTCCATTTAACGTCTAACTAAAAATCGTGAGAGCAAATCTGAGCTCGGCTCATAAAATTGCAATTTACTGCTCATCACACGTTTTAATAGAGTATTGAATTTCCTTTGCTGGGCCCTTTTTATTTAGCCCTTAGACCTCAGCATGCATTGTTTTATTATTCCGCCTTATCACCGGAGCACGCTTCCTCAAGTTCAACCCTTCGATTAACCTGCACTCAGTGTTGCCAACCACAGCGATATGCTGTACAGTATATCTATATACATGTATATGATACACAGATACACATATTTCTATACACGTAGATATGTCAGAAAACAACTATAGTAAACTAAAAAAAAAATTGAAAAACTGTAAATATACAGTTTTTTTCTTTTTGTTATTAGTGTATTGTTTTTTTATTATTCTAATTAAAGCATACAGTAGGATATATTTTTCGAAGAGAATTCAAAACCAGAAATACCTTCATTAAATTTGCAATTCTTTAAATTATTTTACTCTTTATTATTATTTGACTTAAGATGAAAAAACAGTAGATTTGAGGAAAAGCCTAAACTGAAAACTGAGAGGATG
This sequence comes from Nomophila noctuella, assembly GCA_958496325.1. Classification (NCBI taxonomy): domain Eukaryota; kingdom Metazoa; phylum Arthropoda; class Insecta; order Lepidoptera; family Crambidae; genus Nomophila; species Nomophila noctuella. The sequence goes on along the minus strand of OY292490.1, from coordinate 10,743,180 downwards.
TCCGAAAAAACTGTAGATTCTCAGTCAAAACTGTTGGCTACCCTGAGCACTCCTGCGCATATCGCGCCGTCTGACCCTTCTCAATTACATTTTTACCCTCGACAGGTACAATGGGAGCCTGATTGATTTACATCGTCTACCTAGACAGACAAACGCTTGTAGCTACGCCCAGCTTTTTAGATTTATCCCCGAGGAGATTTATAGCCGAATACACCACGTGTCATGCTGTGGCATTTATCATGTATTGCATTCCTGGTGCCAATTTGAATGGAGATAGCTATTGTGAAAATTGGCATTTAAGGATTTGCCGAACTGGGATCCTAGATAGTGTCAACGTCACATTTCTTGATAATTTTAAAGATGGAATTAAATGTATTGGTGTTTGTTGCACGTATTTATCAAATAATTATGTGATACTTTGGAAGGCTTGTGATTATTTTTTTTATTTTGTCAGACTTGTGTTTCTAGTTTTTAGGGTTCCGTAGCCAAAATGGCAAAAAAACGGAACCCTTATAGATTCGTCATGTCTGTCTGTCTGTCCGCCAGTCTGTCACAGCCACTTTTTTCCGAAACTATAAGTACTATACTGTTTAAACTTGGTGAGTAGATGTATTCTGTGAACCGCAACAAGGTTTTCACACGAAAATAGAAAAAAAAATAGAAAAAAGTGGGGGGTCCCCATAGTCAGAACTGAAACTCGAAATATTTTTTTTCATTAAACATATATGTGTGGGGTATCTATGGATAGGTCTTTAAAAATTATATTAAGGTTTCTAATGTCACTTTTTTCTAAAGTGAATACTTTGCGTGACAGACCCTTCCAAAGTGGAAAAAAGTGTGTCCCCCCCCCTCTAACTTCTAAAATAAGAGGATGACAAAACTGAAATAATTATATGATGTACATTACCATAAAAACTACCAACGAAAATTGGTTCGAACGAAATCTATTCAGTAGTTTTTTTAATACGTCAAAAATAGAATTTGTACGGAACCCTCAGTGCGGGAGTCCGACTCGCACTTGGCCAATTTTTTTAATACTTATTCTTTAACAATTGATTAGTCTTTAGTTTCGGTTATGGTAACATTCATCGAGGAATTTTTCAATGAAAACCAGTTTTAAGACCCGATACCATAACCTGTTCAATTTAATTATCAATTATTTCTGCATGGAAGCTAGAGATCACTTGCAAAAAAAATTATTACATTTAAAAAAAGAGACAGTCAAGAATGTTCCAACGAAATGCATTACAAAAATGCCGATTCATTCTATATGAGCTAAATATACTTTTTTGCTGAGTCTTGTATGCCCATACGAAATGTCCCTCAAGACTTTTGAATTGATTGTCATCCGCCAGATATAATAATCGAATATAAAATGAATATCGTGAAACGACAAATAATATTATTTGTAAAACTGAATCATGTGACATGTTTTCTCGAGTTGATTTCAATGCCGAGTTTAGCGATGCAGAAATTAACATTTGTAATTTCTGCATCGCGTTCCAACATTTGAAAGAGGAATACACGTAGAAATTGCAGACAATAAAATAATTACACTGCATTCGTTCTCGAGTCTCTGCAATTCCTCCACAAGTTAACTGTTATCACACGGAATATGCAAAATTCGTTCCAATCTCAGACACAATACGTATACTTCACTTCAATCTCAGTTCTCGGGTTAGAGTTCAGGCATACCACATCGTTGGCAGCGGTCGTCCGTTACATCGTGAGCTCCATATTGAGCCATAGCCGAGATAAGTTTATAGTGATTTGATACCATTCACTTGGAAATTGGCGTTTAACGCTTACAAGCGGTTCCGGATCTCGGTGGAACCAATTTTATCGCTCTTTCTCAGAACGAGTGTAAGGTACAGCGGTTTGGAGTAAGCCTGCCCGGAGGCTGTAATTCTAATCGTAAATCACGAGTAATGGCCGCGTATGGCGGTGGCAAATTAGACGAGTGATAATTTTGTTGTTGTCAAAAAATAGTACGAATGCTACGTGGATGGAAAGAGTATACGTTGCGGAACATGATTGATTATAGACAGTTTGCTTTGTTGCTACCTATAACTTTCATATTTTGAACTACATACATTAAAAATATTTTACATTCAAAATAGTTTGTAGTTACAAATGAGTTTTATTTTATCCTAACTCTATCGACTCATAAAGTCATTATAAGCACGGAATTCTGCAATGATAAAGTCAACAAATAAATCTGTGTTCAAAATATTAAATTAAAACAAAAACATCCTCGTGGGTAAGTTATATTTCAAAAAACGTACACATTCTTCATTGAAACGAATTAAAAAACATTGTATGAAAGAAAACTGTCAATGCGACATTAAAAAGTAGTCAAGTATAACTCACGAATGTTACCGGTACGGCTAAGCGGTTTCCCAGCAGGGGGCAAAGGAACAAATGATAGATGTGGTTATAACACAACGAAATCAGTCGACAACATAAATATTTTTAAAGAAGAAAGATGATTTGAGTGTCCAAATATAAACGATAAAGGAACAATGTGAGGGCGCAACAATAGCTGATGATTTCTGAATAGGCTTGTTGACAGAACGGAAGATGAGATGTGGAGCAATGATATCTATTTTAGGATAGCTTTCTGAAAATCTATCAATATTTCTACGTCATTTCTTTATCCATAAGGTTGTTGACAGTTCAGAAGATGATATGTAAATCAATGATATCTAATTTTAGATAGCTTTTTGATGATCTTATTTATTTTTGAGTATATTTTTATGAACTCCCACAAAATAAACAGTGCTTCTTTGACATCGACATTTCTTTGAACTTTGTTCGGTTGCTTGTGTCTCATCAACCAATTCAAGCCATCAGAGTTTGGTGATAAACTTTTGCGATATAGCACGGTCCTGTTTTTATTCCATGTACTCGTATCTATAGTTAGTTTCTTCAACCAATATTTTGTAACTCTCTTTTCACCGAATTATAATCCTACTACTATTATAAAGGCGAAAGTTTGTAAGTATGGATGTATGGATGTTTGTTACTCTTTCACGTAAAAAGTACTGAATGGATTTGAATGAAACTTTACCACAATATAGATTATAGATCAGAAAGCTTATAGATCAGAATAACACATAGGATATTGGAAATCGAAATCCACGCGGACGGAGTCGCTGGCGGCCGCTAGTACTACATAGTTTTGTTATTTAAAATATGTGTAGTCATAACATAATAATGTAATTTAGCCACACCTAAGGAATCTACATAATGTATGTATGCGTAATAACGTGCGACAACTGTTTTGAGTAGGTGATATGAACCAAAAATGGTAATATGGCGCCTGTGTTTAACTTTGTAGTTGCAGAATTTAGTGACTGCAAACTATCGTCTGGTGGGTTAGTTATCATTTTTATTTTTTACTAGCGGCCGCCCGCGACTCCGTCCGCGTGGATTTCTTTTTTTCGAAATAAAAAGTAGCCTATGTTCTGTCTCAGGGTCTAAAGATTGTCTGTACCAAATTTCATCAAAATCGGTTGCGAGGTTTAAGCGGGAAAGCGTAACAGACAGACAGACAGACAGACAGACAGAGTTACTTTCGCATTTATAATATTAGTTGGGATTGCGGTTCGTACATTAACCTACAAATTAATAATCAGATGTATTGTATTAAATTAAGGAAACCAAACGGAGTGATAGGTGTGTAGCTAAATAATTCACTGGAAAAATAAATCATTATTTCAACTGCACATATCCATCTCCAATACACATAACCTTTGTTATATGAATATGAGCCAATATGGACCAATATGATGATGATTAGCAAATAAATGTATAACTATTTTGACTCTTTACCGATACTCAACAATATGATCGATGGTAAAGCCGGCTATTATTAAAGTATTGATATCCATCATAACATTTATAAGACCTTCGACTGAATTGACCTTCGACGCAATTCGTCCGACCTAGCGCCAGGCAATACGCATAGAAAAATAACACATGCAGGCATTCAGATAAAATCTACATATGCTTCAGATCCAGATAAAAGTACCGAATGTGTTTTACAAACAATGAGACGGTAAATGATGGACAATGGTGACCTTGACGGTACCATCTAATAGTAATAGGCTAGTGCAAGGATTGAAATCGTTACATATGCCCTCGTCATACATCGATCCGTTTAGAAATTGGCGGTAAAATTTGAAGCGACTGTCGCTTTTTATCATAGTAACCGCATGTTCAAACGTACGCTATTTCAAACCAAATAATGCCACCGATTTCTAGTGTCGGGGCATTACTACAGATTTAAATATATGGGCTAGTGAACATTGCGAAATCCTTGCTCCCACAATCCCAAATGGCAAAGTAAACAAAGAACGTCAAAACGGACATTAATTATTGAATGGATACAATCTATCACGAGGAATAACAATGAAGTAACATCTTCTATTCCACGTAACGACGTATCCGGATGGTTTGCTGCTCTTGCGCATAAATGCGAATAGGGATGCGCTTGGTAACCGATTGCAGTAAGTGCATTGGTATTTTTTTGTACATTTTATTTTAAGTCAAAGCTAAGTATAACTTTGTTACTGTTGTGCTATGTTTCTGCTGGTGAGTAAGGTCGCCAGGGCACAGTTGGGGAGGGTTTGAGTTTTTAGGTAGGCAGCGCATCTGAGACTCTTGTATGCATGTTGATGTACATGGGCAGCGGTGATCACTTAGCATCAGGTGGCTCTGGTTCGTTTGCCTCCTTATCACATAAAAAAATCCTACATATATATATATATATAGCGGATATAGCTTGTGATCACGCTTCATCGTCATTATACTATTGCAGTATATCGTTATTGTTTTGCATGTACAATGGTGCTTTTGAAAACATAAGAACGTTAAACCTATTTAATGGGTATACATCGTAATAAGGTGTAATAATGTATAACTTGCCATGTTTTCTCAGGTGTATGCGACGATTTCTTATTGAATAAAAAAGCGAAATAAATGCGCTTTACTAATATCACAAAACTACGTTCATTTTTGAAATCCAAGATCGGTAAGACAAAACAAGAAACTAACTACTATCAGCCCATATCGTCCCATCCCACTGCAGGGCAAAAACCTCCGTTCCCCACTTTTTGCGGTCTAAGGCAAAACATAACTTTGGTAAAAGTACACCCATAAAACACGGCACATCCCTAAATGCAAGGCGAGTCGAGCATCCCCGACCCTGACCCGAGGTGAACGACCCCGCGCGTGACACTTCCATCTTGTATCGATCACGACTCGCGATCGACTCGATATTTTTCTCTCGTATCGGATCGAACGATCTCTCGTGACCACCTTGCCGAATCCACAACAAAGATTCTTGGACTTTTTTTTTCGTTTTTTTTTTCAACCGATACCGTTGCCTTAACAGGTGTGTTTGGCAATGAAATGCGGAACTAATTCTTTAATGCAATAACAATGATATCAAAGTGAATAGTTGGATAGATAGTTTGGTATAATTTGATAAGTTATCTTTTGAATTGGAGTACAGATTCATAGTTTGTTATAAATTGGGTGGGAAGACTATTATAAATCGAATCGATTGGGTACTTTATTTTTGAGCTAAATATCGAAGTAAGATTTAACGGAATGATTAGAGGTTATAAAATAAAATAAATTAAAAAATCTTGGCGTTTTGCTAACGATCATCTTTATATATAGAATATTGGTAAAGAGTTGCTTCTTAGTGAAGTGTCGCTTAATGAAACAGGCTGAACGCATGTTAAGAATTTATATCATTTCAATTTCTATTAACTGATAAGATTTCTCTACAAATAAAATATCGTATTATTTTCCCAGCGCACAATCGTATGTCCGTCTATTAGATCCGCTTCACACAGTGTCTAGACATGCTTTTTAATATTTGCATCGATAATCAGAGGAAACGTGCAACTGCTTAGAATAATAAACGCCATAACTTCTGAATTAATATAAACTACAAGAACTATAAAAAACTTGCATAAATGTTATTATCAGGCATAAACACCTCGACGGTTGGGCTTGTGATCGCCAACCCGCATTTGGCAAGCGTGGTGATTAAGTCAAAACCCATCTATAAAGAAAACATGATTTCAGATAACTAATGACTTTGCTCTGCAGTGGGCCATTAATAGGCTGATACTTTTAATAGATATCATCAGCTTTTTGCATATAGGTGACTGTGCCTTATTGTCCATATTCACCACGCTGCGCTGGCCAAGCGAGTTCGTAGCATCTGTATGTTGGACGCTAGAACAGAGACACAATGTATCTTTTGCCCATCTCTCCGAGAGTCCCTTGGTCACTTCTTGCGACATCCACTAAAAAGAATAGGAACCCTTCTAGGCCGGCACTACACTGCAATGCACGACATAAAAGTAAACAAGTACATATGTGACTTCAGAATGTAATCAAAGTACAACTCCCTGCATATTCAAAAGCTGTACAAAAGACATTGCAAAACTGAAACAAAAGCATTTTATTATCATTCATTCCACGCGTTGTTAATGGTTGAAATGTGTTCTTAGTAGGGCTGTTGCAATACTTGGCTTGAGTTCAAGGGATACTGAGAAAGAAAAACTGCCAATGCTAAATAAACTTAAATACTAGATCCTGTTTCGATTACGCCATATTTTGTTTTATATTTCCAAATAGAATAGCTGTCTTTCTAGCATAGCTGCTTTAAAATTTTAAATTATTATGAAAGAAAACATCATTTGATCTCAGGCAGGGCAATCTTAATAATTAAGCCACCGAGACCATTAATTTACCTAATGAATTTCTCCTTGTACTCGTATTTTGACTAACGCCTAATATGCGTCAACTTACGCGGCTAAAAGATATACTATCACAATACAGACTTATCTGGTCTTAAAAAATCCATTCCATGAACTAAACTATTTCCTCATTAGACAATGATGTTTAAAAAGCAAAAACTAATTTAAAAAGCAAAACGTCAGTCCATCACCAACCCTACTCAAAAAGTTTTAAATTGTAAAGAGGGAATCCGCTCGTCATACGGTCTACTTTAAATCTGCATGTGCAATCGAAAATAGTAACTCTTACCTATATGTAAATAAGGTCTTTAATTGCACACTTGTTTCGCACGTGACGTGAATACTTTATGGGACTTTTAGTTCACGAGGGCATTAATTGATTATCACGCTTATTAACCGTGATAGCTCTGAACAGCCGTTTAAAATTTCCAACTCTCACCAAATTAAATGGTATTTGAAATAACAATTTATTGCAATTGGAAAGTATTGTCGTTTTGGTGTGTTCTTTTTGTGTGAGCGCAAGTATACATACCTTTTATACGTATTTCCGAATTAGAAGAACGACTAATGTTTAAAATGTCGTTTGTATAAAATACGCATTATGGAACACATGATTTTGGTACACCAACACTTCCTACACGACATAAATAGCCTTCGAAAACATAGCTCTTTCTTATTTTTCTCCAGCAACGCTTAATCCAACGGATGTTTTCCACCACTCAAAAGATATGTAAACTCACTAAACTACACAATAGCTTAAAACCAATGTGTTCAAAACAAACTCCAATTAAAACACGCAAAACAAAAAAAGAAACGCCCATATTCTCTCACAGGTTTGCACTATCATTCAATTAAATGACCACTTAACGTTAGCAAAAAGCGATGATTCTAGCACCTTGTCCAATCGAAACGTCCAAATGAAAAGCCCTTTTTGTCTCAAATACACTTAAAAGCAAATCGTGACCACGATCGGTAAGATAATGAATCCACAGCAATACATAATACATCATCCTGACAACAATGGCTGGTTATAATAAGGTAGTAAATAAAAACCAGTCCGATGTAAGTCAAAAGGTCAAATACAATAGAAGACTCCTAATATGGACGTACAATCCGACAGCAACAAATAATATTGCGTACGAGTATTGTAAACTGAACGTTACAAGTTTAAGAGGTTGCAGACGTTTGTTTGATTGTCATTATCGAATCGATTACATATTAAACAGTTACTACATATAGTTATGCTGTCTTAATATAATAGTTTTTATTTTTCCACAAATGTTGCTGTTATAAGATTACCGCCTGTCTAAATAAATAAGAGACGAAAGGTTTGTAAAATAAAGTGCTTAAGGTTTAAAGCCCACCGATACAGTACAAAATGCATTAATTGTACTAGTTTCCCATGTTAATTGATATGCCAAATCACGATTGAAGGCCCAAGAAAAAAATACATTAAATACGTTAAGAAAATTGCTAAATTCACAGGAGATAAATCAAACTTTAATGGTATTTAATTTGAAGTAAAAAGCGCAGTGATTTCACAGCTTTCGTGTTAAGCATAGTGTAGAATAATTCCATAACCGTTGAAATTTATAACTTCCTTATTATAAAATCTTGAAATGTGGTATTAAAGATTCCATGTTATATGACTTAGGGACAATATAACTTTAGATGAGTACTCGCATACCGTTGTTTTATATTAATTGCATTATCCTTTTTAACGCTTTAATATGGTAGTTCAGTACCAGGTTGTAATCTCGAGGCTCTAGGTTCATTCCCTGGAACAATATGTTTAGATTGTTCCGGGATATAAGCTGGTCGGGTCGAATCACCTTGCAATTAGAAGGCACAATAATCAGTGCCTATCTTGGATATACGAGCTTGGGTTCATAAATGACAGCATTTGGCCAGCATTTGAGATGAGTTTACCGTTGTTTAGTTAGCATTAATGTATAACAGAGCTGTGATAGTCTGCATGAACGATCATCAACTTTGTTAATTAATCTAGCAATTACGTACAGAAACAATAAACAAGTATTGTGTTGTTGTGGGGGGCACACTAAAACTACACTGAATTTAATCAAGTAATATAAGTGTAACACTATTTTTTTTTTATGTCAGAGGCGGCAAACGCGCTAGCGCGTCGCCTGATGGTAAGCAATCACCGCCGCCCATGGACATCCGCGACACCAGAGGTATCGTTGATGTGTTGCCGGCCTTAACCCCATACCCTCCCCAACTGAGCTCTGGCAACCTTACTCAACAGCAGAAACATAGCACAACAGTTACGAAGTGCTACTTCACTGCGGTCTTCTGTAAGGTGGAAGTACACTTCCCCAGTCGAGCGGCTCATTCTAGTGGAATTTCCACAAAGCTCTACCTCTCTTTAACTTTAAACGTTTCATAACTATATTCCTAGTAAGATAGTAAAGAATCTACGACTCTACCATTTCTAACAATCGCTTAAGTTGCTTTCAATCTGTTCATGTTCAATGCAATCATTTGAAGCTTGTATAAACCTAATAAGAAACAGGCAAACAATACAACATTCATCTGAACTCAGTAGCTCAAGGCTTTGTGAAGATCAGAATCGATGAATGGAAACAAATAGGTGCTCAATACTTGTAGATATCAACTGCTTGACAGAAAACAAATAGGAATAGTCGTTGTTTGAATACTGAACTTGATCATGTGATTTGAACTCGCGACCCTGGCGTATAGAGCAGGAGAAGCAAACCTCCAATTTGAGTTTTTAAATTCTAGTTTAAGACGCTTAATTAATTATTTATTATCTAATTGCTAATTGAATAATTGTGATCTTTGTGCATATGTGTTGCTTATTGCTATCACGATGAAAATGTTCAATTCGGATCGGTGCGGTTTTACCAAAAATTAGCGCGTTCAAACAAACAAACAAACAAAGAACTTTTCCACCATAAGATACTTGTATAGATTACTTTATATATTTTAATTAGTTTCTAGTGATTAATAAATGTTTATATCTTTACAGGTAAAATAAGTTCGCGATGAAGACTGTGACTTGTCAAAGTACGTATAATACATTTGACAATCACTGTAGTAGGTACCTACTACCATTCAATCATTGAACTTTTTCCAACCGAGTAAGTGTTAGCCATTACTATGTCACTTGTGGTTCAAACTAAAATAGTATCAATATCAACGGAATAAGGATCAAAATCTGAACTTCGAAACAACAAGGAAATACCCATTCGGTTCATTCTGAAATCGTACGCTCGTAATTCAGTCTCAACCCTAACCGGACACGCAACGCGAATACCCCTAGTAGGGTTGCCAACTAAACTATCAAAAATAGTATTATACCATTTTTCACTACATGATACACTTTTTTTCCGTGACATTATACAATTATTATACTGTATTCATTATAAAAATGCACAGATAAGCCCTTGAAAATATGCTTTTAAAGCATAAAATGTTTTTTTTAAACCTTTTTAATTTTTAATCTCAGACTAAAAAAATTAACAAACCATCACTATATCAAATGAAACAAATTCCAATTCTTCTGTCTGCCCGACCTTTGCTTAAATCTTTAAAAACTAAGCAAACCTATTTTATGCCGTTTTGTATAATCAGATGCAATGCTTTAGGAGGAAAGTTTATGTGTACAATACATGCATAGTATAGAAGAAGAACTGATAGTTTAAGTTGCACCCGTGCGGAACCGGGGCGACTTACTAGTGTTCGATAAGAAAAAGTTGGCACCCCTATCCTCGAGTGCCCATTATACATTCCTTGCATGTGATTCATAAACTTACACGGTAAAAATGTTTCATGAAACTAAAGTCAATGAACTTGAGCGTTCTTACGAGTGGTCGACATTCGGAAGGGTTGAATTTTGTATGGACGGTGGACTTGATCGATTTGATGTTTAGCGCCTTGCTAAGAACATTTTTGCGTGATGTGAGTAATAAAGGGTTCTCCTCCTCCTTAAGTCATTTTCCTCATTACTAAGGGGTGTGAACATTGTATGGAATGACACACAAAACAACTCTCTTGGAAATTTAAATGGAGTAGTTTGACATTGCCTTCTCCATAAAGGGTTCTAAAATAAGGAAAAGTTGCTGGTATTCACAGGGCATTCAGGGTGTTTCGTCGGTTGACCCCAATCCCTTAATACACCGTTTGTAAATTCACCGATAGACACCGCCAAGGTTAATTAATAAAATCGACCAGAATAGTTCACATTGTCTAGTTAACATTAAAAGCGTATATGTGAATTCAAAAGATTCCATCTGTCTGTACACGTGTACTAAACAAAACTTTATCTTTAAAGCCAATCAGACAATTTCATCACAAACATTACTGTTTTCCGCTTACCTCTACAAAACGACTATAATTATACAACATGAACTTATGACTATGCCTGCACGATTACATTCATGAAATTAAAAGCATCCAGTAAAGTACAGTCAGCATACACTTAGCTATTAAAACAGCATATTCCTGAATAGATTACACTCATATTCTCATTGTTTACAAATCAGGTAGGTACTTAAGAGTAACGGAAAGCTCACTGCCACTTATTATCTGCAGAAGTGCATTAATCGCTTATCAAGTGGAATTTGTTCATGCCACGACGTTGAAAAGACGAGTAGGTAACCCAATAATAGTATGTGTAATACACTTAGGCCGTTATTTCGACCATGGCGGCCGATATTACGATTAGTCAAATACGCAGGATATATTATAATGCACTTGCGAGAGCGCAAGCATAGGTGCACTCTCTTTTCCCTCACTCTTATAGTTCGGCTACAGCTATCTGACAAGACCGTAGAAAGATCAGGCGCAGGACCCAGCTTAACGTGCCTTCCGAAGCACGGAAGAGCTCAAGATGAAAGTTAAGCAACGTTCAGGCCAGTCATCGGTTGGGTGATCGAAAAATTTCATCTGGAGGTAACCAATAAGGGTCTGCGGGTCTGCTATCAAGGTATCTCAGATACTATCCGCGATCCTGCGCAAGCGACCACGATACAGCGGAGTTACACGCCTTTGCGCACATCATTTACGCTTCCGATCTTATCTTCAACCGTAAATGTACTTAGCATGTTCCTAAGGGCTCGCCTTGGTGCAGACCACCCCCTTTTCGCTTTCGATAACGCTTCAGATAGATAAACTTGGGTTGCGATATCGTTGAAATAGTTAGATTCTTAGATTTCCTTGAACATTTTAAAGTGCCTTCTGAGATTACCCGATGAAAAAATGTTGAGTTGAATTTATTATTTACCAAAGCAAAAAGATTCTTCCTTAACCTTTCTATTATGCCACAGTAGCAGACAAAGCAAACATACACAATACCTTGGAGTAAATATTCATATCAAAGACAATATTATAGCATGCCTGTTGCTTCACGAAGCCTCTAGAGATGACAAATGCAACAGCGGCCATAAGATGCCTTATTTGAATACAAGTGCCTTTTATGATAATCCAGCCTTTAAAAGTGTTGCGAATACGTTGGATGGTTGCAAAAAGCAGGCCGTTATGGCAGCAACGTTCATAGCTAACGCTGATATGAACACGAACAATACACGCCACGAGGACATTACACCGATGCTCCGATAGCCGGCAATCCATGCACGATGTGCCGTAACTAGTCCCGCCCACACAATATCTACTCTTTCGACACTCAAATAAGCCATAAATTAACATTTTTAAACGCGTCATGTACTCGTACCCTCCACCTCTCCACTCACCGACCGCTCAACATACACCAGACCCGGTTCCCGACCCTCTAAATCAAAACCAGTTAACAATCTAAATGCATCGTTATTGCAATTAGAACCGCTTTAAATCTCATCACTTATCGCATAACGCAATTGTATATCAAAGTCGTATTCAATAACTGCGATTTACAATCGTATGGGATACATTTATCAGACGCAGCTAGTACTAGATAGTTTGGAGCTGAGAGCAAATATAGGCCCGAGTGGGAACAATGCCTCGGGCGAGAGACGGTGACCGACCGCGGCCGGCTCGCCTCTCGTCCGTTGATTGTACCTTACGATGACAAGCTCACGATATCGCAAATAAGTATTTATTGCAACCACACAGCCTTACCTTCAATCCGACAACCTTTTGTTTCTGATTCCTAGTCCGTCTAACGTAATCGATTACTAACGAAGCGAACGTCATCCGAATGTTTACCGTAAAAAGTCCCGAACGAAGATGGCGGCGATAACAAAAAGCAACAATAATCTCCCGCCGACGAAATACGACGAGCGTCCGACACGATTATTAGCGGAGCAGAGGTTAAAGATTCCTATCGATAACCAGAGTAATCTGACCATCTCTGTGCAGAGATGAATTATTGTAATAGCGTGTCGTCTTAACAAAAAGACGCGGCAAACGATAGGAAAAGAAATATTAGTACGAGTATTCCCAGACGAGCATTTTCATAATGCGTGTCCACAAAGTTGAGTTGAGCTGGATTAACGAACGGAATATCAAAAGGGAGTGCGCCATTATCGTACATTAGACCGCCCACTAAAAATTGAACTGGATTGGACTGGATGCCGGTGAAATCTGTGCCCTAGGGTCATCGCATAGACTGCACATACGAGTTGTTTGTGGTCAGCTAGTTGCTACCGGTACCCTTCTGTCGGTGACCTCGGTTCAGCGCATTCCTTCTTGGGCATAATAATACACGTGGTCGCGTAACGATCTGCTCGGCTCATGCTCATTAAATATCCTTCTGGATTCGTGCTTGCTGTTTGTTATTATGCGCCATTGCACCCTATGATACACTCGGGAGCTATTACAGACATTTTGCGTTTATTTTAAAACGTAAGTCAAGGTTAGAGAATGTTTGTTCGTGCTCCTAACTTTCAAGATCTTTAGTGGAATGTTTGTTTGCTAAGGCACTTTAATTGTGTTTCTCTTCTGTAAATTGCCTCATAATACTGAATCATAGTCAATCAAATGGTGTTAAATGTTGTAAATCTTGATAATTCAAGAGTTGGGGAGGAATGATCAATATTAATGACATTTAATACCTATGTAATGCTATGAAATTTTAGCTTGAATTGATTAACAACGAAAAATAGGAAAATCGAAGAAAGAGCAAAATTTTATTCGTTTTGATAGACACATATTCAAATACTAACCTCTACCATAGTGGTATAACAGGAATATTAAAACATAACAAAGCAACACGGAAGATTGACAGGACAAGCAAAGGAACAATGACATAAAATGTATAAAGATTCCTTAAGGCGAAGGCCGTGGCAGGACAATTTCATTTCCTAAGCCGAGAGGAGTGTAATATGTTAATCTCGACGATCTTATACATCCGGCACCGCCCTTCGGATGGCTACGACAACGCAACCTTTGTTTGTTGACACGATTATAATATAATTGAATTAATTAAAATAGAATTTCTTCACACTCTATTCACGTCGCTAGCATTAAGAAACTTTACAGTAGTGTGGGTGTCAGTCGGGCTACTAATAAACGTTAATTTGTTTTGGTTGGAAAAGCTATCGTGCTTTTAGTTGTTTTATGAGTACGTAGACAGAAAATAAGAATGCATGCATGATGTGTTGTGTGCGGGGGACGAACCCGTGAACATTGGTGCCGTCAATTTGAACTGTTTAGCGACCAAGACATTAGGTGACCATTGCTTGCAAAATGAGAAATGGATAAAATAATAAAATAACGATCAAAATCAATGGCAGTATCACGAAAAAGAAGTTTTGGGTAAGTACTCAAAAAAAACTAAAAATGTAAAGAATATTAAATTACAAAGTCTCGCATCGTATAATAAAATAATAAACTAAAATTAGATCGATAAATCGAATCTAATTCACCTACTTATTATAAGCGACATAATTAAATTAAAACTGAGACTATTAAATTGGTGTTAAGCATGAAATAGGCAATCATTTTACTTTTATTTAATACTGTGAGACCGTGATTTGAAATAAAAAACTTTACGTAATGGCTCTGGTGCCAGTAACTGTCCGGCGAATGAAAAATGTCGCTCGAGACCATTACTTTGTGATTCTCACGCGAGCGGTTAAGTGTTAAAAGCCTGTTTTATAATCAGTTTTAATCTTTAGATTAAATTTAATTGAAAACTGTTATTTTATACGTTGAGGACAATGGATCAGTTCCATCGTTTTTTTGAGGATAGTATTTAATAACGGCTCTGAAGTTCTCCAGAGATTTTAAATCGAAGTGAATATGTCTCTAAAAATTTTCAGGCACTGACTGATAGATTTTTTGACTGGTTGGATTGATTTCGATGTCCTAGATTCGATTTTTTCAATTTTCTCAACTCTGTTTCGTAATCACCAATCTGCACTTAACAACCATATTTTTAAGTATTATTTTTATGACGAAATGAATTTAATGATGAAGGCCTTTGTGCAGCAGACAAATCGGTTGATACAAGCTTTACTTTTGAAATAGACTAGGGACCTTGTTGGGGTTTTTTCTTTATTCGGCCGGTAAAAAACAAATTGGTCCGAATCAGGTTTTCGAGAATGACATTGGCCCGTTTTTTCTGTTCGTCCCGTACGTGATCTACGTAACGGTGTCAAAGAATTGATAGACGAAAATGTGGTGTATAGTCGCATCTCGTTAGAATGGGTAATTGAACACGTCACAGATCTAAACAACCGTACCACGGTAATAGGAAAGTAACTGTTACCGAAATACATGGCGGGACAAATTGAACTGACGATGTCGAATTTGGAGTGTCGTTTTCGTTTTTCCGAAAACTGTGAATTGCTGTTTATCTTTTTGGAAAGTGTTGACAAATAATGATTATTATAAATACTTCTACAAGCTATTAACTTAATGGCAATAAAATATAATTATCAGCCTATTAATGTTCCACGACAAGGCAAAGGCCTCTATAGTTTGAAATCCTGTTTCATTACAAAAAAAAGGGTTTACTCCTACCGAACTTGGATTGGTGATCTCTTGGATTGGGAATCGAACCCAGGACTTCGAGATCACGACCCGCTCAACCAACGTATACCGGACAAGTAGCTCCTGAGATTAGCGCATTCAAACAAACAAACAGACAAACTCTTCAGGTTTATTATATTAGTCTAGATCTATTTATTATCTTCAGTATTTTAAACAGAATAAGTGTTACAAAAATGTTACCCGTTCAAAATACCTATTGTCTGCGCCCAAAAAGGCAGCATGATGTACTTAGTACTGTTAATAACATCTGTAATTCACATTAATGGACGCAATAAATACTTCGACTTCGCTTTAGCACAAGTACTTACGCCTCTTGTATTGCTAAATGTTCAATTATTAGCGATATCTAGAATCTGTATCGGAGCACTGATCATATCGTGCACAGGCTTTTGTGTTAACAGAAACCGCTTTCTTTAGATGATTCATTGAGGTAATCCACTTTGATCCCCCCATTTTTAGGGTTCCGTACCTCAAAAGGAAAAAACGGAACCCTTATAGGATCACTTTGTTGTCCGTCTGTCCGTCCGTCCGTCCGTCCGTCCGTCTGTCAAGACCCTTTTTCTCAGGGACGCGTGGAGGTATGAAGCTGAAATTTATATCAATTACTCAGGTCTACTGTCCCTTGAAGCTGTGAAAAAATCAAACTTCTAAGCCAACGCAATCAAAAGATACAGCCGTTTATGCCGCAAATTTTCGACACTTGCAAGGGAATCAAAACCTACAGGGTGCTTCCCGTGAACTCAGAATCTTGAAATTTGGTACGAAGCAACGTCTTATAGCATAGATAAAGTAAAAATTACGAAAACCATAAATTTTTAGTGACTTCACATAATATATTTTTTTTAAATAATTTTAAACTTACTACCCATTTCCTCATAAATGCGTAGAGGTATTAAATTGAAATTCATACCAAATACTCAAGTCTATAATACCTTTAAGCTGTAACAAAATCAAACTTCTATGTCAACGCAATCAAAAGAAACAGCAATTTAAGCTGCATATTTTGAAACTCGCAAGTACTCGCAAGGGAATCAAAACCTAAAGGGTACTTCCAATCGACCTAGAATCTTGAAATTTGGCATGAAGCAAGGTTTTATAGCACACATAAAGGAAAAATTCCGAAAACCTTAAATTTTTAGTTACATTACAAAATACACATATATATATATTTTTTTTTAACATAAAATTCTGGGTGTAAAACTCAAGGACAAAATTCGGAACACCATCCTGCGCTCCAAAACTCGAATCACGGACGTCGGGGTCGCTACCGCAAAACTCAAATGGAACTGGGCCGGCCATATCTGTCGAATGGAACCGAATCGGTGGGCGAAGATCGCTACCGATTGGGTTCCAAGCGACGGACATCGAAGTCGTGGGAGGCCAAGACGAAGGTGGAAGGACGACATCCACAGTCATTTGCCCGACTGGCAACAGGTCGCACAGTGCAGGAAGACTTGGCGGGAAAAAGGGGAGGCTTTTGCCCAGCAGTGGGATATCGACAGCTAATAAAAAAAAAAAAAAAAACTTATTAATTTTTCCTCATGAACGCGTAGAGCTATCAAGTTGAAATTCATATCAAATACTTAGATCTGATTGCCTTTAACCCGTGAAAAAAAAATTCTAAGTCAACGCAAAAACGCAAAACTTTAAAGAGATCTTTGTCTTAAATTTATGCTCCTCCATCTTTCCCCATTGTAATGTTATGAATTTCATTTTGCAATAAAAATACCATAGTTATGACTCGATTGTCGTAATGAACGAACTTTGTAAACCTTGCAGGTTTGTACGGAACCCTCGGTGCGCGAGTCCGACTCGCACTTGGCCGGTTTTTTGAGCACCCATAACTTAAGCAGTCTAGTGCATTTTGTGCACCGATTGATATTTTCGGTAAGTCAGGAATATAAATAGGAGCTCAAGTGGTCCGAGTGATTATAAATATTAATACGTATAAAAATTTGACGGGCCCGTTGGTCTAGTAGTCAGAGACCCTGGCTACACAACCAATGGTCGCTGGTTCGAATCCCACTGAGACAAATGTCTGTGTGATGAACATCGGCCTTTGTACTCGAGTCACGGATATTTATAAAAGTATTTAAGTATGTCTATCCGTTCCGTAGCTTCCATAGCAAAAGCTACGAGCTTAGTTTGGGGCTAGGCAATTGGTGTGATGGTACAAAGTATTTCTTTATTTATAAATAAATTATAATGTTAGATGCCCCTTGTGTATTAATCTTCTTGCTTGTGTTATAATCACGTATCGCGTTTATTCCCATCCTTGTGGTAGAAAAATTATTTTGGTTGTGCATATATTATGATTCAGTCAATTTCCATAATGTTCACTTACCATATACAACGCGGAATACGTAACCACCATATGTTAACCAACAATCGTCACATTACTTGCTTAAACGTCACTTCGCGATATCATTATGACCTATTTAACTGTCCGTCAGACATTGATACGGTTTAATTTGATATAACATACGTACTGGGAAGGGTCAAGCATTCTGAAGTTACACCGTAGGTCGTGAGAACATTGCCACCGTGCCTTATGTTGTACTAAATGTACAACGATAGAGCTAGAATATATTAAAATGATGTATATTGTAGATCATACTATTTTTTTCTGTTGGATGCAGTTTCTTTTGATATTCTGTATCCGGGTCGTTGATACTAAGTATAGAAAAAACTAGGCGGAAAAAAATACGACCGAAGTTCGGTGTGATTACGCCTGCAATGCATTTTAAATTTAAGATGACACACTATGCCGAAATTGCCGAGGTGAAATAGCAGGAAAGCGGACCCTGGACTCCAAGGCAATGGCCGAGGATGCGACCGGGACAAGCGCTAGGATGATGATGATGACTATGCCGAAATTACTACGCGTGATTTTGTAAAGAAGATGCAGTGCCGCCGAACTTCAGTGACGTGTGGTACTAAGTAATTGCCGATCACATTTACATGATGAAACTACTTATAATATTTAGCAATTTTATAATCTTGGAATATAAAAATGTATCTCAGTTAGACTCCTAAAAAGCACAATTCCAATCAAGACCTATCAAATTAATGAACCCTTATCCTTGAAGTAATGAGGAACAATTATAACAATGCAAATAAACAATGTAGCAGTTATATCAGTCCGATTAGAAGGTCATCGCATGCCCGATGGCGTTTTGGACCTCATTTCTCGAGTTTGAGCTTATTTCCAACAAAATAAGGAGACTCACATAGAGAAGAATATATTTTGGTTGTAGTGGAAATTTTACCCTTAAAATGGGGAACGCCAAAATTTTAATTCTCAGAAAAAAAAACAAAAATATTGTGCACAAACTAATTTACCATTGCAACCTGCTTTTTACTGAATCTTTTTTGGTTTAATTAAATTTCCTCATTACAGCCAACTTTTGTAAAAAAAAAACAACCTTCCAATTAGTTCTTTATACACCGGATGGACATAACCCATGTAAAACCAGAAGGATTAATTACTTTCCAGCATCCGTAAGTGATGACAATTGCCCTAAATAACCGGCCAGTTCGTTCGGACCTTTACACCCATTGGTCGATGAAAGCTGAAACGTGTTCGTAGAGGTCTTGTTAAACTGGTTTCGCCGCATAAGCCGTATTACCCAATAGCAAACCATCTCGTCGGTTACACAATCTGGGCATTTTTGCTCTGCCCACTCAGCTTTGTGGCTTTGCTCGAGAGAAACAATGAAAACATTGTGGCGGACTTTGTGATGTTAGGTCCGTGTTTATATTTCTCATTATCGATTGAATAATGGACTTTTGTTGCTCATGCTATCTGACAGAAGCTAGGAGGAATTTGATTTGACGTTTTCATTAGATGTGTGTATGCTATTAACTTCTTAAATGAAACACCTTTGAAATGTTTGCAAATTGCCTTTTATGTATTTGGCAACATAAATGGTCCTTCGATACAACAATGCTTTAAAGTTAAGTAAAACTTCATTTTCAAATACTGATAAATAACACATTTTATTATTCTTATTCTTTTAATAATATGAAACAAAGTCTTTGGACTTAATTTATTTATAGGACACCTATACTTATTTATAATTTCACGGGTATTCATCATGTAGTCAGTACAATTAGTATTGCAAAAGCATAAAATTAAATGAAGCTGTCAATTCGACACGTTGCGTCCCAGACCTTTCCGTCGTGTTTACGGAAAAAAATAATTAAGAAAAAGGAATGTCGAATTAACGATGTTGAAAAATTTGAATGCCCTAAAGAGGAAATGGCTGGTAATTTAAGTACAAGGCAAAAACGTGACCAGTGAAAGTGGTACGGCTGGTGCGAATTCATCAGTGTTATAAGGATGGGGGCTGCCTTCATTACTTCATTGCGTCATTACAATCCATCTTAGGTCGGAAACAGAGGAGAAAAAATACAGTGAGGTACTTTTATAAGAGACAGGCGCAGGAGTAATGGAACAAAAGAGACAAAACAACACCCCAAGCCTTGACAATGTGGTTTGTGTTTTAAAAACAGTAACGATTTGAAGAGATACTAACGGATGACATTACTTTTTTGCTATGACAAGATTGCAAACATTTTTCAAACAAGCAATGATAAAACAATACAACTTTCGAAAGAGCTGGTTAATATGGCTAGTAAAGCCATATATTTCATTATTATGTTAAAAGACTGTTAGTAAAACAGTCTTTTAACATAATAATGAAATAAGCTACTATCTAAATTTTTATGGTTTCAAACGTTTAGCTACGTACAGAAGCACGATGATGGGGTCATCTCAATTTCTAATGGTATGAAAAGTTAATAAAGATTGTCGTGTGTGTTGAATATCAAGGCTTTCAAATATAAATAAAGGTCCAGAGAATCGTAGAAATTGCTATACCAACAAGTGCAACAAAGCTCTTATATTGAGAGAGCAAAAACATTAAGCTGTGTCAAGACACTTCACTGATATTATTCAAACTACCGCAGATCTTATCAACAATTCGTGACAAATTACACTCAACACGATATAAAACACACGAAACCGCACTCAATCAAGTTAATTTAAATCAAGAGCATTTTTATTAGATATTCGTTAGTAGTACCGCCTCAGACTTGGGCAATTGCTACTCGCATCCGATTGGTTATAAATAAATGTTTTTGTTGATTTGTTTATTGGTTGGTTACTAGTTTTTACGTAACGTAACTCTACACTTTCTTATCTATGGCAATTACAAACAAGCGTGATTATTTATTATGTACTCGATTAGGGAATTGATATAAACATGTTTTATGCTTAGGATAGTTTAGGCCAATGGAAAATGTTATGTCGGTTCTAATGGATTCATTTACTGGGCTGATGCTTTTGGTAAAGATGGTGGTAAAGCTTGTGCTTATGTAATGGAAACACGAGTCATGATGACCATCATTATTATAATGAACATCATACATAGTGGCTGCAATAAATTCTGATAATATTCATTGCACAAAAGCTTAAACTTTTGCATCATGGATATTATTTATCAGCTTTGAGATCATACCAATTAGCACTTTTTTCCGAAAATTTCCTTATTTACTATATTTTTATTAACCTTCTAGGTCATTTCGATCACTACAGTTATGCACTATCAATGCATAAAGTAAATTAACATTTAAGATTATTGCCCAGTGCCCTAATAAGTAACTCCTGGTATAGCAGTCAACTACCAAAACAGTCATCTCAAAATTAACTTTAGCACTATAAATAGGCAAGAATCGACAGACGATTATGTGGTAGAATGCAGACTATTGACGGGACGGTCTAGGATTTTAACGATGCTATTCCATTGGGATAGGGAGTCACGCAAACTGCACCATAATGAGATAGATAATAAGACCCAATGACGGGGGTCGCGATCTTTAGCCCTGTTTAGAGAGGAAAGATAAATAAATCCGCGAAAACTATTCATAACTCTGAGGAGCACAAAACTATCTTTGTATCACGGGAAATTCGTTTCCCAGTTTATAATGATATTTTGCAAAATAGGAATAGAAATGCAGCTGATATATAAGGAATATTTCTATAAATTCTATGTAACGATAACATCGACAAATTAGCCAATCATGCAAAGAGTACGCAAAATTGTTTGTTGTTTAAGTTGTTAATACAACTTTTTGAAGCTTGTATTTTCAGTAAATTATTTTATTAATATTGTTAAAACAGAATCATTTTTAAATAGCTGTCTTCAAATTTTGCAAGTAATTAGGCAATCGAATCAACTCAATTTAGATGAACTAGACAAAACTCCAAACTATAGAAGTTAGTCACTTGCGAATCGAAAGATTTTGTCTTAACCCTTAGTTACGCCTGTGGACTCAAGAAATAAACTAACAAACCCGCTAGCCCCAAATCAACGGATAACGAAGTTGTCACTTAAGCCATCAAAATTTATGACTTCAATTATATCGCTATTCAGCAACAGAATTCAAGGATTCCAGCTAGCATTGTCAAAATGTCCAATTAGATCGCGGTGCCCAAGTATTGAACTAAGTGACCACAAATTAACAAAGGTCCACAAAACAGCTCGTTAACCAGAAGGGCAAATACAAAAGTTACTATTTGACCTTATACCCATCGAGTTGATTGCTTTAGTCCGCCCTCGTTTCATTTGCATTAATTTATATTCGGACAACGTTACGCCACAAATATTAAAAAGCAACCGTTTGAGTTTCAAAATTAAACGCACAAATAACTTTTTAATAACGCTCGGTAAATCATGCGTTTTCACTCCTCAGTTATTGATTACGGACGGTAATTTACTATATCATACTAAATTTAGTTGTAAAATACTTTTTATGAATGCATCATTAAGTAATAAATGCGATTACTTTACTGCTGAGCTTAGATTCTACTGAAATAAGAGTATCGCGTCATATCTGCACTTTAATATTTTATACAGTGCAGTTTCAGATGAATCCTTTTCTTGATTTGCTTGTGTTTTATTGATTTTAATTTTTATTAAGATAAGTGCTATACGTCCTTGCTCTCAATATCTATCTAGGGTTAAGTGCCGTCAATGAGATAATTAATCTGTTATTTATAAAATTTTAGTTTACAAACCTAACAAGTTCTTTGTTGTATATTCTATAATCTGTTTTACTTATTGCTTACTTCCAAGCTCATCTCGATTATAACAACGACTTTAAACAAAAAGAAAACAATAAACAAGAATACTCGTAGAAGCGAGGATTTACAGCGCTCCCAATTAAGCATGGCCGTCTAAATCTACTATAAAATATATGTACCTAATACAGCCAAGGAATTGTATTGTAATGTGTGTCCAACACGCACCGGCCTATTTTTATTTATTTATAGTTCCCATCTGATTTAGCACGCTTAACCGGGACAATATATTCAAGTTTTCGTCCCTAATGAAACCTCTGGCCTTCTTAGAAATAGTCAAGAATAAAGGCGCCGTCTACAACTAATTTACGACCAACGACTTTATAAACCATAAAACTCCGTGCACAGAATATATTAAGACAACTATGAATGTTCATCTTCGTAATAATCTTGAAGCTTAAACTTCTGAACTATTAACTGTTTTAATTTTAAATGGTTTTCTCGGAAAGTGTAGCATTTAAATCAGCACCTGGAAGATGAGTGTGATTGATGGAGTTATTACATTTAACCTCCACTAATTATAAATAAAAGTCTGTGCTAGTGAAGCTACAGAGGCTTTAGATCTTTTTAATGCTGAAAACACATTATCGACTGCATAATTATTATAATTTTCTTATGTTCATCCGTCAACGCTTGCAAGGCAGTAAACCTCAAAATATTGCGGTAAACAAATACTTTTAATTCAAAAATAAATATTTCACAACAACAAATACATTGATACAGTGCACACTTGTGTTACAGATATCAGAATCAACGGTGGTAAGACAAATATACTTAGATGGATACACATAACACCCAGCCCAGAAGAAACGGACATGTTCATGCACACAAATGTTTGACCTGCGCGGGGATCGAATTCTTGGTCTAATAGCCAACTTCTTGACCATTACACCAAGCCGGTCGTTGATTAGTAGATGAACATACATTTGACATATATGTAAGGGTATGTTGATCAAGAAAGTTATAATATAATTGACTAATCTACATAGTGGGAATTATAATGGACTAATCCAGTAGATAGTAAATTGGTGTTCTTTGTTTTCTTTGTGACGTAAGTTAAGAATTTGCAACAAAAGCTTCGAGAGGTCAAAGGGCGAAACCTAGTTCTAATAGCTGTGACGTATGCGTCACTTATGGAAATGTAGAAAACTCAGAACAGTAGTAGTTAGTAGTTAGTAGTAGCCGACGAAATCTGCCGGAACTTGGTCCGCCTTGTAACCGGGTCGGAGGGTCAGATCGCGTGTTCCCAACTATAAACTTACCTTTTTGTACGGCCGCACGATACCCGAGGTCACGATGTTAAATACACTATTAATAAAGCAAACTTAATAAGTCCAGGTACAAGAGTAGTCTATAAACGGTTATCAAGAGAACTATCTTCATTATACTATCCGTTATTAGACCGGGTATTTGCAACAATTAGAGAGGCAGCTGGGTGAATTGCACTGCTTGAACATTGTAAAGATTTGAGGTTAGTTGCAATTGCCGCGTTACTTATTATTCTAATGGGGATTTGTACTGTTTAGTTAACATTTTTGGTACGTAGACCTACAACATTCTTTTTTTATCCGTAATACTGATTGATTATTTTATTTTGTGCTCCCTAACTGACGACGAGTCGTGTTACGATCATAAATGGTTTAGAGCAATTTGCCTTACCCAAACTTTGAGGTCTTACTACTACCAATAAAGTAGACTCTGCAATGAAATATTTTCTAAAACGCACTGTTTTCCATGGACAACGTTGCCGTCTATTTAACTATTTTTATGATTGAAAAAATGCCGTCGTGTGTTTTACAGACATGTGCAAATCGATCCAAGAAGAAAAGCGTTAATAGCGAATCCTTTCATGGGTAAAAAAACAAAACAGAACACTAAATTTTCCGTCCCTTCCCTCCAAGATGACCCATAGATTTTGTTATCGATGTCCACTCTATACGTAATAGTAATACCTCAATGTATCCATATTACAAAATGTTATATGTAGAGTAGAGGACATTATCAAATGTTTAATGCAAAGACTCTGCAATAACCATGGCAGCGCAATTTTCTAGTCTTATCAGGTTTCTCAATATATTCCAACTTTCGAAACGAAATACTACATTGTATCTTTAATTGGTACGAGCTTATAAATTCAAACAAATAATGACTTCCAGATACAAAACGTTTGAGTTACAGCAAATGAAAAGGTGCAATCTTTTTAACAGCTATTGATCTTCAAGTAACCTCGATTAAGAAATTGAACTATCGGTCATCGACACTCTTGAACTATGGATTTAGTACGCAAACACGAGTGAGACAGAAAATCAATAATATTGACCGTAGGAAGCTCTTATACCGTACGCCAATAGCCACTAGTATTAACTTTGCAATACGTACTAGCCCGTTTATCTACTCAGATACGGCGCGAGAATGCATATTAAAACTAGCAACTAGCAGTTTACACTATGTTGAAGTTGATTATTCAAAGTACTGACAAATTAAGCATTTAATTTGAATAATATTATGTGCATTGATGAGCAAGGAAAATTTATAGACCTAGTATTACTGGATGATATAACACGTCCGTTAGGTGTTAAGAGGCCACTCAATGATAATCTCTAGCTTATGTTACAGCTAAAACCTTATCGGATTTAAGGAAATCCGATTACGGAAAATTCAATAGACTTCCTACGATTTCGGCGTCATTAACACCATAAACAAACCGTTTTTACACCAAATGCGACGTAACTACGAAAACGTAGGCTTGTAAATTAGCAATAAAACTTATTACTTCTTACATTTTTCTATGGGAAGCTAAAAGTTCTCGCCTGTCTCACTCAGTTCGGATTGACTTTACAGCTATACGGCCTTATATTAGCCAATATCGTTTGTAACGAATATAACATTACCATGTTTGATTGATGGACGCGAGATAGAAAAGGCGCTACCTCCCCTACAAAAATCGGTATTGTTTTTTATGAGTGAATAGGTGGGATAGCTCTGGGCACGAGCTGTGACCCTGTATCTTCATCATAACGAGTTGTTAGGAGAGTGTATAATAGAATTTATAATAAGCGCGAGGCGAGTGTGCTATCACCACGCCTCACGTCCGTACCTCACACACTTAGTGTTATGGTAATGGCTCGCCGTGACCAAAAGCGAACAGAGAGGTCGCAGACGACTGCGACATCGTGCCGCCATTTCTGCCGGCTATCTCCCGCTGCTCGCCTCATGCTGCCCCGCGGCTCGCCCCGCTTCCACGGCACAGCAACGCAACGAACACTCCTCATAAATAACAATGACAAATGATATTCCGCCACGATCGCACCGACCATTCCTGGAGCACCTAGACCGTTCATTACTTTTTATGGAGATGTGATACGATATATTTCAGTGCGCTTTTGGCGCGGACTATTTGTAGCCTTTCACGATTTCGTGCAAATACCCTCTCGGGCGGAACCTCCTAATAACCAAATAAACTAAATAATGCGCCTATAGAAGAAAAGACGGGCATACGATACATTACCATACCGTCGAGCTCACATTAAAGTCGGAGTTTAAACGAACCGTCTTCGATGATTTAAGAGCTGGATTCTCGGTTTGCTGGGACCTCGGGATAATAATCCCTTAATTACGTTCCCGAGCTTTTCCAAATGATCGAATGGCAGTAATTGCTTTTCTGTCTGGCCAAAACGGGTTTAATTGGCACCAGGGATGGGAATGTGGGCTCATATTTCCATAAAGGACTATTCGTTATTTATTGCGCAAAATTATGACAATAGCTGATATCTCGACTAATTGGAACGACTCCCATTCGAGACACATTTGTTTAAAGTATGGAGTGTAACTTGCTCGCAATTTAGTATCGGAGTGTGCTTTCGAATACAAAGTAGCTTGCTTGCTCTGTTAAATCTTACTGGGGAAACTAAATTGAACGGCAGTCTGAACTTTGCTAATAGGTGTATTTTTCTCCTGTCGTTGCATTCGAAGTTGTTTGAACTTGTTATTTTCTCTTATTAATTTCTTGAGAGCGTGGTACTCATTTAGTTTGACATTCGTAACAGAAGCAGGTAGCTATTGAGATCGGAAAGAATATTATTTTATTTATTCAAGTTTACTAAGGGGGTGTTCGGGGCTCCGCCTACATCTTGGGAGCCCAAGTCAACCTCACCTGCAAGTGGTGCACCCTGCTGAAGGACGGACGAGGCTCTGGCAATGGGTTTTCCTCTAGGGGTTGGGGGGTCAGACGGCAGTCGCCTCCGTAAAAACCAAAACCGCCAAATCTATGGTTGTCACACGAAGGAACACGGTTGCTGTTAGGGCGCCGCCGCAAAACGGCGCGCAGGAGCCTTTTTTTTTTTTTTTTTTTTTTTTTTTTTACGCGGGGAATGCTTTACGCACCCTAACCCTGTCCTGGGGGAGTGGACAAGGCCGTGTGTGGGGCTCCCGGTGCTAGTAGCACTGCTCCTGGGACTGTGTCCCAGGGGTTTACCCACTAAACCCCGCGGTACCTTCTTGCTGCATTGGTTGGTGGCCACGGGCATCAGCAAGCCTTACTCCGCGAGCCACCTTGCAGAATGCTCTGAGAGCCAGTCGTGTCCCTTTTTGTGTGGACTGCGGAAACGCCCTAGGTACCAGTTCGTTTCCGCCCGTTGTTTTGTGCGGCCGTGCAAGGCAGGTTCGGGTGCCCCCACACCCATAACCCACTAGCCAGCACCTTGTAGTGGCGGTAGAAAACGGTCGAACGCCCGTCTCCTCCGCCCTGTCCTTCTCCTGCGGAGCGCTGGTGCGAGGGGGTCTGCCTCCCGCTCGCGCTCCGATGCTTCCTTCTGCAACATAACATCTTCGCAGAAGGAAGCTACTGCCACCCAGGCCTCTGCGCTCCCCAGCATAGACTGTACAACACTAGGAAGCGTGAGCGCCTGGCCTACTACAGCGACGAGCTCGCTACGCTGTATGGCCCAAGCCGGGCACACCGCCAGTGTGTGGTGTGCTGTGTCCTCATTCGCGCCGCATGCATGGCAACACGGAGACTCCTCTCGACCGATTCGATGCAAGTATGCCCCGAAACAACCGTGCCCAGTCATGACTTGCACCAGCCGGTACGAGAGAAATCCGTGCGATCGCTCGAGCCAGTCCTCCAACGCAAGCTCAAGTGCATCGAGAACACGGCGACCGGCGGGCGCGTTAGCGATATCTCTTCGCCAGCGACGAAGAAGAATTTCACGTGCCTCCTGCCGGACCGCAGCTAGCTCTGTGGGAGCAGGGCTGTGTTCTCGGGCCCTCATGTTCGCTGTCCAGGTATAGACAGCGTCTAAAACGTCTGCCTCCAGGTCCCAGGGCGGGGTTTCGGCGAGTGCACAAGCTGCGGCATAGCCGACTGTTCTGTAGCACCTCGCAATCCGCTGAGCTATGGCCCTCTGCGGTCTCCGGAGAAGGGCCAGGTTGTCCCTTCGCCCCAGTGACTCAGCCTACAAGCGTCGACATTTGGCTCTCGGTCCCCCTATGTTGGGTAGCAGCCAGCCTAGTCCATCCGCAGCCTTTAAAACTCTGGCTGATATCCCACGGAAATGTGGGCCGAATCGCCATTGAGAATCTAGGGTGAGACCGAGATATTTCATCTGGGTCCCAACCACTATCCTAACGCCGTCGACCAATATATGGGCGTCCGGCGGTATACGCTGCCGGGGCCCGTGAAAAAACACGGCTTCTGTTTTCGTCAGCGCAACCTTCAGTCCAAGCAGCCTTATGCGCTTGGCCACGAGTGACCCACCAATGGAGGCGAGGTGAGCAGCTTCTTCAAAGTTCTTACCCCGGGCAGTAACAAGAGTGTCATCCGCATAGCAGATCATGCTCATGCCCGGGAGAAGAGTGCCGCGCAGCAGCCAGTTGAATCCTATGTTCCACAGGAGCGGGCCAAGAACCGACCCCTGTGGAACCCCGGCTTCGACGATATGGCTTTTCAACCGCCCATCTTGATCTTCCCACTGGACCAGCCGGCCTTCGAGGTAGCTCTCCAGGAGGCGACAGAGGTACGGAGGCACTCTATGGTAAACCAGCGCCTCTCGTATAGTGGCATGCGGGATGGAGTTGAATGCATTGGCTATGTCGAAGGATACCGCTATCACTCCAGCCTTAGCCTCTTTCGCCGCTTGCACGATCTCCTTCAAGCGGGTCAGGGCGTCGATTGTGGATCTTTTCGCTCTGAAGCCGTATTGTGCATCTGATAAATTCGGCCCATCTGTTGACAAGTGCTCGACCAGTCGTTGAGAGATTATTCTCTCAAACAACTTGCCAACCTCA
This sequence comes from Nomophila noctuella, assembly GCA_958496325.1. Lineage (NCBI taxonomy): Eukaryota > Metazoa > Arthropoda > Insecta > Lepidoptera > Crambidae > Nomophila > Nomophila noctuella. The sequence continues at coordinate 10,713,996 of OY292490.1, read as the reverse complement.
TCGAGTAACACTATGGGCCGATACGCACTTGGATCGTCTGCCGGCCTTCCATCTTTACGTAAGAGACACAGTCGTCCCTCTTTCCAGGTTTTAGGAAACTTGCCAGACGTAAAACAACGACTGAAAAGATCCCTAAATCTGTCCGCCATTTGGAGAGTAGCGATGAAAACCACCCTCGCAGGAACTCCGTCGGGTCCTGGGGCCGTCTTCTTGGGACGCAGGCGTTCGGCAGCGGCATCAAATTCCTCCTTTGAGACTATGGGAGGGGAATCGTCGACTATAGGCTGGCTCCGCCGCGGGGGAAGCATCGCTGGTGGGATAAATGAGTCCGAGCGGGCTGGAAATAGTGTTCGGACTACTTCCCCCAAAAGTCTTGGCTGGAGTGTTTCTGTTAGTGGTGGACCGGATGCGCGTAGTTTTTTACGTGCTGCTTTATATGGTCGCCCCCATGGATCTCGGTTGAGGTCCTCTAAAAGTTCCGCTCGAGCGTTATCTTTGGCTGTAGCAATTGCCACTCTTAGAGTTTGTTTTGCTTCCACATATGAAGCGTAAAAGCGCTCCTCTGCCGCAAGATCACGGTGCGCGCGACGACGACTGCGAGTGTATTGGCGCCTTGCGACCACACATGTTGCCCTTAGAGTGGCAAGTTCCTCAGACCACCAATAAACGGCTCGCCGGGGTGGAGGCCGACTAGACCGAGGCATGCTAAAGTCACAAACATCTGTTAGCATGCCCTTGAGTCGTGCGGCAGACACGTCGACATCCTCCTCAACAGGTGGAGACAACCAGTCAACTACGAACGCCGCCTCCCGGGCTAGTCCGCCATCTAGTCGAGTCAGAGCCCACCGAGGAAAGTGCGATGGACCCCTCCTACGACTCGACCCGACACTTTGGGAAGAAACTACGTCGAACCACACATATCTGTGGTCCGAGAGTGTTTCGCAGAGGTCCACTCTCCAATTTCGCACCTGCGCAGCTAGGGCGGGAGTGGCAAACATGACGTCTACCACAGAACCACCATTGTGGCGAACGCATGTGTGAACCGCTCCCCTATTTAAAAGTGAGAGTCCTGCAGCAACTGCCCACTCCTCCAGGACAGCACCTCTTGGATCGGTGGCTGGGTTGCCCCAGGCCACGGATTTTGCATTTAGGTCGCCGATGACGATAACCTGACGTGGAACTGCCCTCCTTACAATGGCTCCAAGAATTTCAAGAAAGTGCTCGAAGTCCGACAGGCGACGATTTGGGGAGAAGTACACACCCACGATGATGACTTCCCCCAATGTGGCGGCCACATATCCGGACCCCCTCTCGACTAAGGAAAGGGAAGGGGAATCTGTGGAAGACCGCGTCGCTAGTGCCACTAAGTTTTCTCGATCTCCTAGCCAGTATCCAGGAATGGAATATGGCTCAACAACCACAGCTACATCAACCAACTGCTCGGCCATCACTTGGGACAACAAGTCTTGAGCAGGCCGGCAGTGGTTGATATTTGCCTCGAGTATTGTGTGATGTCTGAATGTACTACCCATCATTCAGACATCACACCTTGCTCTTCGTTCGATGTGACTACTTGGGCAGTCACTTTAGCTGCGGGACGAAAAGCCTCCTGCAGTTTTCCCTTTTTTGGTGGGGGGTTACACTTTGCCCCTCCCATGTAGTGCCCCGTAGGGCGGCCAGCCTCAGCGCAAACCGCACAATGCAGCTTAGCGGAACACTCAGAAGATTTGTGCCCGTTTCCGCTGCATCGGGTGCACGACCCAGTTCTGTCTTCTTTCGACGTACAGGCAGGACGTGTGTGTCCAATCCCAAAACAGCGGAAACACCGTAAAGGCCTTTCATCCTCAAGTTTGACAGAAACCGAGCTCCACCCTATTAAAAGCCGGCCACTGTCGATGATGACTTTGGCGGCGGCGACGGGACATTGTACCCTTAACGTACCCATTCCACGTCGACCAACACGTATTTGTCCAGCCTTTAAATCTTCAGGTTTGCACTGCCCAACGGTCGCAAGTTTTGACACCACCTCCTCAGCGGAAACAGTGTCGTCTAGCTCTGATACCACGAGTGAGGATCGCTTAACTGGCCTGACCACTTTGGCCAGCCCCGCTACTGCGTCCGCAAGCTTTGTTGCGAAATTCTCCGCATGACTGGCGCTCTGAGCACCAGGAAATTCAAACAATCGCGCTCCAGTTTGTGTCAAACGGCAGCGGGAAGGCGGGACTTCGCCCTCTCCCAGAGCTATTGACGCGCGAGCCCTAGTCAATACAGACTCATACGTCTCGCCATTTTTGGTGGCGTCTTCAGAGAGCGTGACGACCACCGCCGAAGTCTTTGGGACCACCGGTGTCCTTTTAATTGCCTTCTTTTTGCCTTTGACCGGGGCTGCGGCAGTTGCGGATTTGTTGTCCACTTTTTTACCACTATTCGGAATAGCAAGAGCTGCCGGAACCAAAGTCTTACTTCGCTTCTTCTTCCGCTGGACCGTTTTCCAGCCCTCATTGGAGGGCGTGGTCGACGGCAAAAGTGCGTCAGAGTTTTCTGCTTGGGACGCAGCTACAGCTGCAAAGGACCTCTGCTCAAAGGGCTCTTTAGAGATACTAGGCCCATTTGAGGAGGATGCCTTAGTCGAGCGATTATTTGTTAAACCAGCTGCGACGTTTGGCTTGACCTTGCCCTTATTCTTCCTGGGAGCAGGCGCGGCAGGAGCTACGAAATCATCCACATCCGCTACCTCTACAGTCCTCCTGTCCGCAGCGAGTGGCGGACGGGGCACCTGCTTAGGTGGTAGCAGGCGGTCCTCGATTGTGGAGAGCAGGGTTCTTGTGAACTTGCGCTCTTGCAGGACGACTCCTTGAACGACCCTTTGAATAGTCGTCTCCAGATTGTCAGAGAAGTTTGTAACCTGACTTGTTTCCATTGGGACCGGTTCAGGGGAGGAGATTTTGGTGGCTGATGTATTTGCCACCGGGCCTGATTTTAAGCGGGCTACTTCTTCCTCTAGTTCCGTCACGCGAGCTAGGAGGCGGTTTACAAGCGCCTCTAGTCGTTTTGTCTCATCCGAAACGTTTCTTTTGGCCAATTCATCGGCAGCTGCGAGCATCGATAATGCTTTTTCCTTGAGCCTCTTTTGATAGTCCCCCTTTAAGTTTGAGGACTTTGAAGCCATCATTATTATATCTTCTCCTTCTTCCTTTGCGAGCTGGACTAAGTCCGTCGCCGGCGTGTCTTTTAGGTTATACGGGTAAGTATCCCCGTAACCTTTCTTCATGCGTGCCGCACGTGTTGCCTGGTCACGTTTGGCGATAACTTCTTCTAGCTCCAGGCGTTGCTGGTCGCGCGTTTGTGCGCTGAGTTCCCGTTTAGCCTCGGCCAATCCAACACTGTGAGATGTGGCTAGCGGTCGCCCGCGTCCTCTCTTTGCAGCAGGTTTGATGCCGCGCTTCTTTGATGTGGTCGACGACGCTTTAGATGCGTCAGACACACACCCAAGTTCTTCCTGTCCACTGCTTGTGGCACTAGCTGTGCTGGACCTAGGTCGTTTGCGGTAGTCTCTGTCCTTGACATCATTTTTTGTCTGAGCCTGTGGCTCGGAGACTAG